>CM072682.1:21151442-21247442 GCA_036884735.1 Huso huso
AACACCTGAATGGAACCATTCAAAAAGTCTAATTAAGCAAATTATTAGTTCAATTTAATAATTGAGAGCTCAGTTTATTCTTTTTACTTGTTTTGATTGTTACATTTAATAAACATTAACTTCTCAAAAGTGGAGTCCTTCAGTTTGCATCTTTCAGGTCGATAAACTTTACCAGCAAAACTGAAACATCTCTACTTTATTATTAGTAGTCGTAGTATTGAACAGTTTTCAAATGCATTTGAAATGTTTTTGAAGCTTCCTGTGTTTTTAAATACAAATGCAAATACTTGTATTTCAGAATATGCAAATACCAAGTCAGATGCAAATAATTCAGCAGTTTGCATTTGACCTCAAATCTGGTTGATGGGACAAAAGGAAGGAAGGAACTTTACAAGAGATGGAAGGAGGTAAGCTCAGCCTTTAAAACCATAGGAGAAAACCAATGAGAAGAACAGGGTGCTGTCGCCTTCCCCTGTAGAACAGCAGCAAACTTACAATAGAAATATAGCTCAGTGTTATGAGATTGTTACCTCTCTTTTCAATGTGTTTTCCCATGCTTCAAGAACCTTTCCAAGTACAAGAGACACTCTGCTGTATGCTTGTTGACAAAGTGCTTTATGACTTCTGATATCTGTTTAAAGAATGGATCCTGTGCATTCGCAAATACAAGTATTGCTCTGTGAATTCACACTAGGAAGATTGTTTCCATCGTACGCATCCTCATATATTAACCGTGACGTCCCATCATCATCCAGCTCGCAGCCCGCCACCCTCTGGAACGTGTGAACTCCTGGAGTACAAACACAAATGAAAAGCTCTACTAGGATGCTTCAGTAGCAAACGCTTATTAATTAATACAGTTTCAATCAATCAAATTTTATATAGCATCTTTCAAGGTGGGCCACCTTCACAAAGTGTTATTTCAGACCTGCAACCTTTTCTCATACCGTATAAAGTATTATTATTTTTTTTAAATTTGAATTGCCAATTATTTTACCCCTGTTCTTTCCCCAATTTAGAATGGCCAATTATTTTTAAGACCCTTTCTCAACGCTGCAATCCCTGCAGTAACTCAGTGAGACTGGGATTACCCAGCCAACTTGAACCCTCCCAATTGTGTACCACTCCCTGGGAACTCTCGGCCATAGTCGGCAATGGCATAGCCCCGGATTTGAACCTGCGATCTCTGAGCTTTAGGACACATCCTGCACTTCAGCAAGCACCTTAGCTGGATGCGCCACTTGGGAGCCCCCAATGTCTTCCCCATCTTAACCAGACACTTTTGGTTACAGTTTTGGAAACTGAGTTGGGTTTTCACTACTGTAGCGAGCAGTTTGGAGTCGTTTTCATTTCTTGTTTAAGTGGTACTCAACGACGGTCCTCAAGACTTGTGTCTGCTGATTTTTGTTCCATCTGATCTCCAGTTACTTACTATTTGCTTAATTAGACTTTTTAAAATTTTTTAGCTTATAAAAAGTTGGAGAATTCAAGTTCCTTTTATAATTATGTAACTTGAATCCTCCAACTGTTTAAAATAATTAAAACACTTTGATTTGGCCAATTATTAGTTACATTATGGGTTCAATTTGACATTGGGATTAATTAAATGTTATTGTCCAAGACTAGCATTACTTGAGGTCTTTAAAACTAAATATAAGGGTTTGTTCAGAGAAATAATTAGCTTTCAATATAAAATAGGGTGATCTATGGATGATGTGTTCCATATCCTACTCTGTGTGTCTGATAGAATAGGTGTGTGTGTGTGTGTGTGTCTGTACTCACCTCTTTGAATGGTTAAAACATTTCATTAGGGTTTCTAATTTCTCTTTGTAAAGTTGCTCATTGTTGAAAGCATGTAAACTACTTTCTTCCCAGTCTTTCTGGCTAACAGCCTTCTCTAACCAGTTGTAAAAAGACTGGCTGCAAGTTATTGCTGTTAAAGCTTGCCAATATCACATCGTTGAACATCCCCACTGCAAAAACTCTGGATGCCACGTTTCTCCAGTGGTCTTTGTGAAACTCCATATCATTGTGTTTGTTCCTGAATAGGACAGAAACAACATCTAACACAGGGTAAACTGCTGAACTGTGAGAACTGTTGCACGTGTGTTAAGAACATAAGAAAGTTTACAAAGCGAGAGGAGGCCATTCGCCCATCTTGCTTGTTTGGTTGTAGTAGCTGATTGCTCCCAGAATCTCATCAAGCAGCTTCTTGAAGGATCCCAGTGTGTCAGATTCAACAACATTACTGGGGGAGTTGTTTAAGGTAACAGAGAGTTCATTTAGTACAGTATGTTACTTTACGCTAAAATCATTGTTCCCCTAGTAGCACTTAACCTTCCAGCTGCCTTCCCGTGTTTCCATCATGCTGAAAAAAAGAGTTTTGCTCTTCTACTTTTCAAAGCAGTCAGTGTTATAGTTTGGTTATTTAAAAAAAAAAAATTTTTAACAAGATCAATTCAGTACTGTTAAATTGAAAGTTATAATGCCTGCAAATATAAAACTTGATTTCTTTTCCATGACAAAAGCTAAAGTTTTCAGGGATGAAATAATTCGGTATGTGTTAAAAGAGCATCAACTGTCTCTTGTCTTTTTCACGAGAATAGCAATATGATGGTTTCACAGACTCAGATTAGAGCTAATCTTGGACTACTCAATGTTTATTTAGGTAAAGTAATTCTAGACAAGGGTTATTCCAGATCGGTGAAACCAGCTGTAAATGTTCAAATTGTGAAATGCTTATTTGTTTTTAAGTCGGTGATTGACCAAGTGTAGCATAAATAGAAAACTTACCGCAGAAGCTGACTTCAGGAGAACTAGTAGCAGAAGTACAGGCAGGGTCTGATATTGAGTTCCCAGTAGAGAAACAACCATTTCTGCTGCTCACCTCGAAAATGAATCAAGTAAGAAATCAAATCCAGATACTTGCAGGAAAACAACTACCTTCAATGGTATTGTTTGTGATCATTGGTTTCTTTGGGTGGAGAATAATGCTACAGAAACGTGTCTCAGCCAGTAGCGATTATACAGTCAATAGTCAGTGTAAGCAGAATTCTGAAAACAGGGAAGCACGGTACTTTCCCCAAAAATACACAAACAGATAAGCTGTCATGTTTTAATATCACATGACTGCACTTTGACTACACTTATGGCATGATCATCAAAAGAGGCAATATAACAATTAGGATATTAAATATAAAAGCTGCAGAAATGAATGTGTGGCCTGTGTGACTGGCTTGCAAAGCAGCTTACTCTTGTACATTAAAGACGATTTCACAAGAATAATATTTAAGCATCTGAGCCCGAAGGAGTGGGCTTAATCGTGGGGTAATGCCCTCCTCATGCAGTTATATGGCCGAGCCGAAGGCGAGAGCATTAACGTAACTCAAAATAGGAGGCTGTGTGGTCCAGTGGTTAAAGAAAAGGCTTGTAAACAGAAGGTCCCCAGTTCAAATCCCACCTCAGCCACTGACTCATTGTGTGACCCTGAGCAAGTCATTTAACCTCCTTGTGCTCCGTCTTTCGGGTGAGACGTAGTTGTAAGTGACTCTGCAGCTGATGCATAGTTCACACACCCTAGTCTCTGTAAGTTGCCTTGGATAAAGGCGTCTGCTAAATAAACAAATAATAATAATAATAAAAATGCATTAACAGGCTCAAATGCTATTAGAATATGGATACGTCACAAAAAAAATGTAGGCCAATAGTATTTTTCGTGATTTTATCAAGGATTTATCGGATTGATTTGGAACGGTGATTAAACATACTTTGAATACTAACATTCGGGCGGGCATGACCGTGGTTTAAGACCACCTGATTGACCAATCAGGTTACCGGAAATCTCCTATCTATATTCTAATGGGTAATAAATATATGGTATTTTATTTCACTGTAAAAATACATGTAAAAAATAAGTGAACATGTGTCACAAGTGGGGTTTTTGTGTACTGTTTTTTTTCTTTTTTTTTTTTTTTTTTTTTACTGGAATCTGCTTATCTCAACCCCCAGTTGGTTTTATGTGGTTGTGGCTGACTGGGGATAGAGCATTTTCTCCCCAGCAACTGGAAGTCCCGCCTGGTTAGCGCCACAGCCAAGGTCCAGGCAGGACTATATAAGGGGCTGGATTTGAGAGCAGAGGAGGAACACGGAAGACAGGAAGAACCAGGAAGGAGTGCGTGCAGGCAGAGTATGCAGCCTTGGGGGAAAATATACTGTTTTTGAATATTTTGGGAAACGACTATTTGGCAACAAGAACTTTGTTGTGGGAACGGACTAGCACTGGGACAACATTCAGGAACGGGTTTGGAGTTTTTCTCTTGTTTCTTTTTGTTGTGTCGCGACCGTATAGCGGTTGGTTGTATTTTCTTTTACTTGTTTTTGTTGTGTTTTTTCCTTTCTCTGTGAGTTGGGTGGCAATAATTCCTCCATTTAAGGATTTTACAAACACTTTTTTTTTGGATCTACACAAATAGCTATTTATTTTTGGGACACTTGTTTCTTTTTTTGTTTCGTTTGTAGAGCAAGGGACGGGTGTAACTGCTCAGGGTCCCGTGTTAGTCCAGGACGTTTGGGCCCCATGGATCTTTGATAGGGGCAAATTGTTTTCATTGATCTCTGGAAGAGGGGAAAAGACAATCAATTGTCAAGTTCTGTGTTAACTGTTTTATCTACACTGCTTACCTGTACTGGTTGGCCCCCTGCACCCCGTCAGAGTGTGCTTGAGGCCTCCAGTGCTTACCCTTTAGTTCTGGAGTCCAGCTTCCAGGTCGGGTCCGTGGCAGCAGACGGAATCGGGGCGAGGTCCAGGGAGCGTGGCGAGAGAAAGAGAGGAGAGAAACACAGGGTTAGAGATCGGTCGAAGGGAAGTGACCAGAACCTCTGGGTGGAGGGTGTAGTTTACTTACCTGTGTGTCAGTTCCTGACGGCCCTTTTCTTTGCCCCGCTCTCCTGTCTCGGGTCCTTTGGAGGCAGAAGCCGTTCGGCAGTGGAGAGATCCAGCAGGGGTGGTGGTTACCACATCGGTAGGAGGAAACAGCAATGGACCAAGCGAGTCGGGGAAGCCCGGGCGTGGGGTGACTACCTTTTTGTTTTGTCAAACAGTAATTGT
The DNA here is from genome assembly GCA_036884735.1 of Huso huso. Taxonomy (NCBI): domain Eukaryota; kingdom Metazoa; phylum Chordata; class Actinopteri; order Acipenseriformes; family Acipenseridae; genus Huso; species Huso huso. Next base: position 21,156,550 of record CM072682.1, read on the forward strand.
CCATTCGGAGACCGTGACCAACAGGAGGGGACTGCCTAGTGTGCAGTGTTTTTTTGTTCTTTCTTTTGGGATATCCCTTTGAAATTTTAACTTATTTTTTTTTTGTATTGTGTGGTTTGGTTTTAACAATTTTTACCCTGTTGAGAACAATAAAATTTGTTTTACCAGATGCCGTTCCATTGTGTGTGGGGGGAACCCGGGAACAAAAAAACCTACACGGGGAACGAAATAACTATTCGGTTACTAAGGTCCTTGCCTTACCAAAAACAAGGTGGTGTGAGTCATCAGCTACATACAGACGTGCTCAAATTTGTTGGTACCCTTACAGCTCATTGAAATAATGCTTCATTCCTCCTGAAAAGTGATGAAATTAAAAGCTATTTTATCATGTATACTTGCATGCCTTTGGTATGTCATAGAATAAAAACAAAGAAGCTGTGAAAAGAGATGAATTATTGATTATTCTACAAAGATATTCTAAAATGGCCTGGACACATTTGTTGGTACCCCTTAGAAAAGATAATAAATAATTGGATTATAGTGATATTTCAAACTAATTAGTTTATTTAATTAGTATCACACATGTCTCCAATCTTGTAATCAGTCATTCAGCCTATTTAAATGGAGAAAAGTAGTCACTGTGCTGTTTGGTATCATTGTGTGCACCACACTGAACATGGACCAGAGAAAGCAAAGGAGAGAGTTGTCTGAGGAGATCAGAAAGAAAATAATAGACAAGCATGGTAATGGTAAAGGCTACAAGACCATCTCCAAGCAGCTTGATGTTCCTGTGACAACAGTTGCAAATATTATTAAGTTTAAGGTCCATGGAACTGTAGCCAACCTCCTGGGCGCGTCCGCGGAGAGGAAAATCGACCCCAGATTGAACAGAAGGATAGTGCGAATGGTAGAAAAAGAACCAAGGATAACTGCCAAAGAGATACAAGCTGAACTCCAAGGTGAAGGTACGTCAGTTTGTGATCGCACCATCTGTCGCTTTTTGAGCGAAAGTGGGCTCCATGGAAGAAGACCCAGGAGGACTCCACTTTTGAAAGAAAAACATAAAAAAGCCAGACTGGAATTTGCTAAAATGCATATTGACAAGCCACAATCCTTCTGGGAGAATGTCCTTTGGACAGATGAGTAAAAACTGGAACTTTTTGGCAAGTCACATCAGCTCTGTGTTCACAGATGAAAAAATGAAGCTTTCAAAGAAAAGAACACCATACCTACAGTGAAACATGGGGGGCTCGCTCGTTATGTTTTGGGGCTGCTTTGCTGCGCCTGGCACAGGGTGCCTTGAATCTGTGCAGGGCACAATGAAATCTCAAGACTATCAAGGCATTCTGGAGCGAAACGTACTGCCCAGTGTCAGAAAGCTCTGTCTCAGTCGCACTATGGGTCCTCCAACAGGATAATGACCCAAAACACACAGCTTAAAGCACCCAAGAATGTCAATTACTTTTGTCAGTTTCAAGTTATTTCAGAGAAAATTGTGCATTCTTTGTTTTTTGTGGAGGGGTACCAACAAATTTGAGCACGTCTGTAGGTACACTAGCTAGGTTATCTCAGGTCACCCTACCCGTGACACACGCATGAAGTAATTTCTAATGTTTAACCCTGCTTCACTGACAGATCTTGTTATTTATTTATTTTTTGGATTTATTTATTAGCAGATACCCCTATCCAGGGGGATTTACAGTGGTTACAAAATATCACAATATGTGGTGTAGTTTAAAAACAAGTACAAAATATAGTAAATAAATAGTTACAATGAAGAGCAAATACAAATAATGTGAATATTGAAGTACAAAACCATTAAGTGCAAATACAAATGAATGTTATTATTGCAGCTAATTTAATGATGCATCAGAGGATTTATTGATTACTTGTTGGATTATTTATTTGTAAAATAAATAATAATTAGGATACTTAGTCATAAATTCATTATTACAAATGTTACAGACTAGAAATTATGTTAGATGCAATAATACATTGCTAACATTAACAAAAATATCTTCATACAAATCAACAGGGTTTGCAATGGCTAGAACAAGATTATATAGTACATGGTTTTCAGCAACATTGTGATTTCCAGTAGGTTATAAAACTTAACAGAAAATGTTGTTGACCTTAAACTTTCACTTTGAAATGTTGTTAATGTCACCCTTCATTTAAATGTGCTTTATTTTGCTCTTATCTGCCCCTATTTTACTGCATTTAATCCTGTACTTCAGAATATTGTAATCTGCCAAGTGTTTAACCTGTAGTTTTGTATTTAATCATATCCTGATGTAACTATCACTATTTAATCATATCCTGATGTAACTATCACTATTATCTGCTGTATTTTGAATTGTGGTTTGTCACACTTGAACAAAAATTATTGTATTTCTTGCTCTTATTGTATTACTTGTATTGTAACACTTGAATGTATTTGTATTTGCTTGCGATTGTAAGTCGCCCTGGATAAGACTAAGAAATAAATAATAATAATAATAATAATAATAATGTATTAATATATAACCTACCGGGTTATATATTACCCCTGTGTTTATATATACAGTGCCTCGCGAAAGTATTCGGCCCCCTTGAACTTTGCGACCTTTTGCCACATTTCAGGCTTCAAACATAAAGATATGAAACTGTAATTTTTGTGAAGAATCAACAACAAGTGGGACACAATCATGAAGTGGAACTAAATTTATTGGATATTTCAAACTTTTTAACAAATAAAAACTGAAAAATTGGGCGTGCAATTATTCAGCCCCTTAAGTTAATACTTTGTAGCGCCACCTTTTGCTGCGATTACAGCTGTAAGTCGCTTGGGGTATGTCTCTATCAGTTTTGCACATTGAGAGACTGAAATTTTTGCCCATTCCTCCTTGCAAAACAGCTCGAGCTCAGTGAGGTTGGATGGAGAGCATTTGTGAACAGCAGTTTTCAGTTCTTTCCACAGATTCGATTGATTCAGGTCTGGACTTTGACTTGGCCATTCTAACACCTGGATATGTTTATTTGTGAACCATTCCATTGTAGATTTTGCTTTATGTTTTGGATCATTGTCTTGTTGGAAGACAAATAATCCCAGTCTCAGGTCTTTGCAGACTCCATCAGGTTTTCTTCCAGAATGGTCCTGTATTTGGCTCCATCCATCTTCCCATCAATTTTAACCATCTTCCTGTCCCTGCTGAAGAAAAGCAGGCCCAAACCATGATGCTGCCACCACCATGTTTGACAGTGGGGATGGTGTGTTCAGGGTGATGAGCTGTGTTGCTTTTACGCCAAACATAACGTTTTGCATTGTTGCCAAAAAAGTTCGATTTGGTTTCATCTGACCAGAGCACCTTCTTCCACATGTTTGGTGTGTCTCCCAGGTGGCTTGTGGCAAACTGTAAACGACACTTTTATGATATCTTTAAGAAATGGCTTTCTTCTTCCCTCTTCCATAAAGGCCAGATTTGTGCAGTATACGACTGATTGTTGTCCCATGGACAGAGTCTCCCACCTCAGCTGTAGATCTCTGCAGTTCATCCAGAGTGATCATGGGCCTCTTGGCTTCATCTCTGATCAGTCTTCTCCTTGTATGAGCTGAAAGTTTAGAGGGACTGGTCTTGGTAGATTTGCAGTGGTCTGATACCCTTCCATTTCAATATTATCGCTTGCACAGTGCTCCTTGGGATGTTTAAAGCTTGGGGAAATCTTTTTGTATCCAACCGCTTTAAACTTCTCCACAACAGTATCTCGGACCTGCCTGGTGTGTTCCTTGTTCTTCATGATGCTTTCTGCGCTTTAAACGGACCTCTGAGACTATCACAGTGCAGGTGCATTTATACGAGACTTGATTACACACAGGTGGATTCTATTTATCATCATTAGTCATTTAGGTCAACATTGGATCATTCAGAGATCCTCACTGAACTTCTGGAGAGAGTTTGCTGCACTGAAAGTAAAGGGGCTGAATAATTTTTGCACGCCCAATTTTCAGTTTTTATTTGTTAAAAGTTTGAAATATCCAATAAATTTCGTTCCACTTCATGATTGTGTCCCACTTGTTGTTGATTCTTCACAAAAAATTACAGTTTCATATCTTATGTTTGAAGCCTGAAATGTGGCAAAGGTCGCAGTTCAAGGGGCTGAATACTTTCGCAAGGCACTGTATATAATCTTGCCTTTTAACAGAACATTAACATTTTACAATTAAAGCAGGACAAAACTCAGAACACTATTCTCAAACATTCGAGAGGGACATTCGAGGATAAATGATGTGATTTTCAAATGTATTCTCCTATTTGCGATTCTCAAAAGTGTATTCCCTACGTGTAATTCTCATCGCAAAAATGTGAGTTTTTTCTCCTCTAGTCGAATGTATTCACCAGGTCAGGAGTTGTTCAAATAATTACACAGAGAATTGACACCAGGTCAGGAGTTGTTCAAATAATTACACAGAGAATAAATACACAGAGAATTGTGAGGGTCTGGAACCAACTCCCCAGTAATGTTGTTGAAGCTGACACCCTGGGATCCTTCAAGAAGCTGCTTGATGAGATTCTGGAATCAATAAGCTACTAACAACCAAATGAGCAAGATGGGCTGAATGGCCTCCTCTCGTTTGTAAACTTTCTTATGTTCTTATGTTCTTAATTCTCCTGAATTATATAAAGGATTCTGAACAGTGCTTTTTGTATCTAGTGGAAATTGATTATTTTATAAAAGCGCTTTTTGAACACCTGATGCATTCAGTATTCTGTTTTAAAAGAGTCAAAGTTTTAAATTTTAATACCGTACCACAAGTATGAGTTGATATTTAAATCGGGTGGCATAGAAATGCCCAGTGAATCAATGTTAACCTATTAAGTGTAGTTCAGGGGTGTAGCTAGGCCCCCCAGCCCTATCATCTTCTTCTATCAAATTAATCTACTTATTTAATGCATAGCCACCTTAGTTGTCCTGCATTTTTTCGCTTCCTCCTCCTCCTCTAGAATCTCAATCGCTTTGCATCGGTCTCCTCTGGGGGGTTAGTGATTCCACTTTCTCCATCCCTTTGTTAAGCGCTGCTTCATTTACCTCATAGAGGAGGGTTCTCTGTGAGTCAGAGGGACCCCGCCAAACCCCTCCTTTAGCATGCATGATCCTTGTCTTCTTTTCAGGTTTTGATGCCTCTATTTATGTGAGGGCCCAAGCGGTGGAACCCCTCTGTTTGTTGGGTCTCCTCAAAGACGGTGGCTCCCCTCCTGTCTGTTGGGTCTCCTCAGTGAGGGTGGCCCCCCTACTGCATATGTTGGGTCATTGAAGAGCCAGAACTGCTTTTACGTGTTAATATTACTCATCAATGTGTTTTCTTTCTGGTTCGCGAGCTTCTTCATATGTCGGGTCATCTCAGAGACAGTGATCCCCCTCCTGTTTGTTGTGTCTCCTCAATGACAGAACCCCCCTTTATATGCGTAGAGCCTTCGAAGGACGGAGCCTCTCTCTTTATATGTTCTATTTGTTACTAACGTTATGTCCTAAACATTACAGCAAGTGGCCGAGCTCCACCCCGTGAATTAGAACATAAATGCATAAATACAATGAGCAAGAAAATAACTTGAAGAAATTATATATTGTAGCCGTAGAATTTCATAAACATTTTGAACAGAAGACACCTGCAGTTGAAGTAATCGTCCCTGATACAAGCGACCACAATGCAAATCTGCCAAGTGCACAAGACTCAACTGAGTAAACTGTGGAACTTATATTCAGGTATCTGCTGTTGTGATTTATAAACCCCATTCTATGTATTTAACTGTTTATTTGTTATGTGTGTATAAACGCATGCTATTTTTTTTTTTACAGGCAGTTTCGTTAGCAAGCCTGTGCGTGTTGTTATGTAGCCTTTTGTACTGTACACATAGGAGATACAACCTCATTTATTTTACATTTTTGGTCAGCTATTTACATAGTTACACTTGTGCAGTTATGTATATAGTCTTAATAAACATGTAGGCTATATACACTAATTTATTTTCAAATGTTCATTTATTTATAGGCTATATTTCGTTTTTTGTGGTTGCGCTTTATGCAATAGATCTGTATGCTACAGCAATTTCTGTGTGAGTTTCGGTGTGGAGATGCTTTATGTGCCTTGCCTGAATAAAACTACAACCTATGTTCTTTTATTTATGTCATTTTAATAGCATAGCCCTACTGGTTGTTCTAGGTATTAGTATGAACGTGATCGTAGTGTTAAAATGTGGTAGCTTCTTTCCCCCTGGCATCTTTGGCCCACAGATTTGGATATAAGCAAGCGCTGAGACACCAGTCCCCTGTGGTAATTTATGTTAATTGAGAAGAGCTAATGCACGGTTTGAATAAATCTGAGTAAAAAGAGATTCTCATGCCGCTTTGCGAACAGAGAATAAATGTGAATCCTGACTTGAGAATCGATGGAGCATACGTGATTCGATTTCCATATTCCCCTGGAGAGCCAATTCTCCTAAAAATGTGAACATTTGAGAATAGTGCCCATACTCATATTTGGCATAGTGAGCATTTTGTATATGAAAGGAAGATATAAAGAGTGGGTCTGTGTACAATTTATGTCTTGTTTCAAAGACCCTGACTACATTACTTAAATTACCAATGAGCAGACCAAGACTAGTGCTAATCGGGGTCTGTGAACCAGTCGAAAGAGTGGCTATCTGAAAAGTCATTTAATCCAATCTACAGGTTCATATGTGTAATGGTTAACACATGTCATTTACTGCAAATTATCAAACTTACACCTTGGGTACACAACATTGAACATTTAGAAGCCACAGTCAGCCCAGCACAGGTAGTATTCTTCCATTTTAAATTATTGTGAAATAATATATACTGCAGACTTGGAGTCAAATGCATTTAAATGCAAACTGCTGAAGTATTTGCGTTTGACTTGGTAGTTGCATATTCTAAAATACAAGTATTAGCATTTGTATTTAAAATCATGGGAAAGCTTGAAAAACATTTCAAATGCATTTAAATTCTGTTCAATACTACTACAAATAATAAAATACAGATTTCTCATTTTTGTTGGTAAAGTTTATCGACCTGAAAGATGCAAACTGAAGGACTCCACTTTTGAGAAGTTAATGTTGATTAAATGTAGCAATCAATTAATTAACTACATTTGGTAACTCTGTAAGGTGGTGTTTGAATTAGCTGAGTTGGTGTGTGATTAGTACCAGGTGAGTGGTTTAATTGAATAGAAGTTGTTTTGCTATCTGATTGGTTTCCACGCAGTTGTTTTTTATATATTAAGCAGCCTATTTTAGCGCCAGCCAGAAGCGCCAGCCAACAGAAGAGCCTCAACAAAAGAGGGAGTCTAGCTGTGGGAGTCCAGCGAGGGGAGGCCTGCACTGAGACACTGTTCCAATAGATCCAAACCTACCGGGCTCTAGAAGAAGCTATCTACTAGTCAGGTCTGTACCCTCCACCCTACTGCTCCTACTGTGCCTTTTGTCCTGCTATGACTTTCTCTCACATCCCTGTTCTGTCCTCCGTCCTCGTCCTCTGCCCTCCCTCCGCTGCTGCTCCTCCAACCCTCTAACCTCATTTCTCTGCCTCCCCCCCCACACTCTCTGGTGCACTCTGGAACTGTCACTCTTCTGCTAACAAAGCTGATTTCATATCTGCCTTTGCCTCCCACCTCTCGCTGGATTTCCTTGCTCTCACTGAAACCTGGCTGTCCCCTGATAACACTATTACTCCTGCTGCCCTGTCCTCTCTCTCGTCCTGTCCCATACCCCGCCTCACTGGACGGGGAGGTGGGACGGGTCTTCCTCTCCCCTCCTTACTCTTTTCTGTCCCCTCCGATCTCATCTCACTCTCTGTCAGTACCTTTGAATTTCATGCAGTCCAACTAACCTTTCCCTGTCAACTCCTGCTCATTGTTCTTTACCGCCCCCCTGGGCCTCTCACTCACTTTCTGGATGAACTCGACTATCTACTCTCCTCCCTCTCTGCTGCCTTTGACACTGTTGATCACTCTATTCTACTATCATCTCTTGCTGACCTGGGGATCTCTGGCACTGCTCTGGCCTGGTTCTCCTCCTACCTCTCCAACCGCACTTACCAGGTAACCTGGCGTGGAGCAACCTCCACACCTCACCCTCTCTTAACTGGAGTCCCCCAAGGGTCAGTCTTGGGTCCTCTCCTGTTCTCTCTCTACACCCGCTCCCTGGGCCCCCTCATCGCATCCTATGGTTTCTCATACCATTTCTATGCTGACGATGCTCAGATTTTCCTCTCCTTCCCCACCTCTGACTCCACCATCTCCTCCCGTATCTCTACCTGTCTGTCTGCTATTTCCTCCTGGATGCACTCTCATCACCTCAAACTCAACCTCTCTAAATCTGACCTCCTTTTCTTTCCCTCCTCCTCCCCTCCTCTGATCTCTCTCTCTGTTCCTCTGGAATCTACCACTCTCTCCCTCTTCCTCAGCTAAGAACCTTGGAGTCACCCTGGACCCCTGCCTCTCTTATTCCCAGCACATCTCCCTCTGACACGCACTTGCCGATTCTTCCTGAGCAACATCCGAAGAATCGACCCTTCCTCACCAACTATGCTACCCAGCTCCTGGTCCAGGCCCTGGTACTCTCCGCCTAGACTACTGCAACTCCCTCCTGGCTGGCCTCCTCATGTCCGCCACCCGTCCGCTCCAGCTCATCCAGAACTCTGCTGCCCGCCTGGTGTTCTCTCTGCCTCGCCAGCCCACGCTACTCCACTACTCCGCTCGCTCCACTGGCTCCCGATCACCGCTCGCATCCAGTTCAAGACTCTTGTACTAGCCTACAGATGCCTTGACCAGTCTGCACCCAGCTACCTCAGACCCTCATCTCCCCACACCCCACTCGACCTCTCGCTCCGCCTGCACTAGAAGACTAGCTCTACCACCGCCACGCTCCCCTGCCTCCAAAGCCGCTCCTTCTCCACCCTTGCTCCGCAGTGGTGGAATGACCTTCCCACAGATGTCAGGACTGCCCAGTCCCTGACCCATTCCGGCGCCTCCTTAAGACTCACCTCTTCAAAGAGCACCTGTAGAACTCCTCTGTTTGTATCCTGGGACACTATCACCCTTCATGTAAATGTGCTTTATTTTGCTCTTTATCAGCCCCTATTTTACTGCATTTAATCCTGTACTTCAGAATACTGTAATCTGCCAAGTTTTTAACCTGTAGTACTTGTATTTAATCACATCCTGATGTAACTATCACTATTTAATCATATCCTGATGTAACTATCACTATTACCTGCTGTATTATTGAATTGTGGTTTGTCAAACTTGTACTTTACTTGAACAAAAGTTATTGTATTTCTTGCTCTTATTGTATTACTTGTATTGTAACGCTTGAAATGTTTTTGCTTACGATTGTAAGTCGCCCTGGATAAGGGCGTCTGCTAAGAAATAAATAATAATAATAATCAAAACAAGTAAAAAGAATAAACTGAGCTCTCAGTTATTAAAATGAACCCTCAATCCAACAAATAATTTGACTTTTAAATGGTTTCACTTATACATGTAAACAATTGAAGATTTCAAGTTACTTAATACAATATTAGACATAGTAAATTGAATTAGTTCAACTGAGGGTTCAATGAAGTAATTCAGAGCTCAATCAATTAATATCTGTTGTATGGAAGTGTATTTAAGAAAGTTTACAAACGAGAGGAGGCCATTCAGCCCATCTTGCTCGCTTGGTTGTTAGTAGCTTATTGATCCCAGAATCTCATCAAGCAGCTTCTTGAAGGATCCTAGGGTGTCAGCTTCAACAACATTACTGGGGAGTTGGTTCCAGACCCTCACAATTCTCTGTGTAAAAGTGCCTCCTATTTTCTGTTCTGAATGCCCCTTTATCTAATCTCCATTTATGACCCCTGGTCCTTTTCTTTTTTTCAAGTCAAAGAAGTCCCCGGGTTGACATTGTCTATACCTTTTAGGATTTTGAATGTTTGAATCAGATCGCCGCGTAGTCTTCTTTGTTCAAGACTGAATAGATTCAATTCTTTTTAGCCTGTCTGCATACGACATGCCTTTTAAACCGGGATAATTCTGGTTGCTCTTCTTTGCACTCTTCTAGAGCAGCAATATCCTTTTGTAACGAGGTGACCAGAACTGAACACAATATTCTAGGTGAGGTCTTACTAATGCATTGTAGAGTTTAACATTACTTCCCTTGATTTAAATTCAACACTTCTCACAATATATCCAAGCATCTTGTTAGCCTTTTTTTTATAGCTTCCCACATTGTCTAGATGAAGACATTTCTGAGTCAACATAAACTCCTAGGTCTTTTCATAGTTCCTTCTTCAATTCACTATCTCCCATATGATATTTATAATGAACATTTTTATTGTTCGCATGCAATACTTTACACTTTTCTCTATTAAATTTCATTTGCCATGTGTCTGCCCAATTTTGAATGCTGTCTAGATCATTTTGAATGACCTTTGCTGCTTCAACAGTGTCTGCCACTCCTCCTATTTTGTGTCGTCTGCAAATTTAACGAGTTTGCTTACTATATCAGAGTCTAAATCATTAATGTAGATTAGAATAGCAGAGGACCTAATACTGATCCCTGTGGTACACCACTGGTTACCTCCGGCCATTTCGAGGTTTCTCCTCTAATCAGTACTTTCTGTTTTCTACATGTTAACCACTCCCTAATCCATGTGCATGCATTCCTTGAACCCCTACTGCGTTCAGTTTGAGAATTAATCTTTTATGCGGGACTTTGTCAAAAGCTTTCTGAAATCTAAATAGACCATGTCGTATGCTTTGCAGTTGTCCATTTTCAATGTTGCATCCTCAAAAAGTCAAGTAGGTTAGTTAGACATGATCTCCCTTTCCTAAAACCATGCTGGCTGTCACCCAGGATATTGTTACCATATAGGTAATTTTCCATTTTGGATCTTATTATAGTTTCCATAAGTTTACATATAATAGAAGTCAGGCTTATTGGTCTGTAGTTACCTGGTTCAGTTTGTCTCCTTTTTGTGGATCGGTTACGTTTGCTATTTTCCAGTCTGTCGGTACAACCCCTGTGTCAAGAGACTGTTGCATGATCTTGGTTAGCGGCTTGTAAATAACTTCTTTCATTTCTTTGAAAGAAGAAATGAAAGCATTTGGTATTCATCACATATCTGCATTTGTATTTAGTTTGGTAGTAAATGCATCATATTTGCATTGAGCAAATTCAAATTTTCAAATACATGAAGACATTTACACTTGCATTTTCACCCCTTGTCTGGTATACTGGTCCTTTGTCTTGATTAGTATTTCTGGTGTATCACCAGGATAAGAATGGTAGCTGGCACAATATGCAGAGGGCACCAGCAAGACACTAGCTTCATCCTCTTGATGACCTCTTTCCTAAATAAGAGAAGTTTTACTGTTACAGTAAATCACATCTGATGAGCCACGGGACACTTCCTTTAGCGTTATCCTAATGCTTCAGACACTGACAGATCATTTCACCTAACCCAAAACTTGTGATGCACTCTATCACATAACATACAGGTAGTGGACAAAAAAAAAATGGAAACACCTGGGTAAATGAGGGACACCAAGTATATTGAAAGCAAGGGCTTCCACACAGGTGTGGCTCATCGTTAAATTATTATTATTATTTATTTCTTATTTCTTAGCAGACGCCCCTACAGGGCGACTTACAATCAGAAGCAAATACATTTCAAGTGTTACAATAAGAGCAAGAAATACAATAACTTTTGTTCAAGCAAAGTACAAGTGTGACAAACCACAATTCAATAATACAGCAGATAATAGTGATAGTGACATCAGGATATGATTAAATAGTGATAGTTACATCAGGATATGATTAAATACAAAGTACTACAGGTTAAATACTTGGCAGATTACAGTATTCTGAAGTACAGGATTAAATGCAGTAAAATAGGGGCAGATAAGAGCAAAATAAAGCACATTTACATGAAGGGTGATAGTGTCCCAGGATACAAACAGAGGAGTTCTACAGGTGCTGTTTGAAGAGGTGAGTCTTAAGAGGCGCGGAATGTGGTCAGGGACTGGGCACTCCTGACATCTGTGGGAAGGTCATTCCACCACTGCGAGCAAAGGGTGGAGAAGGAGCGGGCTCTGGAGGCAGGGGAGCGAAGCGGAGGTAGAGCTAGTCTTCTAGTGCAGGCGGAGCGAGAGGTCGAGTGGGGTGTAGGGAGATGAGGGTCTGAGGTAGCTGGGTGCAGTCTGGTCAAGGCATCTGTAGGCTAGTACAAGAGTCTTGAACTGATGCGAGCGGTGATCGGGAGCCAGTGGAGCGAGCGGAGTAGTGGAGTAGCGTGGGCAAAGGAGGCAGAGAGAACACCAGGCGGGCAGCAGAGTTCTGATGAGCTGGAGCGGATGGGTGGCGGACGCAGGGAGGCCAGCCAGGAGGGGGAGTGCAGTAGTCTGGGCGGAGAGTACCAGGCCTGGACCAGAGCTGGGTAGCATAGTTGGTGAGGAAGGGTCGGATTCTTCGGATGTTGCTCAGGAAGAATCGGCAAGTGTGTGCAGAGTGAGATGTGCTGGGAATAGAGAGGCAGGGGTCCAGGGTGACTCAAGGTTCTTAGCTGAGGAAGAGGGAGAGAGTGTGGTAGATTCCAGAGGAACAGAGATAGAGAGATCAGAGGAGGGGGAGGAGGGAAAGAAAAGGAGGTCAGATTTAGAGAGGTTGAGTTTGAGGTGATGCGAGTGCATCCAGGAGGAAATAGCAGACAGACAGGTAGAGATACGGGAGGAGATGGTGGAGTCAGAGGTGGGAAGGAGAGGAAAATCTGAGCATAATCAGCATAGAAATGGTATGAGAAACCATAGGATGCGATGAGGGGGGCCCAGGGGAGCGGGTGTAGAGAGAACAGGAGAGGACCCAAGACTGACCCTTTGGGACTCCAGTTAAGAGAGGGTGAGGTGTGGAGGTTGCTCCACGCCAGGTTACCTGCTAAGTGCGGTTGGATAGGTAGGAGGAGAACCAGGCCAGAGCAGTGCCAGAGATCCCCAGGTCCCCAGGTTAAATAAGCAAATAACATCCCAGCATGCTTAGGATCATGTATAAAATGCTAGACAGGCCTGGTTGCCTATAATTATGCAAGAGGAGACCTCAGTGAGTTTGAAAGAGGGGTGATTGTTGGGGTGTGTTTTCAGAAGCTTCAGTGACCAAGACAGCTCAACTTGTTGATGTTTCACGAGCAACGGTGTCTAAGGTGATGTCGGCATGGAACTCCGAGGAAAGACATCATCAGCAAAGGGCAACAGCGTGTGTGGAAGTGCATACTCCAGGATCGTAATATCTGTGCATTAATTCGAAGTGCAAGGCAAAACAGGCAAGCAACTGCAGATCAATTGACTGTAAATTTCAACCTGGGGCGCGAGCAGCCAGTTTCATCAAAAAATGTTCCACGAGAACTCCACAGAGCAGGATACCATAGTGGCCCAACGCCTATTAAGTGACTGTACATGGGTGTTTCCACTTTTTTGTCCACTACCTGTACATTATGTTTTTGGACAGGCTACATTAGCCATGAGAAAGAAGCAGAATCTCCTGTGCCCACTTAAAAGACTAGCAATTTCAATGGACTGCTTATATCTGGTCCCGTGCTCTGTTATGTGACCACGCTAAATTTAAAATTACTTAAATGAATAATAATAAAAAAATACATAAGATGTTATGACCCTCATTATAAACAATCAAGGCCACTGAGTGTGCCCATTCAGAGTGTTCACGTGGCAGAAAGTGGAGTTCTCTCAGTTACAGATATACAATGGCAATAAAGAACGATAACGTACATTTATTTAGATTATATGTAGCGGGTGCTACCTGTTAAGTGAGTTTCATCACTGAGAGAATATGGCAGGTGTAATTGATTAACTGCATTCAATTGGATAAATCGTTTCACCTCATTACCATTTAAAGGGCCGTGTAAACGGAGTCACGGGAGTTGCAAGGCTGCGGGAATGTCGGCTCCACACGTTTCTTTGCGAGTATGCCCTGTGAATGGAGGTAGTATAATCGTTTTGAGCTCACTTTTGGTCTGAACTGTTTCAGTTAAAGCTGTGTATATGGCTGTTAAGCAGTCTGTGGTTGTAATCAACCTGTACCTGCGTTGGGAAAAGTTTGGGCTGATGTAGTATTTGAGAGTCCTTATAGGCGTTAAGCTTATAAACGTTTGAAATTAGTTGTGTGCGCCTGTATTCCGGGCCTTGCACGCTGCCGTTAGAAGGAAAATGTGTACTTTCTTAGCTTAGGTTATTTAAAGGGATTGATTGGTGTTCTATTGGGTTAGAGTGAACTCGAGTAATTCAGTGCTTACTATAGTACCCCATGTTAATCTGTATCCTCATTGAATGAGAGTAACACTGGTAGCAATGTTATTGGAGAGTGATTTGCTGTATTGTGGGTTATTTTTTGTGTGGTGGATTATTATTATTTTGTGATATTCATTTGGTTTGGAGTGCACCAGTTATTTGGTTCTAGTGTTATGTTTAACTGTTTAGGGTACTAATTACTTGTTTTACCACAATTGTCCTGATTCTATGAGCTGTCTGTTTAACTGTACAATTATCTGTATGAAATGTAATCTTTAACTACTTCATTGATGGTAATTGTATTTGCACTAATTCAATTTCTAATTATCCCACTGCTGGTAATTGTAGCCTACCTGTTTTAAAACCTGATTGTGGATTATTTCATTGATGTTAATTGTAATATACTCTTGTTACTTGCCTGCTATTGTGAGTCCTGTATTTTAATCATGCATGTGATCTTTTAACAGAAGCTGTGTTTCATAAATAAAGTGTTACTTTGATCTCTTGTTTGTCACTCCTTGTCTTTGCCCAGTATAATGTTTTAATGCCCTATATAACGAACCTGTGTATTTTGAGTGATCTGGTAAATTAAAACTAAATTCTGAAGGCGTAATACCTTCAGTGGCGTAGTCTGGCTTCAGGGTTAATTGGTATACATGGTTTCCAATTGTCACTCTCTAAAGACCCCCTCACCCCCCACTTGCTACATATATATACAGTATATTCTGTACACTTTTGCATAACAGGATTTAAGAAACAGACATAGCTATATTTGTATTTGTATTTTGTGGCTTTTTTTTTAATAAAAGGTGAACAAAAGGAAATTGTTCTTTCCAGTGTGATATGTTGCGGTACTGAGTCTGGGAGGAGGAGGTGTTGATTGGGTTTCTGGAAGATTAAAGACATAAATAATCAAAGCAAAATACCGAATAGTCGCATGGTTAGGTGCACAGAGACAGATATCTGTGAATGGAGACCTACAATTGATAGCAAATAAACAATTAACTTCCAACTTTAAATCAGGAGAATAAATGTTTATTTTTTTAAAACAGAAAAAAATATAGCAAGAAGGTTAACAGACATAATGTTATTAATAGAGAATGGGAAAAGAAACCGAAATTGATACTGCGAGTCTGATCCTGATGGTGTCCTGTTGGGCAGGAGATGTGTGTCTCAGTAAAGGGGGTGCACGTGGTATAGCAGCCTTAGATCTAGGCAGAAGGGGGCGTGCTTACCATTTTATAGATGAGACCGAATTATAATATGTTCTTAAAATTTGAAATATTTGCATTTGTCCAAGGAAGAACCTCTCTCATAATTTTAGGATATGTTATGGTTTTTAAATAAAAAGCTAAGAAAAACTGAAATGCTAGATCATACTTGCAGAAGTATTCACCCCCCTGCAAAGTTTTCAAATTTTGTTGAATTACAAATAATGTATGCACAGTTTTTCAAACACACTTTTTTTTTTTTTTTATTCAAAGCTGTAGTGGTTAAACTGAACACTGTTATATGAGGAGGAGGTTAAATGTCAGCAAAACTTGCAAAGAAAATGTACAAAATGAAATTTACTGGTTGCATAAGTATTCATGGGCAGACAAGTATGTGGGCAGACACATGGCAAATGAAATTTAATAGAGAAAAGTGTAAAGTATTGCATGCAGGAAATAAAAATGTTCATTATAAATATCATATGGGAGATACTGAAATTGAAGAAGGGAACTATGAAAAAGACCTAGGAGTTTATGTTGACTCAGAAATGTCTTCATCTAGACAATGTGGGGAAGCTATAAAAAAGGCTAACAAGATGCTTGGATATATTGTGAGAAGTGTTGAATTTAAATCAAGGGAAGTAATGTTAAAACTCTACAATGCATTAGTAAGACCTCACCTAGAATATTGTGTTCAGTTCTGGTCACCTCGTTACAAAAGGATATTGCTGCTCTAGAAAGAGTGCAAAGAGCAACCAGAATTATCCCGGTTTAAAAGGCATGTCAGATGCAGACAGGCTAAAAAGAATTGAATCTATTCAGTCTTGAACAAAAAGAAGACTACGCGGTATCTGATTCAAACATTCAAAATCCTAAAAGGTATAGACAATGTCAACCGGGGACTTCTTTGACTTGAAAAAGAAAAAGGACCAGGGGTCATAAATGGAGATTAGATAAAGGGGCATTCAGAACAGAAAATAGGAGGCACTTTTTTACACAGAGAATTGTGAGGGTCTGGAACCAACTCCCCAGTAATGTTGTTGAAGCTGACACCCTGGGATCCTTCAAGAAGCTGCTTGATGAGATTCTGGGATCAATAAGCTACTAACAACCAAACGAGCAAGATGGGCTGAATGGCCTCCTCTCGTTTGTAAACTTTCTTATGTTCTTATGTTCTTATCCCCTTAAGTCAGTACTTGGTAGAAGCACCTTTTGCAGCAATTACTGCTATGAGTCTTTTTGGATAGGTCTCTACTAGCTTTGCACAGTAGGATGGTGAAATTTTTGCCCATTCTTCACGGGAAAATTGCTCCAGTTCTGATAAGTTTGTTGGGGATCGTTGATGGACATGCAATCTTCAATTCTCGCCATAAATATGATTATATTCAAGTCAGGACTTTAACTGGGCCATTCAATAACATTCATTCTCTTCTTGTTCAACCGCTCCAGTGTGGCTTTGGCTTTGTGCTTCGGGTCATTGTCCTGCTGAAATGTGAATTTCCTCCCCAGTTTCAGAGTCCTGGCTGACTCAAATAGGTTTTTGTCAAGGATTCGCCTGTACTTTGCACCATCCATTCTCCCCTCTATCCTGACAAGCTTCCCAGTCCCTGCTGAAGCATCCCCCAACATGATAGTGGTTAGGACTCTGGACTCTTGACCGGAGGTCGTGGGTTCAATCCCAGGTGGAGGACACTGCTGCTGTACCCTTGAGCAAGGTACTTTACCTAGATTGCTCCAGTAAAAACCCAACTGTATAAATGGGTAATTGTATGTAAAAAATAATGTGTAACAAATAATGTAATTGAATGTAAAAAATAATGTGATATCTTGTAACAATTGTAAGTCGCCCTGGATAAGGGCATCTGCTAAGAAATAAATAATTATAATAATAATAATGATGCTGCCACCACCATGCTTGACAGTTGGGATGGTGTTGACTGGGTGATGTGAGGTGTTGGGCTTGCGCCAGACTTGGAATTTAGACCGAAAAGTTCAATTTTTGTCTCGTCTGACCACAAAACCTTTTTCCATCTACATGCTTTTTTCGTAAATTCAATACGTGCTTTAAGATGAGGCTTTTTGAGTAATGGCTTCTTTCTTGCCACCCGTCCATACAGGCCAGCTTTGTGTAGGGACCGGCTTATTGTTGATGTGTGACCACTGACTCCCATCTCAGAAACAGAACTTTGATCTCTCAAGGTCATTGTTGGCTTCAGAGTGACATCCCGAACCAGTTTCCTGCTTGTCCGGCTGCTCAGTTTGGGAGGGTGACCTGATCTGGGTAGTGTCTGGCTGGTATGATGCATCTTCCACTTCTTAATGATGGACTTCACTGTGCTGAGAGGGATAATCAGTGCCTTTGAAATTTTCTTCTACCCTTCTCCTGCTCTGTGCCTCTCTACCACTTTATCCCTGACTTGTTTTGAAAGCTCCTTGGTCTTCGTGGTTGCTTTGTTGGATCACTATGCGAGTTGCAGCTTGAAAGTCTTTATATACCTGAGGGAAATTATCTACAAGTTAAACCACTTTGAGTACACACAGCCTGAAACCATTTCACTAATTTTGTGACCTTTTAAACAAATAATTTACACCTGAGCTGATTTAGGGCTGCAGTGGCAAAGGGGTTGAATACTTAAGAACATAAGAACATAGAAAGTTTACAAACGAGAGGAGGCCATTCAGCCCATCTTGCTCGTTTGGTTGTTAGTAGCTTATTGATCCCAGAATCTCATCAAGCAGCTTCTTGAAGGATCCCAGGGTGTCAGCTTCAACAACATTACTGGGAGTTGGTTCCAGACCCTCACAATTCTCTGTGTAAAAAGTGCCTCCCTATTTTCTGTTCTGAATGCCCCTTTATCTAATCTCCATTTGTGACCCTGGTCCTTGTTTCTTTCAAGTCAAAGAAGTCCCCGGGTTGACATTGTCTATACCTTTTAGGATTTTGAATGTTTGAATCAGATCGCGTAATCTTCTTTGTTCAAGGCTGAATAGATTCAATTCTTTTAGCCTGTCTGCATACGACATGCCTTTTAAACCCGGGATAATTCTGGTCGCTCTTCTTTGCACTCTTTCTAGAGCAGCAATATCCTTTTTGTAACGAGGTGACCAGAACTGAACACAATATTCTAGGTGAGGTCTTACTAATGCATTGTAGAGTTTTAACATTACTTCCTTGATTTAAATTCAACACTTCTCAATATATCCAAGCATCTTGTTAGCCTTTTTTATAGCTTCCCCCACATTGTCAGATGAAGACATTTCTGAGTCAACATAAACTCCTAGGTCTTTTTCATTGTTCCCTTCTTCAATTTCACTATCTCCCATATGATATTTATAATGCACATTTTTATTGCCCGCATGCATAAAAAACTTATGCAACTGAGATTAATCTGTTTTTCTCTGTAAATCTTACTTATTTATATTCTATATGCATTTTTTAACTTCATCAATGTGGAGTAGTTTGTGTAGATTCTACATGTAAAGTCTATTTTGAAAGTGTTGTGGAGGTGCCAACAAAATGTGAAAACTGTACAGGGGGTGAATACTTCTGCAGATAGATAGGTAGGTAGATAGATAGATAGATAGATAGATAGATAGATAGATAGATAGATAGATAGATAGATAGATAGATAGATAGATAGATAGATATACTGTATATACATTGTTTTTCTTGATTAATTTTGGTATGTTCCAGGGGGGACTGAAAAGTTATAAATAGTCTGAGTCAAGCCCTGCCAGGGTTAAGCTGAATCCACACTGGATGCGAGTGAAGCAATCAACGTCATAAATGTCAATCCACACCAGATGCCAATTGAAATAAATACAAGACCCTGCCCATGCTTTCTTATTGGACATACTAGAAATGGGTGGTCCCAAAACAGGGCGTGTTATACAGTGGGTGGTAATGTTGCTTCTGATTGGTCAGTTTCATTCCAGTTGTGCAATGGAAAAGAAAAATAGAGACAGTTTCTATTTTAGCGAACCGTGGTTCTATACTGTTTCAACCTCCCATTCTGAGGTGTCTGCACTGCCTGTGATTAATAAAAATACAGCCATCTGGGAGCAAATAAATCTTTTGTCATCCCTTCTTTATACCTACACACCGGTCCATAACAACCTCTTTGAAGGTGTTCCATAACTTATATGTAGTTTGGATCTTATCACTTAAATATAGCAGGCAGGAGAGGCACAATTAGTATGCTTAAGAACGTACATGAGAACTCTTTACCCATCTCCCTTAGTTAATATCCAGTCATTACAGATACGGTGAAATTAGAACATTCTTTACCATATATTTTGTCTCACTATTGAGCAGCCTACCTTGTGTAAACACTATTGGTCCCTGTGAGAGTCTGACTCCGTTTCTTGAGTCCTCCACCTCACTAACCGCCGTTGCACTCTTCTTGCAGGACAGACCGGATTGCACTGGTTAGGGGTGGCATTCTTGTGGCAGACAATGACATCACAAAACAAAAACACTTTAGGGTGCTTATCAAACTTGAAGACATGGATGCTGAACCGTTGTTTTCTCTTGTCAAGTAATGTAAAATCTTGGAATGTAATATCCATGGGACAACTGTAAGACAGAATGTTAAAACAGCATCTCCATTATAAATAACTAACACATAGTAAATATTGGCCAAAGCGGATCATCTGAAAATATACTTTAAATTATTTTTATCACAGATGTTCTACCTAATTTGAAGCGTCCCAATTATTTTTCTTCTCACAATTGGGTTCCCCACTCAGTTCAGGAATACTGAACTTCAGTGGATAACCAAACCAGCTTTTTCTACCCAGGAAATGGAATGCTGATGTCAGTGAGCTACCCTTACCCCAGGGCAACACCTTTAAACTCTAACCCTAACCTTGAAGCCAGCCCGGAAGGTGTCCTGTTCTGAGCTCACGGGCAGCAGTATGGAGTAGTGGTTAGGGTTCTAGACTCCTGAGCAGACATCGTGGGTTAAATCCCAGGTTGTTGCTGTACCCTTGAGCAAGGTACTTTACCAAGATTGCTCCAGTAAAAACCCAAATTTATAAATTGGTGCCAGAATTTGTATGTAAAAAAATAATGTACTGAGCGGGCTCCCAACTGGCGCATCCAGTAAAGGCGAAGGAGTGCAGGATACTCCCTATAGGCCAGAGGTCTCTGGTTCAAATCCAGGCTATGCCATCACCGGCTTTGGCCGGTAGCTCCCAGGGCCACCTCCTGGGCAGGGAGGGCTCTAGTCAGCTGGGTAATCCCTGTCTCATTGCACACCAGCGACACCTGTGTTGTAACCAGATCTGCGTTAGTCCTCCATCGCAATAGGTCTGGTTAGCTTCACTGTCTGCAAGCGGGTGGCTTGACGGTGAGACAGGATTTTAAATAATTGGCCATTCCAAATTAGGAGAAAAACGGGGGTAAAATAATTGGCTATTCCAAAATAAATTTTATATATATAAATTTTATATATATACATTATATATATATTGTAAGATAGCGGGTTGTGAGAGACAGCAGGGAGGGGGTTAAAACCTCCCTGCGAGAAAAATGCACCTTTTTGTTTGATTGTTTCATTTAGTTTGTTAATTGTTTTATTGTTTTGTTTAATTGTTTTATTATTAATTATCATCCACACCTGGGCGTTATTAAAAATTAGATCCAGGTGCGGGAGTTTAAAAGGGGAAGCAGGCAGTCTGCTCGGGCTGCTGGTGGAAGGAGGCAGAGAGGTGCGCTGTCTCCAGGTAGCCAAAGGAAGAGAGCGAAAAAAGTAAGTGCGGGTTCAAACCAGTGTGTTTCGAGAAGGACGGGTAAACAGCGTAGCTGTCCCGCGTTAGTCAGGGTGTTCCAGAAAGTTGAGTTAGTGCTCCAAGAGGAGCTAGGTGTTTGTTTTGCTTTTGTATTTTGTTTGTGTTATTTTTTGTGTTTATTAAAAAATAGCGTCAGCGCTGAAAAAATCCATTCCTGTGTTTCTGGGTCAAGTTCTTAAAGGGGCAACGAACCCGAGCGAGGGCGATCTGTTACATTTGGTGTCAGAAAGTGTGGGCGCCCCTAAGACCCAGAGAAGATGGATTTGCTGGAGATGATCGAGCAGATAACCAGGAATGCTGTTGCTCAGAGAGAGCAACTTGAGAGATGGGAGAGAGAGATGGGGTTGGCTCCAGTGAAGAAAAAAGGGAGCCAACAGAATTGGAGCTGGCCCAAGAGTGGGAGCAGCATGGAGCTCCGCAGCCCCGAGCCAGAGGGGGAGGAGCCCCGGAGCCCACCAGCTGCCGGAGCCCAGAGGGGAGGAGCTGCCGCTACCAGAGCCCAGAGGGGAGGAGCTGCCGCTGCCAGAGCCCAGAGGGGAGGAGCTGCTGCTGCCAGAGCCCAGAGGAGGAGCTGTGCCAGAGCCCAGAGGGGAGGAGCTGCCAGAGCCCAGGGGGGAGGAGCCGCCAAACCCAGAGGGGAGGAGCCGCTGCCAGAGCCCAGAGGGGGAGCTGGCCTGCCAGAGCCCAGAGGGAGGAGCCGCTGCCAGAGCCCAGAGGGGAGGAGCCGCTGCCAGAGCCCAGAGGGGAGAAGCCGCTGCCAGAGCCCAGAGGGGGGAGCCGCCGCTGCCAGAGCCCAGAGGGGAGCTGCCGCCCGAGCCTAGGGAGGAGGTGACAAGCGTGCCTCCACCACAGCCCGACCACCACCCCTACGGTCCAGTCCGGCGTCGCTGCGTCCCAATCCCTCACCCTTGCTCCTGGACACCCCTGTCGGTTAGCCTGGACCTCCCTTCACTTGACCTGGAGCCCAGGAGTCGGCAGGATCGGGCACAGTTCTCCACCTGGTCCCTGCTCCGCTCCTCCCGGACACTAAGACGTCGCCTGCGCTGCTCCCAGGCGTCGCACGCCCCCTGGTCACTACTTCGCTCCCCCTTGCTGACCGGACGTCGCTGCACTGGGTCCCAGCTGCAGACCTCTGCCCGCTACTGCAGCCTCCAGTGCCCCGGTTGTCGTGCCGGTCGCCCCTGACAAACCGGTGGGGTCCCTCGTCGCGGTCCGCGGTCCCTACCTGGCTGACCCAGGGCGTGGACCGATCCACCCTCGAGTTCGCCCGTGGAAGAGGTGAAAATTGACATTTTATGGACTCGAGGGTGGGTGGTTGTGTTTTAGGGAGGAGGTGGCGTCTCGTGGCCTGTGTCTTGGAAAGACAAGGGGGGGGAAATGTAAGATAGCGGGTTGTGAGAGACAGCAGGGAGGGGGTTAAAACCTCCCTGCGAGAAAAATGCACCTTTTTGTTTGATTGTTTCATTTAGTTTGTTAATTGTTTTATTGTTTTGTTTAATTGTTTTATTATTAATTATCATCCGCACCTGGGCGTTATTAAAAATTAGATCCAGGTGCGGGAGTTTAAAAGGGAAGCAGGCAGTCTGCTCGAGGCTGCTGAGTGGAAGGAGGCAGAGAGGTGCGCTGTCTCCAGGTAGCCAAAGGAAGAGAGCGAAAAAGTAAGTGCGGGTTCAAACCAGTGTGTTTCGAGAAGGACGGGTAAACAGCGTAGCTGTCCCGCGTTAGTCAGGGTGTTCCAGAAAGTTGAGTTAGTGCTCCAAGAGGAGCTAGGTGTTTGTTTTGCTTTTGTATTTTGTTTGTGTTATTTTTTGTGTTTATTAAAAAATAGCGCATCAGCGCTTGAAAAATCCATTCCTGTGTTTCTGGGTCAAGTTCTTAAAGGCAACGAACCAGCGAGGGTTATCCTTTACAATATATATATATATATATATATATATATATATATATATATATATATATGCATATATACAGTGGCTCTCAAAGTATTCACCCCCCCCCTTGGACTTTTCCACATTTTATTGTGTTGCAACATGGAATCAAAATGGATTTAATTAGGGTTTTTGCCACTGATCAACACAAAAAAAAGTCCATAATGTCAAAGTGAAAAATAAAAATCTACAAATTGTTCTAAATTAATTACAAATGCAAAACAGAAAATAAATGATTGCATAAGTATTCACCCCTTGAGTCAATATTTGGTAGAGGCACCTTTGGCAGCAATTACAGCCATGAGTCTGTTTGGATCCCATCCAACTTGATGGAGCTTGAGCAATTTTGCAAGAAGAATGGGCAAAATTGCGGTGTCCAGATGTGCAAAGCTGGTAGAGATTTATCCAAATGACATGGCTGTAATTGCTGCCAAAGGTGCCTCTACCAAATATTGACTCAAGGGGTGAATACTTATGCAATCAATTATTTTCTGTTTTATATTTGTAATTCATTTAGAACAATTTGTAGATTTTATTTTCACTTTGACATTACCGACTTTTTTTGTGTTGATCAGTGGCAAAACTCCTAAATAAATCAATTTTGATTCCATGTTGTAACACAATAAAATGTGAAAAAGTCCAAGAAAATGAATACTTTTGAGAGCCACTGTGTGTGTGTGTATATATATATATATATTTTAAATATATATACAGTACTGTGCAAAAGTTTTAGGCAGGTGTGAAAAAATGCTGTAAAGTAAGAATGCTTTCAAAAATAGACATGTTAATAGATTATATTTATCAATTAACTAAATGCAAAGTGAGTGAACAGAAGAAAAATCTAAATCAAATCCATATTTGGTGTGACCACCCTTTCCCTTCAAAACAGCATCAATTCTTCTTGGTACACTTGCACAAAGTCAGGGATTTTGTAGGCATATAGTCAGGTGTATGATTAAACAATTATACCAAACAGGTGCTAATGATCATCAATTCAATATGTAGGTTGAAACACAATCATTAACTGAAACAGAAACAGCTGTGTGGGAGGAATAAAACTGGGTGAGGAACAGCCAAACTCAGCTTACAAGGTGAGGTTGCTGAAGACAGTTTACTGTCAAAGTCATACACCATGGCAAGACTGAGCACAGTAACAAGACACAAGGTAGTTATACTGCATCAGCAAGGTCTCTCCCAGGCAGAAATTTCAAGGCAGACAGGGGTTTCCAGATGTGCTGTCCAAGCTCTTTGAAGAAGCACAAAGAAACGGGCAACGTTGAGGACCGTGGACGCAGTGGTCAGCCAAGGAAACTTACTGCAGCAGATGAAAGACACATCATGCTTACTTCCCTTCGCAGGTCGAAAGATGTCCAGCAGTGCCATCAGCTCAGAATTGGCAGAAAACAGTGGGACCCTGGTACACCCATCTACTGTCTGGAGAAGTCTGGTCAGAAGTGGCCTTCATGGAAGACTTATGGCCAAAAAGCCATACCTCCGACGTGGAAACAAGGCCAAGCGACTCAACTATGCACAAAACACAGGAACTGGGGTGCAGAAAAATGGCAGCAGGTGCTCTGGACTGATGAGTCAAAATTTGAAATATTTGGCTGTAGCAGAAGGCAGTTTGTTCACGAAGGGCTGGACAGCGGTACACGAATGAGTGTCTGCAGGGCAACAGTGAAGCATGGTGGAGGTTCCTTGCAAGTTTGGGGCTGC
The DNA here is from genome assembly GCA_036884735.1 of Huso huso. Lineage (NCBI taxonomy): Eukaryota > Metazoa > Chordata > Actinopteri > Acipenseriformes > Acipenseridae > Huso > Huso huso. The sequence continues at coordinate 21,181,530 of CM072682.1, forward strand.
ATTTCTGCAAATGGAGTTGGGGATTTGGTCAGAATTAATGGTCTCCTCAATGCTGAGAAGTACAGGCAGATATTTATCCATCATGCTATACCATCAGGCATCTGATTGGCCCCAAATTTATTCTGCAGCATGACAACGACCCCAAACATACAGCGAAAGTCATTAAGAACTATCTTCAGCGTAAAGAAGAACAAGGAGTCCTGGAAGTGATGGTATGGCCCCCACAGAGCCCTGATCTCAACATCATCGAGTCTGTCTGGGATTACATGAAGAGAGAGAAGCAACTGAGCCTGCCTAAATCCACAGAAGAACTGTGGTTAGTTCTCCAAGATGTTTGGGCCAACCTTCCTGCCGATTTCCTTCAAAAACTGTGTGCAAGTGTACCTAGAAGAATTGATGCTGTTTTGAAGGCAAAGGGTGGTCACACCAAATATTGATTTGATGTAGATTTTTCTTCTGTTCACTCACTTTGCATTTTGTTAATTGATAAATATAAACTATTAACATGTCTATTTTTGAAAGCATTCTTACTTTACAGCATTTTGTCATACCTGCCTAAACTTTTGCACAGTACTGTATATATATGTATTGTAAGTTGCCCTGGATAACAGTCTCTGTTAATAAATCATGTGCCTGGCTGTCAGGATCAATTATAAAAGTGATGAGGAAAAGCAATGCCTTCCATCTTAGCCTTCCTAACACTGCCAAGGGACAAACCTGTGCTGTCTCACCCTGTGCTTTTACCAGAAGAGACACTCGGGGATCCCCAGATTTTAGAAATTCAATGAGGTCTGGGTAAAAGAAGTTTGTGTGTAGCACCAGACGTACCTGTTTTTAATGATGGTGTAGGTGTCCTTTCCCTTGGTGTCTGTGGGTGAGGAGTAGCAGGAATCTGCAGATACCTGGAGGCTTGTATCCTTAGAATCCACAACAAATTCAATCAGATCCACTTCATAGGGAAATTCCGTGACTGGATCATTAAAGGCTTTAGTTTTGAATAAGTGTAGAGAGACCTTGTATTTACCCTGATTCAGCCATACCCTCAACCATAGGGTTGAACTGAAAACTGAAGGTCTCATTAGCCGTCATCTCGCATGTTAAAGGGATCTCAAGACACGACAGGTATTGGGGTGTCTGTAACAGTGCCATAAACCGTGTTGGAATAAACTATCTTGTTTCCTTCCACCTGAAAAAGCAATGATAATGTTAAAAGAAGGGTTTGATGGTGTTCTAGATTCTTTTAGATATGCTGAATGCTATGACACAAATACCCCTTTACACTAGCACACCCGCATCATGAGGGCTCCACACCTTTTGGTTTATTTTTTAAATTATAAATATATTTCCGCATACATCCCTGTTTTACACATTTGGCAAAAATATTTACCGCTAGAAACTGACAAATCAAATGTTTCGCTTATGTGTATGGATTGCATACATATTGCATCATCAACTTGCTACTCAGTACGCTCATTATGTGTCGTCAGTGCCGGTTTCGCTTTCTTTAATGTAAATGCGAACCATGCAAGCCAGCTCCAGCTCAGCCCCAGCTCAGGTGTGCTAGTGTAAACGGGGTAATAGGCACTGGGTGCTCCATGGGTGCTCCGGGCTCAAGCACCCACCGAAAACAATTAGTATGTGCTCAGCACCCACTAGCCACCTGCCATTTTAGTTTACAAGATACATTTTATTAATGATATGTTAAAACATTTACCTGAAACCAAACTTTAACAATGGTACCACTAGGGCAGAAGCACATAACTGACTGCACAGTGTCATACGAGAAGAAGCCTATGCTATGACAGGGATTTTTTTTTTTTTTTTTTAAATCTCTGATGAGAAAATGTGAAACTTCTTACAAATTAAATTGTTACAAACGTCTTACAAATTACAAATGACTTATCCCAATTAAAATGTTAAGTAACACATTTTGATGCTGGTGCAAAGCACAACACAGTCAATAGTACCATATACAGTACTGCACTCTTCATAATATGCTGCAGATCAAAGGTTTCACAACATTAGAGTACAGTAGTAATTCAAAGGCTTGAGCCCTGGATCTAAGTACAGGTCAGTACAGAGACCATTTTATTGATGCAGATGCTTGTAGAGTCCATCCTGTGTGTTCTGCAGGATACCATTGTGAGTGCAGAATATTACTAATGTCAATTGCATTGCATTTGCATAAAACATTTACCCAACATGAGCTAGATTCTAAGTATTTTAACAATTATCAGTTTACAATTGTACAAATTGCTAAATTTGTAATGACCAAAACCTTACTGCAATGCAAATTCATTATAAAACTAACCAGTATTTGGTGTCACTTGAAAGCAAACCTGTTTTCTATTGACATACATATAACCTATGGTACTGTACAAGTGAAATACATACTAAAACTATTTATTTAATTTCCATTATAATATGAAGGAACAGCCTTTACCCAGACGCAGTTCCACAGCTGAATAGTACCTCACCACCACCCAGTTTCCTGCATCTTGTGCTTTGCATTGTTGGTCATTATTCTGCAGATGGATGTTATCAATGGTGATCTTGGCATCGGTTAGCAGAGCCTTTGGAAACCGGTATTCAGCTGCATCAGAAGCACAGTTCAAAGATCCCTCTTTTCATTTCATAAAAGAAGATTGACACACTCAAAAATTCAGTCAGTTAGTAAGAATCCTTTTTCAGTGACAAATTATTTTACCCCATTTCTTCTCAATTAAGAATGGCCAATTATCGAAGTTCCATGATGCACGACGTCCCAAACATTAGTAAAGTTTCTCATTAATTACCATAATCATGTTATAAACAATGAAACGGATTGTGAAAAGTTTCCTTCTTCCAGGAGTGTTTGTCTTGTCCTGGGAAAGCAGAGGGTTCCTGTACTTTCCCATTCCCTGGATCACTTGTACTTCACTCATCTGGGTTAACCCACAATTCTCCCCACCATATAAATATAGCCATGCAGCTCTCGTCATGCAGCTCCAGCCATGTAATCGCGCGCATAGGTTGTAATAGACGTCATTATTCATCTGGTAAATGTCTGTAATAATGTTTTTAAACAATCTATTAAATAATGATGGTTTAATCAAATCAAGGCATAATTAGTGTTTTTTCAAATAAATACATTTCAAGATCTGCTCCTGGGAGCTCCCCACATTGATTTAAATAATCTTCATCATTATTTTCTGAACCCAGTTACATAGAAATATTCCTCATATGCTTCTTTTTATCAGCTACTGAGATGCATTATTATTGGGAAATGTCATACAGTGTGATATGGATAACTATAATAATATGTAATAATGCACACAGTGATATGCATATTACCATATCATCTGACATTCCTATTGCAATCGCTGATACTACAGTCATCTGTATTTAAATAATAAATCTTCATCAACACTCTTTCAAAATGTCCAGCATAAAGAGTGTGTTGGTATTAGGAGATTATTGTTTCCTTTTCTTTCAAATTTGAATTTATAAAACAAAAATACATAGGTTATGTCAAATTGACATTTTTGCTTTGTTACGTTTATTGTTATTGTTAATAGTAATTGTTTGATGGGGTATTATGAAAGTTTCCATCGGCTGTATTCCGATAAGGTGCGCTGTGATCATGTGATTGGGGTGTTCAGATGAATGAGCTTGCTCGCAGTATAATGATGACGTCAATTAAAAGCTGCGCACGCATGACTTCATGGCTGGAGGATCCAGGCTGTTCTGTTTATGCTGCATCTCATATGTATTGTCGATACAGCCAAAGAGATTCTCTACATTATGAAGTATGGAGGCTGTTTACTTTGCTGTTTGAGGAAGTTTATCCAAACATAGTATTATCAGTTTTAAAGCCTACATTTTATTGTGCGGACACTTGAAATGTGTCACTTGTAGACGTCACCATCAGAGTAATGACATAATTCAAAAAAACAATTTCCATTTCTGAGTCCATTTTAAATAAATAAAATGCAGGCAGTACAAATTATTTGAGACTACTTACATCAGTAATAAATTGACCGCATGATTTACTGAGAAAACGCCCAACAAAACTTCCTTAAATTAAGGAGCAGTGAAAGTCCAAAAACAAAAAAATCCCACCTTGGTACCATATATGCAATACTTTTTTTTCACTATTCAAATGTTGCAGTAACAAAACCTAATGACACGAACTGAAGGGGAATGCATGCGATCAGTTCACATGTGATGTAGGCTACCACGCTTTCTTTCCAACTATAGTAGGCTATAGTTTTTTAGGGTGCGTTCAAAAGTGAAATTTCTGATACATTTTTTGTGTGTTCTGACACATGCTTTGGTTGCAAGAGCTTAACTGTTGAGTCGGGTCGGTCCAAAAAAAGGTGTGCTTGCTCAGGATCGGGTCGGTTTTGAGTCTGGCTTAAAATTCAGGACCGAGCAGACCTCCAAATTGCAGCCATTTTGTGCTGCTTTTCTCTTTCAGAATACAGTAAACACCAGCAAGTGGAGATGAGTTTCTCATTTTACAACTAATTTCTTTAAGAGAAGCCTTTGCTAAATTATCACTACCTAATACAATTTCACATTTCTTGTGAGATTACATCATTGTGGAAAAAAAAATGGTACTTTGAACTCCTATGACAGAATTTGCACAGAAAACTGAAGGTTAGGAGGATGAGCACCCTGTAAAAAAAAAAAAAAAAAAGTTTTGTTTAAACTTGCTCTTAAGATACTGCGACTTTAAGCGGCTGCTAAAACATGTCCCTGCATTAAAACATAATAACATTAGAAATAAGAGAACAAGGAAAGGCCAGCTTACATTCTGCAGGTTGAGTCCTCTTTCAGGACAGGATGGAGTATCTTCTACCAGGCTTTTCTGGACTGCAGCAGATTCAGGTCCTGATGTCTTGCTGAACTTCAAGTGTTACTTTCTTATATCTTAACTTAGTTCCTAAGATGGAAAGGTTTAGGTTGTCATCCCTTTATGATTGGTTACTTTAACATGGCCATTCCACTCTTTCTATGCTATAATTGGTTATGTTGTACATTGTGTTGGTATATTATTGGTTAGTTATAATTCAGTCTGCTCATGCAACATTCATGTGATCCTTCTTTTTCAAACCTCTTCTTTTGAACCTTCCTTCTGTCACATAAAAGCATTTACTCTGCATACCATTTCTCTCTGACTGTCATCCATCAAAATAGCCTCTGTGGTTTCTCAATTACATCTTAACATTACATTCTGAGATCACCACCTCAGCACACTTCCTTTTAATAACATCTGTGGTTTGCAGAACTTCATTTTATACTTTTTTTTAACAAATAAATACTAACTAAAAAAAATCTAGAATATACAGTATGATTATGTTTAAATATTAGTCTTAACCCTACAAACCACACTTTCTCCACAAACTACAGACCAAGTGCATCCAACACCCAGGAAGTGATGTTATCCCAACACGACGCTCAACTTGAAGTGCATTATTCCTATTATACAATGGCTCACGCTATAAAAACTTACACAAATTCAGAGTAGATATCCATCGTTACAATTTATAGTCTTCATTTAAATAAGAAAAAGAGTTCACCAAAACTTAACAACATTAATTAAAAACAAACGTATGGTACTAATAATAAATGATGAGGTTTCAATGTTCTCTTTCAACCGGGACGGCATCTTTTTGCGTTTTTGTTATAATATTATTATTTCTTATGTATGGCTTATACTGGGAAGCAGCATGAAGTTATGACAGGTAAACAGGATCTTGAATGCTGGAATCTAAAGCATGACTTCTGTTTACATGGTATTTTTTAAAATAATTTAGTCGTTGCCAATTATTTTTTATTATTTTCTCCCAATTTAGAATGGCCAGTTATTTTTTAGGCTCAGCTCACCACGACCACCCCTGAGCTGACTCGGGAGGCGAAGATCTAACTATCTAAACACCATGCTTCTACTTCAGCAAGAGGAATGCAAGTGATATGCGTGCTAAATCCTTAATGTGGGCAATTTTCGAATGCATATACACCCCATCATTCAGTGTTTTATATATAATTTTGAAATGTTTGAGGTGCACACACAGTGCCATCACTTTAAGAACCTGACATGGGTTTAGACCACTGCTCTTTAAGAACGTATAATAAACTGCAGCTACAGATCAAATTGTTAAATACATTGTAAATTAATAATGATTACATTTAGGAAGAAATTACAGACATTAGAAAATACAATAAAAGTAAAAATGTGCCATAACCATTTATAGTCCTTCGTGCTGTAGCGCCTCTCTACAGGGCTATTGACTTGACCATGCCACCCCTTAATTATTCCAGGAGTAAGGGAGCTATGAATTACAAGGTCTCTCTTATATTGTGATCCCCACTTGAGTTCCTTCAATTAAATGAAAGAATAATAATACAATTAAACATGCATATCTTAAAAACCTTACCCAAAATAGGCAGGGGCAATATTTATGGGCATTGTGATCTGGGGAGGCTGAAGACAGACTCCCAACGCTTTTGCTCAATTTTCTTTTAAACACAATTCTTTAAGTAGTTAAAGTTCTTGTTTCTACCCCAAAGGTTACACTCAGATTTGTTGGCTTGCAATATATTGAACCTATGTACTGTAGTGTTTATTTGAGTCTTCAGTTTTAATGCCAACATGCAAGGTAAGTACATGTGTAAGCAAACCAAACAAATAAATAACAAAGCACAGGAGCGATAATGAAAACAGAATAACAAAACTCAACGAAAGCAAAATCAAATTGAAACAATTCAACAGAAACAAAACAGTGGACAACACGTCTCCTATAAAAAGAGAAACAAACATACGCATGACCTCAAACGGACAAAATTCTGATAGGTTGCTAATAAAGCAATGCACTAACTATTGTACACTCGTTTATTTATTAAAACCAAGTAAACTGTCTAAATAATTTAACAACAAAAAGAAAACAAACCATACATTACCTTGGGTGAACCAGACTACCACTTTCTCTCCTTACTGTTCACCCTACTAAATACCAATAAAAATTGAAAGTATTTAGAGGCAAGGAGATCAACACAAAAACAAAGCTGGAGAGTGAAATCTTTATTTCTTAATCTTACCAACAATAACAGCACTGCGATCCAAAGAAAATGAAAACCACGGTAGTCTTGATTCACAGAACTCTGTCTTTTCAGATGGACTTGTAATCCTGTCTTGTATGCTGTGCTCTTCTGCCCTATAGTCATTGAAAATGCACTTTTCAGCCCTCAACCTCAGGATTTAAAATCAAGGGGTATCATACAGTGCGTTTACATGAGCATAAATTCCGATATTTTCGGAAAACTAATTCTGATATCAAGCCATGTATATTCCTTAGATCAGTTTTCAAAGGAAAACAGCACCTAGAAATTTCCGATTCAATTCCGAAAACAACCAAATGTATATCATGTAAAACGCACTTTTCTGAAAACTTATTCTGATAGCGTACTGCATGTGCAAACTTTGACCTTCATTCCTGCACATGGTTTTTGAAAATAGAAAATAATAATAATATGTGATCCCAGTCTGCATGGATCCATTTGCTCCGTTATTGAATCGTATTTTTGTCATACTTGTACTTATAGAACAGAAGTCATTGTATTTTATCTTGCTCTTAATTGTATTAATACTTGTGCTGTGATTCTTGAAATGTATTTTGTTTATGATTATAAGTCGCCCTAGATAAGTGCGTCTGCTAAGAAATAAATAATAATAATATTATTACATACAATTACCCATTTATACAGTTGAGTTTTACTGGAGCAATCTAGGTAAAGTAGCAGTGTCCCCCACCTGGGATTAAACCCACAACCCTCTGGTCAAGAGTCCAGGCCCTACACTACTCACACTGTTGCCCTACTTAGAAACATTTACACTGGCTATAGGGTTAACTGCAAGTGGGATGGATAGAATGAAACTAATTTTACCAACCTGTGTGACTTCCTTAATGCCTAGATTGATAGTTTGGTACAGTTGATAATGCAGTCATATGCAGTCTTGGTATTGATAGAATGCTACAGTGTTTCAACCTGCCATTTAATAACTCCTAGGCTGTTACTTTATTGCAGTACACACTTGTATTAGTCCACAGGTGGGAGGTCTGACATTACAAACAGACTGTCTTGCTTTTTTGTGTTCACCCACAGCTGAGTTGGAGAAAACATGCTATTTAGCTCTGCGCATGCTGTCGTATAAATTTGAAGAGCCTGGGCGGAATCCCTTCTACCAGACCAGACAGGGTAACATTTCTCACCCTTTTGAGGGTGACTGACCCGGGGTCCCTACACTTTGAACTCTCACAATTGCCAGATGTATATAGTTTCTTTCATGCCATCGGACGCCAAATCTCTTTACAGGAAGAAAGGGACTCCCTTCATCCACACTGCAGCTATTCTGCCCAGCACACTGACACAGCAGTTCAGATTAGAAGTGAAGACTCGCTTAGCCAATTCAACTCTGTGGGTCATTTAAAAAGGCCAAAGTGGCTAAATTTGAATTTAGTCAGGATACCAGGGTTAGCATTCCTACTGCCTAATCATTTAATTAGCACCAAGAAATCTTTAATGATGTTCGTGTGAGTTTTTGTCAGGTACTCTGGTTTCCTCCCACAATCCAAAGACATGCTGGCTAAGTGGATTGGCCTTTTTATATTGCCCCTTAGTTGCCCTGCGATGGACTGGCATCCCGTCCAGGGTGTAGTCCTTATCTTGCACCCTATGTCTACAGGGTAAGGCTCCGGCTCACCTCAACACTCTATGGGATTAAGTGGTTACAGATAATGAATGGATCTTTAATGAGCAGTTATCAGTATCCCAGTATCCATTTTAACGTCTCATCAAAAATGTTTCCAGCAGCACAGTATCCTGAGTACCATTCTGGAATATTGGTGTTTTACACCAGCTGGGAGTGAAGAGAGTCCCGCCACCACCTGCTGTATACCCTTCAAACCCTATTAGAAATTCTTTGTGCTACATTTTCAACACTTTTTACTGGCCCCTCACAAACTACACTTGCTCAGCACACCATTTCCCTTGGACTTTGCCATACATCAAAATAGACTTGGTGGTTTCTCAAATTACAATACGTCTTTGTGAAGTCACCACATCCAGCACACTTCCTTTTAATAACATATGTGTTTTGCAGAACTTAATTTCTCATAGCAAATAATACCAAGTAAATATAGCTTATAAGAAAATGCCCTATTTATTTGCATTAAGTTTTTTTTAATTGTGTTTATTATTATGTGCATGATGTAAAGCCTTTTTTATTTATTCACCTTCTACTTTATTAGATTTTTTGTGTGATAACATTTTGATTTTTGTTTTTTAATGCCCTGCAACTGATTATCCCCCACTTGAAACTAATACAAATTGGCCACACTGGCACAGCTTAAAAAGCCTGCAACAAAGGAACATGCTGAGGAGCAAAAAGAAACACATAGAGGAACCTAGAAAATATCTGTCTGCTTCCCCATGTTGGCACAGCCGTAATTTCTCACATCCGGAGGCATGTTAGGTGTAGCCCTTGTAGCGTGTTAGGTGGTGCTTCTGGGCAGGCTGCTGGTCTGACATGATTCTTTTTGCCTTTACCAGCACTTGTCAGAGAGGCAGCAACAAAAGCCTGAAACCTTCACAGGGCCATGGGTTTCTTCTGGGGCACTAATTTCTTCTGCTGTCTCCTATAGAGGTTCCATGCATCGATGAGTGCCACTGTGACAGTTTGCCACCAAATATACATATACCTCTGTAAGGAAATTTGATAGTCCATATTAATATTTGGGATGTATGGTACATTCAATGGAGAGATATTGAGCACAGAGTTTAGGTGGGATATTTTGGAATGCAGGGTCAGCAAATATGACCATTTATGGGCATTTGTGGAAAGGGTCTCTGTTCTGCTCTGTTTTGGTTGCATAGGGTGATGGGAGAATCTCAGAGATAACAGAGACAGAGGAATGTTTGTGAGGCTTGGGGACTGGCCACGTACACAGGTTTAGGTGGGGAGGGTCTCAAATGATGCCATTATAGGGGAGTGTTTTATGTTATTAAAAAGTGATTGCAGCCATTGACTGTGGCACAGATTCCATCCGTTGTGACGCAGAGCATTACACCAATAAATATATTTTTGGCTGCACTGATATTGTTTTTTCAGGTTTCATCAATTTTTCCTTACAATTGGGGACTCGTCCGGGATATCAAGAAACGAACAGAAATCTGCTTGCAGACTCGAGATTCCTTATCTGATGAGAGAGGGGTGTCGTGGAGTGTCACATGGTCGGGGAGAGATTCTATCAGGTCCAATTGTTTTCTACTTGTGAAAAAAATACTATTAATGGTGAGTGTTTAAGAGTGTTTTTCTGGCTTACAAAGGGAGAGAAATCGGGATGGTCCCGTATTAAGCAAACAAGTGCATGTTTACGTCGATCGTGGCGTAATACAAGGAAAGTTAGACAGATTCTTCTCGTTTAAAGAACAAAAAAAAAAAAATAGGAAATTGATAAAACTGACGAGGATATTTTGAAACTGATCACTTCATTTATGCCTGATTGAGTAGATTATTGGAAATTGATAATACTCTTGACTTGCAGTATACATTGAGTGGGATGGATTGTAGTTATCTGTTACGGATCTTGCATTTTATTTTATTTTCCTCTTATTTTTTAATCGAGAAGTACCGTCTGGAAACATGATTTTTAATTTGCTGTAACCTCAAGACGTATGTTGAGTATTCTGGCGGTATGTTTTCTTTTTGATGTAACTAGACTATGTAAATGCTGTTGGTTTAATTTACAGTTCTGGTCACCTTGTTACAAAAGGATATTGCTGCTCTAGAAAGAGTGCAAAGAAGGGCAACCAGAATTATCCGGGTTTAAAAGGCATGTTGTATGCAGACAGGCTAAAAAGAATGGAATCTATTCAGTCTTGAACAAAGAAGACATGCGGCGATCTGATTCAAATATTCAAAATCCTAAAAGGTATAGACAATGTCGACCCAGGGGACTTTTGACGTGAAAAAAAAAGAAACAAGGACCAGGGGTCACAAATGGAGATTAGATAAAGGGCATTCAGAACAGAAAATAGGAGGACTTTTTTTACATGTTAGCTTGCGTGGTTCAGGGGCGTGGAGCTGGGTGCTTCAATCCTTCAATCTCCCAATTTTCTAATTTCCTGTTAATTAGCATCTATTTTCTATTTAAGCCCTGATCACCTGCACCTTTTCTGTCTAGTGTTTCGTTTTTGTAGCAAACGCTCAGGCGCCGTCGTTTAGTGCTCCATCGCTAAATATCTAAACTTCGTTGCCTCGCTCTGCAGGTCATTTCTCTGCAGGCGCTGCCAAGATATATTATCAATCATTTTTCCTACCTGCTCAGGTGATCCTTCTTTTCAGACAGCTTCTCTTTTTCGGCTTCAAGAGCTCCAACGTTTGTCTTTCCTGTTCCATCCAGCAACAGCGCCGTTCAAAGCGCAGCGTCATTACTCAACCTGTCTGCAACTTTATCAGAAAGACTGGTCCTCTGCTAAACTTTCAAGCTCCTTCGACAAGACATCGACATTCCCGTTGTCAGCGATTGCCTTACTTTAAATCTATTAAATCCACCATAAGCTTTGGCTGCGGAATCTCTCTTTACTCCTCGCCTGCAATCAGACGCCCCTCCCCTGCTCCCACAGAGCCAGCACAGTTACCGTTCCATCGGAAGATCCTGCCTTGGACCTCCATTAGCTACGTTCAACCTTTTAAAAGACGTATCCTGCCCATTTTAACCAGTGTCGGCTCGTGGTTTGACTGGTCACCAGCGGCCTCAGCTCTATGCATTCTTCATCTCTGGCTTCATCTAAATCCCTTTCACTCAAAGACCAATATCCACCGCATTCAGCAGATCTCTGCGCTCTACAGCAGACCACCACACTATCGATGGCAGTCCACCGTTCATTATTACAGATCACTGCTTCAGCAGATCTCTGCGCTCTGCAGCAGACTACCACACTCTACTGATGGCAGTCCACCATTCACAATATTATTATTATTATTGTTATTGTTTGTTTCTTGGCAGACGCCCTTGTCCGTTGCGACTTGCAGTTGTTGCAGGATGTCACATTGTTTTTGCATGCGGTCGCCCATTTGTGCAGTTGGGTTTTTGCTGGAGCAGTCTGGGTGGAGTGCCTTGCTTGGGGGTGCAGCGGCGGTGTCCTCCGCTGGGGATTGGGCCCATGATCCTCTGGTCGGGAGTCCGGAGCCCTGGCCGCTGCTCCACACTGCTGCCCTATAACAGATCACTGCTTCAGCAGATCTCTCTCTCTCTCTCTCTCTCTACAGCAGACCACTGCTCATTATTGACAGCGCTTCATTGTTACTTCTTCAGATCTCTGCACCGTTCAGCAGATCCCGTCCTCTACTGTTAATTGCTCCTCACTGCAGCAGATCTCTGCTCCCTCTTTAGATCTACTCACTATTATAGCATGCAAAAGCTGCTTTAGTTTACAGTTTAAATCTGTAACTGCACTTCTCCAGACTTCCACCGCTCCCCCTTTCCTCCAATATGCAGATCACGGCAGCATTCCACAACCAAGGCTAACGCTAATCCCCATCTAATCAAAATACGAGGGTGCTTGACCTTCTCAGCAATCTATTCAGATGTCCTCACATCCTCTCAAATATTACAGCATTAATGCATGGTGAGAGATGTGGTATGAGACTGGAAATCTGTCTTGATTATGAGTTAAGGAGTTCCACTACTAGGAGAATGACTGGAGTTGTGAAACCCAATCTCTGAATGTGAGTTCACCTTTTCCATTTCAAGCAGACAGGATAGTAGCAGACCGCTGATCGATCCCGTATTACTAACACATAGGATGGTCGACATCTCCTTTCTTCCCCTTGTTTCCAGAAAATCAAGCACAAAGGGTGCTGAGCTTCCCCAGCAGTCGATTTACACATGTTCGTTCAGTTCCAGCCGCTACCTCAACCCTCAGTTCCAGCTCCCCTTGCCTCTACTTTTCGGTATCCAGTTCCGTCCAGCTGGTCCCGTCTGCCCCCCTTCCAGACTCCCCAGCTTCATCAGCTGCTATATGACTGAATCCTACTCTCAGTAACCTCCTTCAATCTGCTCCGCATTTCATGTCTGCAGCCCTCGCCCTTCTTGAGCTTCATATTCTACAGTTTGGTCAGTGTTTTCAGCCTTCTGTGCCCAGAATCGATTCATCCTATTCCTTCAAACAAAACCAGATCCTGGCTTTCATCGTCCACGGTGAGGGATTCTCTCTCTCTCTCTCTCTCTCTCTCTCTCTCTCTCTCTCTCTCTCTCTCTCTCTCTCTCTCTCTTCCCCATACCAGCAGTTCGCCTGACCCTCCATTGGGATTCTTAAGAGCCTTCCCTTCTGCCTCACCTTCCGCCTGTCTACATTAATGAACATTCTCAGTTTGCTCATTCTACTCTTTGGAAACGCCACTTCCCCCATACAAGGATCTACCTATGGAGATCTTCTGCATCTGAGCCCTCTTGGTCTTCTCAGGAGCTCAGAATCCACAGTTTCTTCTACTTCTAATTTTACTCCATCATTCAGTTGTGTACCTCCATGCGGATCCATTTCAGCGTGGTCACTTCATTCAGCGGTCAAGCAGAGTCCTCTATCTGCCCATTCTTTTCAACGTCAATGTATCTCGGCCTTCTTCAGTCTCCTCAGAACTCGCAGTTTCTTCTGCTTCTAATTTACTTCATCATTCGGTCTTACCTCCAAGACGGATCAATTTCAGCATGGTTAGTTCATTCAGCTGTCAAGTAGAGTCCCCTATCTGCCCTTCTTTTCAACATCAAGGTATCTCCCCAGCAAGAAACCTTAACCAGCCCCCCTAGACCCTCAGTTCATTGACTCCTCTCGCTCCTATCATCACTCATCGCTGGTTCTCAACCCACCTCTCTACCATCCAGAGCAAGCCTCCTCCTCTACTCTACCCCACTCCTCGGATCACTCGTCACTGGATCTCAACCTACTTCGCCTCCAAAGCATGCCCCCCAAATCATTCTATAGGCACAGCCCCTCTGCTGCAAGGGCCAACATCAATCACAGCCAGATCATGAATGTGGGGCTGGCCCTCTTCTGCAGTGGATTCTTTCAATTTATTCATTCATTCATTCTCCTCTCATATAGTTGCTGTCCATTTTTAAAATTGCTAGTATGCCTGGAGTGGGGGCTTCCTGTCTGCCCGGGGCCACCAGAGGTTTTCCCTAATCGGCCTCAAGGGTTTTTTCCTCTCCACTCAGCGGGCAGGTATACACATAGTCACATCCTACTAACAAATTACTAATCTCCCTCTGTTTGTCCTGTTTGTCCTTCTGGTCTTTTGTTTATGTTGCGTAGGCATGTACTGTCTCTTGTTTGTCGCATGGTGTGGGAGTTTTTTGTGAGGTGCGGGGGTCCATCCTTTGGGGGGCAAGTGAGTCTCCTTTCCCCAACCTCAGGGCTAGGCATCCGCCTCCCTTACCTTCAGGGGTTCTCACCACGTGAGTCAGGGCGGACCCCGGCCAAACTCTGTCCTGTCGCAGCTCCTGCGCTCATCTTGCCTTTACTCGAGGCTCTGTTCTATTCTGCCTCTCTTTCAGGGCGTGGTCACTCGTGCTGAGTCCCTGTCTAACCTCAATGCTTTGTCCTTATTTCAGGTCCCAGGCAGCGTGACGCCTCGGCCTATCAGGGGTTTCTGGCGCCTCTTACAGAAGTCTCAGATGCTGGGTACCTCTCCAATCACCTCTCTCGGGCGGCTTTTCAGTCATAACCCTCATTAGTGTTTTCGGTTGCTGGGTCCTCTGCCCCTGGATGTGTCGGCATCGTCGCCCTCAGTCAGCGACCTCTTTTCTATCCTGTCCTCGATTGCTGGGTCCTTGCCCCCTGAGATGTGTCGCATCGTCGCCCTCAGTCAGCGATCATCTTGTCTATCTCATTTCGGTTTGCTGGGTCCTCTACCCCTGGGATGTGTCGGCATCGTTGCCCTCAGTCAGTGACCACCTTCTGTCCTACTAACAGCTCCTTGCTGCTTCTTCTGCCTTACTCTTCAACCCAGCTCACGCCCCGTGAAACAGAGAATTGTGAGGGTCTGGAACCAACTCCCCAGTAATGTTGTTGAAGCTGACACCCTGGGATCCTTCAAGAAACTGCTTGATGAGATTCTTGGATCAATAAGCTACTAACAACCAAACGAGCAAGATGGGCTGAATGGCCTCCTCTCGTTTGTAAACTCTTATGTTCTTCTTATGTACTGTAACCCCAGACGAAGTTGGGTATTCTGGCAGTATTGTTTTTCTTTTAGAACTTGTTTATTTCCTGTAAATAATTGGGTAAGGTAGGGCTCTTGTTTCTCTATTTTTTTAAGCAGCTATTAGTCTAGGGAATCGCTGTAACACAAGCACTACTGTGAACTACTGGGTGAATGCTGTAGTAAGAGTGTGTAAAATGGATGAACTTGTGGAGCAGTTCATTGCAAAGCATGGGCTGAGAGAAGACCCGTTTGAAGGTATAGAAAAGCAGAAAGACCCTATTACATGGGGCAAAGAACAGTTTGAAACTAGTGAAAAAAGGCAGATTGGCTACTGTTTTATCAGGACAACGGGTATGGTGAAAGTACTACAGAAAAAATGACTATGTCAGGACAATGCACGTAGGTTAAAAAATTGAAATGAGTTTGAGAAAGAGCAAGTGAAAAGTATGGCGAGTAGTGTTGCGCGTCTGGAGTCGCAAGGGGCGCTGGCCGCTGACTTTCAGCTTCAAATGCGTAAGAAGAAAGGAGTTATTGGAGAGCAATTGCAAGTGATTAAGATGGAAAATAGGGATTTGAAAAGAGCAGTTGCAGAAAGTGCTTATGATTGTTTAGTGAGAAAAGTGTGTTAATACACACCTTCTTCTCAGAGCAGATCGAATAGTACCATGATTGATAAACTTAAACAAACTTAAACAACAAATGTGTTTGATTGAGGACACATTGCAGCTGTGGCGTTCCTCTACCACAGGGTATGATGGATGACGACACAGATTACGACTCAGATCAGGGCGAGAGAATGGGGATGAGCCCAGCCCTCGTAGAGGAGGAGGAATTGGCATAACGGTGGGGAAGTTAACGTAAGGGTGGGGCCTTCTGCACCGATGGCTCCAGTAGCACGGAGGCGTAAACAAAAATTAGAGACGCGGAGGAGATGGACCAAGGACAGAGGAAGTTACTGTTGAACAACCTCTATCCGTGGCTGAGATCGGTCTCTGCTCGAAACTCATAGAGACCTTTGATCCTATTAAAAGACCCCTTTGAGTTTTTGAGTTGTTTGGAATTGCATAGTAATAGACACCATTTGTCTGATATATGCATGCTCATAACTGTTTGTACAGGGCCTCTAGCAGTGAGTTTACCGAATAGGATTAAATAGGGAACTGCTACTAAAGGGAACTGATGGGGTGTAGAACTACAGATTGGAATAAAATCATTTCGATTGTGTTACAAGAAGGAGAGCATCCTGCTGCCTATGCCTCTAGATTGTTTAATGCGCAAGACCTATAGTGGCATTGCTAATCCACAGAAAAATGATCAGGCATAGTGTCTCTGTTGATTAATCAGTCAGGCCCTTTTAGAGCACAGCTGGTAGCTCAACTGCCAACAAATGCAGATTACGATAATGCATTGGAGCGCGATTGACCGTCTTCTCGTGCCAATTGGCAGTAAAAAAAGCCTGTATCGGCGATTCAATCAGACAAGTGGAAAAATGAGGAGTACAGGCCTGATGATGTTAAAAAGCGTAAAGGAGAAAGACCTCCGCCTTTTAATATGGATGATGTGAAATGTCACTTTTGTGAGCAAAAGGGACATACAGCTAAGTTTTGTGTTAAAAGGAGGGCAAAGAATGGGCAGTTTAGTCCTTACAAAGAACTGGCTAAACAACTTCAAGATTTGAAGGAGCAGATGTTGAAGTTGGAAACAAAAGGGACACCCAAAGGGGTTGCCTCTGCATAGGGATGTTTGGCCTCAATCAAGCCAGTGGTGCCATTGAGTAGGGATGACTGGGGCCGTCCAGTTGTCAAAGTTACAGTAGGAGGCCACTGTAACACATGGTTAGTAGACACTGGAGCCTCCCTCACTATTCAGCATAACACGTCACCTCCTGACGTGGGAGACTTCAACTGTGTCAGGTCTCTTTACCTCTCTGCTGTCCGTGATCAGCCGCTATGCGTAACACACCCAGGACCCTATAAACAGTGCTGACCAGGCAGCAAAAAGAAGGGAGGTCATGATTGTTGGGGACTCCATACTGAGAAACACAGCAAGTTCAGTTCGCAGTTTGGACCCCCCCACTACAACAGTGTGCTGCCTTCCAGGAGCCTCAGTCAAGCATCACTGAGAATGTGGACAGGCTCCTAGAGCGAACAGGGGAGATGACCCGGTGGTAGTCAGTCCACATTGGTACAAAACAACATTGGAAGAGACAGGCCAAGATCCCTGCAAAACAAATTCAGAGACCTAGGAAGGAAATTAAAAGACAAGACCAAAACTGTGGTATTTTCTGGGATACTGCGGGGCAAAGGACCATATGGACAGCTGGAAAATACAAAATCAAAATGCATGGCTGAAATCGTGGTGCACACAGGAAGGCTTCACCTTTCTTGAACATTGGAGCACTTTCTACAACAAGGACTATCTATACAGGTGGGACGGACTGCACTTAAACAGAAAAGGGAACCAATCTACTCGGAGAAAGGATCCTTCAGTTTTTTGGCATTTAAACTAGAAAGGAAGGGGAGAAAACAAAAAAACAGAAGGGAGACTACATCAAAAACAAGGGCAAATAACTCAGGTAAGACCACTATTAAATGTATTTATCTTAATGCTAGAAGTCTCAGAAACAAAATGTTAGAACTTGAAGCTACTGCACTAACAAATAACTACGATGTGATAGGTGTTACAGAAACTTGGTTGTCTGAGAGGTGATGGAGAATAATATAGTGGGTACACACTGTATAGGAAAGACAGGCAGGACAGAAGAGGCGGAGGGGTAGCGCTTACATAAGAAATAGCCTTTGAAGCCAAGGTGTTAAATCAGGACAAAGAAAACAATGCAGAATCAATATGGGTCAGAATAATGGACACAAATTCAAAGGGCATAATAATAGAGCATGCTATAGACCGCCAAATTCAGACGCTAGAATCTGTTGTACAATGACATTCAGAAATGCGTGTAGAAAAGGAGAAGCCATACTAATGGGGGATTTCAACTTCCCTGTATAAAATGGGAAAACCCAATGGGGGCCTGACTTTGAAATGGTGGAAATGACAAATGACTGCTTCCTAGAACGAATTTGTCAAGGCAACCACTAGAGGAGGCATGCCTTGATTTAGTCTTTTCAAATAATGAAGACAGAATAACTAAAACAACAGAGGTCAGAGAGCCATTGGCAAACTCAGACCACAACATGGTCTCATTTGAAATATTTTTTAAAACCCCAAAAAGTAATGACTAAAGCTAAGGTTTACAATTTTAGAAAAGCAAACTACGAAGGTATGAAACAGAGACAAATAAGTAGATTGGAGTAAAATAGAGAAAACATCCACAGAAAAAGGATGGCTGTTTTTTTTAAAAAATGTAGTACTAGAGGCACAAAACAATTACATCCCAAAAGTAGACAAATCTAAATCTAAAACAAAATGGCCAAAATGGTTTAATAGATCAATTAAAAAATATTCAGCGAAAAAGGCACTTTACAGGCGTTTAAAAGGACCAAAACAAAGCACACAGAAAGAGTACTTGGAACTGCAAACACAAGTCAAAAAGGAAGTTAGAAAGGCCAAGAGATAGAAATCAATATTGCTAAGGGGCTAAAACCAATTCTAAAATGTTTTTCCAATATTATAACAGCAAGAGAACATTCAAAGAGGAGGTTAAATGTCTAAGAGACACAAATGGCAAAATCATAGATGAAGAAAAAAAAAAAAAGCAAATATATTAAAATGATTACTTTTCACAGGTTTTACAAAGGAGGACACGGACAACATGCCCCACATGTCGACCTGTTCTATCCAATTTTAAATAACTTTAGCATAACAGAGGCAGAAGTGTTAAAGGGACTAGGAGCTCTTAAAATAAACAAATCCCCTCCAGATGAGATCCTCCAATAGTACTCAAAGAAATGAAAGAAGTTATTTACAAACCGCTAACCAAGATCATGCAACAGTCTCTTGACACAGGGTTGTGCCGACAGACTGGAAAATAGCAAAACGTAATACCGATCCACAAAAGGGAGACAAAACCAAACCAGGTAACTACAGACCAATAAGCCTGACTTCTATTATATGTAAACTTATGGAAACTATAATAAGATCCAAAATGGAAAAAATTACCTATATGGTAACAATATCCTGGGAGACAGTCAGCATGGTTTTAGGAAAGGAGATCATGTCTAACTAACCTACTTGACTTTTTTTTGAGGATGCAACATTGAAAATGGATAACTGCAAAGCATACGACATGGTTTATTTAGATTTCCAGAAAGCTTTTGACAAAAGTCCCATAAAAGATTAATTCTCAAACTGAAAAAAGTTCAAGGAAATGCATGCACATGGATTAGGGAGTGGTTAACAGGTAGAAAACAGAAAGTACTGATTAGAGGAGAAACCTCGGAGTGAGGTAAAGTGGTGTACCACAGGGATCAGTAGGGGTCCTCTGCTATTCCTAATCTACATTAATGATTTAGACTCTGATATAGTAAAGCAAACTCTCGTTAAATTTGCAGGCGACACAAAAATAGGGAGGAGTGGCAGACACTGTTGAAGCAGCAAAGGTCATTCAAAATGATCTAGACAGCATTCAAAATTGGGCAGACACATGGCAAATGAAATTTAATAGAGAAAAGTGTAAAGTATTGTGCATGGGCAATAAAAAATGTGCATTATAAATATCATATGGGGAGATAGTGAAATTGAAGAAGGAACTATGAAAAAGACCTACCTAAGTTTATGTTGACTCAAAATGTCTTCATCTAGACAATGTGGGGAGGCTATAAAAAAGGCTAACAAGATGCTTGGATATATTGTGAGAAGTGTTGAATTTAAATCAAGGGAAGTAATGTTAAAACTTTACAATGCATTAGTAAGACCTCACCTAGAATATTGTTCAGTTCAGTTCTGGTCACCTACAAAAAGGATATTGCTGCTCTAGAAAGAGTGCAAAAGAAGAGCGACCAGAATTATCCCGGTTTAAAAGGCATGTCGTATGCAGACAGGCTAAAAGAATTGAATCTATTCAGTCTTGAACAAAGAAGACTACGCTTGGCATCTGATTCAAACATTCAAAATCCTAAAAGGTATAGACAATGTCAACCCGGGGACTTCTTTGACTTGAAAAAAACAAGGACCAGGGGTCAAAATGGAGATTAGATAAAGGGCATTCAGAACAGAAAATAGGAGGCACTTTTACACAGAGGTGTGAGGGTCTGGAACCAACTCCCAGTAATGTTGTTGAAGCTGACACCTGGGATCCTTCAAGAAGCTGCTTGATGAGATTCTGGGATCAATAAGCTACTAACAACCAAACGAGCAAGATGGGCTGAATGGCCTCCTCTAAAACTAAAACTTTCTTATGTTCTTATGTTCTTAAGATACTACACTTGAGAGGTTCAATGGCAAAGTATCTTTGGCAACAAAAACCTAGTTGTTATCGTTTCAAATTGGCAATGATAAATTTAAAGAGAAAATAGGGATGAGTCCCACAGGGGATGGCAGGAACATATTGGGTTCTGACATAATTGGGAAACGTAATTATATAATTGATTATTGTAACAGGTATATATGGCAGGATACTAATGGGACCACAGGGAAAACAGCATATGTATCAAATGCACACACAGTATTCATAATTAAGCAGGTGGAGGATATGATTTAGACACATTGTTACAGAGTGACAATTTAAATCTTTCCATTATACTGCAGCAAAGAAAAGCAGTTTTTGCAACACACAAACACGATTGTGGAAACATGGGCTCTTACAACATACAGATTGTAGTGCAGGGCAAGGATCCACCTCCACAGCGCCAGCATAATTACCCAAGAAAGGCGATCTCACACATACAAACTACCATTGACTTACTTCTCCATCAAGGTGTGATCAAACCTTGTTCATCTCCTGTTAATGCTCCTATATGGCCAGTCCGGAAACCAGATGGTTCATGGAGATTAACTATTGATTACAGGGTATTGAACAAATACAGTACCATCTGTGCACTGATAGTTGCCTCAGCACCTGATGTAATGGCTGCATTATCTTCCACGGCCGAAGGTTTACACAGCATTGGACATATCTAATGGATTTTGGTCCATACCTGTGCATCCTGATAAGCCAGTACAAATTTGCTTTCACGGTTGGCGGTCAGCAATATTGTTGGGCATTTATGCCTCAGGGATATGCAAATTCACCAACACACTTTCATCAGGCTCTGGTGTCAATATTGTCTGCATTTTTGAAAACCACAGTGTTTGTTGCAGTATGTAGATGATCTATTATTGCAAACCCGAAACTGAGGAGGAACACTCACAACTATTGGAGGAGTTTTGTTGTTGTTGTTGTTGTTGGAAAAAGCAGGACTTAAGTTAAACCTAAAAAGCTCAGTTTATGAAGAAGGAGGTCACTTTTCTGGGAATCAAGATTGGTGAGGGGGGTCGAACACCTGATCCTCATAAAATAGAGATAATACGCAGATTACCAGTACCAGTATCAGTTACCACTAAGATCATTTCTGGGGCGATATTATATAGAAATAAAATGTAAAGATGTGTTTGTGGTTTCAGCCGACTAGACTTGTGGGAGCTTGCATATTCAGCTGATGTTGCATCAGCCATGTGAGGACCAATCAGTATGTTTGTAAAGGACCAACGTCCCATAGCAACTGACTCAACAAATCAATAACCAATAGAAGAAGTTGGTAAACAGGACACAAGATAAACCACAAGTCTGGTCTGGCTGACTACAGGTGTTGAAGCAGGATGCTTGCATGTGTTTAGCTAGCTGATATGTGGCAACTGCCTATATAAGGGGGAGATTAAAATAGATCTGGGAGCTTCTTTGCGATTGCTTGCAGAGCCTGCGTTGCTCTGTTGAAGCTCCAGTCTGCAGACTTAATAAAAGCTTTTGTTTTACTCCACTTTGTCTGTAAGGCCTGAATCTCTGTTCTAGGGTCTGGAAACGAAACTTCCACAACAAGCCAAACCTTTGTATGATTTACTGAAGGGTGTAAAGACAGGAAGGACTGCATACATTGGGAAAACAGACCCCAGGCTGCGTTTGAAAAAAGGCTCTCATTAGTGCTCCGTCCACTCACGCAATCCAGACAGCGAGTGCTTTTGTTATTCAAATGACAGCTACAGACAGAACTTGCCATTTCATCTGTTCTTCTTCAGGAAGTGCAGATGCAATTGTGTCGATGGCCTATGCATCCAGACTTTTTTGTCTCCTGCAGAGCAAACTTACGATGCTTGTACAAGACACTTGCTAGGGGTTACACTGGGCTGCAAAACATTTCGAATACATTTATGGGTTTAATGAACTCATTGTACACACACACACACACACCCCATACAGATGTTGTTGAATGGTAGAGTAAAACGGGTTTCAAATGCTTGCAAGGTGGACTTTGGATTTGAGTAGCAAAAATATTAGGGTTTTGTATAAACCTGATACTATGTTACAGCAAGCACTTCTTTTGAGAAGGTACATACATGTATGTGACGAGGAAGTAGTCGGTCACCTGATGATGCAGTATTTATGGTGTCCCCTATTGAGAATGCTCTTGATGTTTATGTAGATGGTTCACGATTCTGGGAAGAGGGACAGTAGACTAATGAGATTACCAGAACATTTATGGTTAGAGGTTTGTAGACCTATGATAGAGGGGTGGAACCGCACTGAGTATTTAGAGGGAATACAAAGGATACTACCTCAAATTTATGCAGACACAGCTAAATGCATAGGATTATCTCAACAGCAGAACAAGATGTACTACAACAGAACTGTGAAAGAAATGCAGTTCCAAACTGGAGAACAAATGATGGTCAAGAATTATGAACAAAAAGGACCTTGGTCTGTAAATTGGAAGGGACCATACTTTGTGGGCAGCAGTGTGGAGTAGTGGTTAGGGCTCTGGACTCATGACCAGAGGGTTGTGGGTTCAATCCCCAGTGGGGGACACTGCTGTTGTACCCTTGAGCAAGGTACTTTTACCTAGATTGCTCAGTAAAACCCAACTGTATAAATGGGTAATTGTATGTAAAAATAATGTGATATCTGTATAATGTGAAATAATGTGTAACAATTGTAAGTCGCCCTGGATAAGGGTGTCATCTAAGAAATAAATAATAATAATAATAATAATAATAATAATGAAAGAAATGCAGTTCCAAACTGGAGAACAAATGATGGTCAAAATTATGAACAAAAGGACCTTGGTCTGTAAATTGGAAGGGACCATACTTTGTAGCAGATACCTGTGGAAGTACTATGCAAAATGAGACTAGAGGATAAAGGAAATAACCCAACTGACAAATGGTTTCATGTAGATCAGTTAAGAACATAAGAACATAAGAAAGTTTACAAACGAGAGGCGATTCAGGCCATGTTGCTCAGGTTGTTAGTAACTTATTGATCCCAGAATCTCATCAAGCAGCTTCTTGAAGGATCCCAGGGTGTCAGCTTCAACAACATTACTGGGGAGTTGGTTCTAGACCCTCACAATTCTCTGTGTAAAAAAGTGCCTCCTATTTTCTGTTCTGAATGCCTCCTTATCTAATCTCCATTTGTGACCCCTAGTCCTTGTTTATTTTTTCAGGTCAAAGAAGTCCCCTGGGTCGACATTGTCTATACCTTTTAGGATTTTGAATGTTTGAATCAGATCGCCCAGATAGTCTTCTTTGTTCAAGACTGAATAGATTCAATTATTTTAGCCTGTCTGCATACGACATGCCTTTTAAACCCGGGATAATTCTGGTTGCTCTTCTTTGCACTCTTTCTAGAGCAGCAATATCCTTTTTGTAACGAGGTGACCAGAACTGAACACAATATTCTCGGTGAGGTCTTACTAATGCATTGTAAAGTTTTAACATTACTTCCCTTGATTTAAATTCAACACTTCTCACAATATATCTGAGCATCTTGTTGGCCTTTTTTTATAGCTTCCCACATTGTCTAGATGAAGACATTTCTGAGTCAACATAAACTCCCCAGGTCTTTTTTCATAGTTCCTTCTTCAATTTCACTGTCTCCCATATGATATTTATAATGCACATTTTTATTGCCCGCATGCAATACTTTACACTTTTCTATATTAAATTTCATTTGCCATGTGTCTGCCCAGTTCTGAATGCTGTCTAGTACATTTTGAATGACCTTTGCTGCTCCAACAGTGTTTGCCATTCCTCCTATTTTTGTGTCGTCTGCAAATTTAACGAGTTTGCTTACTATACCAAAATCTAAATCGTTAATGTAGATTAGGAATAGCAGAGGACCTAATACTGATCCCTGTGGTACACCACTGGTTACCTCGCTCCATTTTGAGGTTTCTCCTCTAATCAGTACTTTCTGTTTTCTACAGGTTAACCACTCCATAATCCATGTGCATGCATTTCCTCGAATCCCTACTGCGTTCAGTTTGAGAATTAATCTTTTTATGCGGGACTTTGTCAAAAGCTTTCTGAAATCTAAATAAACCATGTCGTATGCTTTTGCAATTTATCCATTTTCAATGTTGCATCCTCAAAAAAAGTCAAGTAGGTTAGTTGGACACGATCTCCCTTTCCTAAAACCATGCTGACTGTCTCCCAGGATATTGTTACCATATAGGTAATTTTTTCATTTTGGATCTTATTATAGTTTCCGTAAGTTTACATATAATAGAAGTCAGGCTTATTGGTCTGTAGTTACCTGGTTCGGTTTTGTCTCCCTTTTTGTGGATCGGTATTACGCTTGCTATTTTCCAGTCTGTCGGTACAACCCCTGTCAAAAGACTGTTGCATGATCTTGGTTAGTGGTTTGTAAATAACTTCTTTCATTTCTTTGAGTACTATTGGGAGGATCTCATCCGCCCAGTGGATTTGTTTATTTTAAGAGCTCCAAGTCCCTTTAACACTTCTGCCTCTGTTATGCTAAAGTTATTTAAAATTGGATAGGAACAGGTCGACATGTGGGGCATGTTGTCCGTGTCCTCCTTTGTAAAAACCTGTGATTAGTAATAATTTAATATATTTGCTATTTTTTTTCTTCATCTATGATTTTGCCATGTGTGTCTCTTAAACATTTAACCTCCTCTTTGAATGTTCTCTTGCTGTTATAATATTGGAAAAACATTTTGGAATTGGTTTTAGCCCCCTTAGCAATATTGATTTCTATCTCTCTCTTGGCCTTTCTAACTTCCTTTTTGACTTGTGTTTGCAGTTCCAAGTACTCTTTCTGTGTACTTTGTTTTTGGTCCCTTTTAAACGCTCTGTAAAGTGCCTTTTTTTGCTGAATATTTTTTTTAAATTGGAACAGGCCTGTGAAATAAAAGTACTGTGTGATGTTATACACTGACACTCGGTGGTGATTCTTGGAACTGCAATGAAATAAGTTAGGAAAAGCATTGCCAATTGTAGTTTTAATTTTTCAATGGATGATGTTCTAATTACAAGAAGATATTTGTTTGTGTTGAGACAAAGGGATGATTTGCACTTTGTATGTCTCAATAGAGATCTTGCAATTAATAATCATAATTATTATGATGAACAGATCATTGAAAAAAAAGCAAACATTTCTTCTCTCGCACAGACTGCATTATGTGGGCAGACATCAGGTGCAGAGGAAAGGTATAGGGTGAAAGATGTTAACAAAGAATTGATACTGCATTTGTCTTCGCAGGGTAAAACGAGAATGTGGATACTACTTTTGTTTCCTGGGAAATGCGATTGGAAGTTGTCCTATTGAATCTCTGGGACCGGAGAATGGTTTGGTCTTCAGCTCAGATGATCCCAGACCACTGATTGATCAAGTATTATGGATTCAAATTCCAGTGGTGTTGGACTTCACTTATGGAACATTGGATATCAGAAACTGTGTGAAAGTTTTTGTTGATACAGGTGTATACAATGACTTGATTCAGAGACAGTTAAAAAGAATATAATACTCGAACCCAAGGCATGTTTGTCAAGGAGCAACATCAAGGTCAAAGAAAGAAGAGAACTACTAAGTGACATTACGGAATGTTTGGGTTGGGAAATTCTTTGTATAAACATTTCAGATTGAAGAAGTTAAAAGATACCTGGTAATTAAAAAAGAGAGATTGGGAATAGGAAAGAAAAAGATCAAGATAGTTTCATTAGAAATGTGATTAAACAACAGATCCATATGATAAATGCTAGTGAATTAATTGTGACAACGCTGATGAATTACATCGAACAAAGTTCAGCTAAGCAAGCATGTGATATGATAGGACAGCATATGGCAAGTACAGTGTCCGATGTGGTGAGTGATCTCTTGGAAGCAAAATTTCCTAGACATGTAATGCCAGAGTCAGTGTTACGTGATGCTTGGAGCAATGGTTGTGAAAAAATACAGCAATTGTCTAAAGATATGACTTTATGTGAAATGGCTGTACCTAACCTTTTACTTTGCAACTACAAAAGACATGTTTTACTATTTGAATTTGCACAAAGAAACTTATCTCAAGGAGTTGTTGATTATAGGAATTTTTGATTTAATAACCATATCGATGACAGGTATTCGAAGATGGGTAAGATCTAGAGTGCATCTAGACAACCTAAGACAGAAGCTTGTCGTTGGAATTAAATTCAATCTTAAATCAATTCCTTATAAATCACTGCTTTTGATAAAGTTTGTATTCTTTTGTATCACTGTTATGTAATTGAATATGAACTATTATGTACTGTATATGATGGTGAGATACTCTCATATATTATATTTATAGAATCTAAGGGAGGATTGTAAGGAAATTTGATAGTCTATATTAATATTTGGGATGTATGGTACATTCAATGGAGAGATATTGAGCACAGAGTTTAGGTGGGGTATTTTGGAATGCAGAGTGTGTCTCAATACATTGCAGGGTCCGCAAATATGACCATTTAAGGGCATTTCTGAAAAAGGTCCCTGTTTTACAGCTCTGCTCTGTTTTGGTTGCATGGGAGATGGGAGAATCTCAGAGATAACAGAGGCTTGGCGACTGGCCACGTACACAGGTTTACATGGGAGGGTCTCAAATGATGTCATTATAGGGGAGTGTTCTATGTTATTAAAAGTGATTGCAGCCATTGTCTGTGGCACAGATTCCATCCGCTGTGACCCAGAGCATTTGTCTCTGCTTTCTTCAAATAGTTCTATTCTTGTATTACACCAATAAACATATTTTTGACGATCACTGATATTGTATTTCAGGCTTCATCAATTTTCCCTACACTACTGTTATGCTTTGTAATGCTTTGGGGTGAATTGAAGGGATGAATTGAAGTATTAGTTACTGGACTGTAGGATTTTACTTGTTAAATAAGGTTGTGTTTATATTGTGAAAATGTGTTTTCTGTACATGTTTTAGGAACATACAGTTAGTTATATTGTTCAATTGTATATTATTTATAAGTTTTAAGACAAGGATTAGATTAGTAATGTTTACACGTTTTAGCACAGTTGTTCCTTTAGAAAATGTATTCAAAATATTTTAAACGATTAAATTGTAGCAATAAAACATTTTAATTGATCATTTTCAATGTATTTTAAACTAATGTCAGCTTTCAAAATGCGATCTATTTCTTAACAGTTCATAAATTAATAAAGTTTGTCGATATAACAATGTGTCAATGTCACTGGTGTTACTTTGTGTCAGTGGTGTTACTGCACGGTGGATTGATGTTCTGGTAACAAGAATCCCACAACCTAAATATTTATCATTTCAACATGCCTGCTTGTAACATGAATTGAAAGACAACATATAAAGGACATAGTTATGCAGGTTTGATGACACATATTCAATTATTGTTTAATTTTGAGGAAAAATGGGCCAGTTCAAATCGACAAATACCATGCAATGCAATTTTACACTTACTTTTTTAAAAAAAGAAATAATTATAAAAATCTTATTTTAGAATTCTTAGAAGACATTCCTTTCCTAAACATGTTGAGCAAAAAAAAAAAAAAAAAAAAATACAATTGTGGTTAACCAATATTTGCATTTTAGGTATGAGTAACACCACTGACAAAAGAGCTGCTTAACCACAATTTGATTAAAAGTATTAAAATAACTGAAATTCATTAAGCTCTGAAATTAGTCATATAAGAAAAGAGAAGATGTTCACAAATGCTGCATTTGTAGAATGATCCATGAGCTCGGGGAAAATACATGTTCGTTCCCCGTGGTGCACGAGTGTCAGACGGGCGGGCGAGGGTTCCATGAGCTGGGGGAAATATATGCTCGTCCCCGGCTGCATAGACCCATTAGAAACAGTTTGAGTTCGGCGAAACAGCCGAGTATTAAACTCCGACCGACCCGAGATCCCTGTAGCCTTC
The DNA here is from genome assembly GCA_036884735.1 of Huso huso. Classification (NCBI taxonomy): domain Eukaryota; kingdom Metazoa; phylum Chordata; class Actinopteri; order Acipenseriformes; family Acipenseridae; genus Huso; species Huso huso. The sequence continues at coordinate 21,210,089 of CM072682.1, forward strand.
CGCGAACGGTAAACGAACGACTCTGGTCATGTAAACGGACCAGAGTCACGTTCGCCTTTAAGATGCGGAAGGCTACATGGATCTCAGTCGGTAGGGAGCTTAATGCTCGCTATTTTCAAGGTGGGCGGACGGCACCACGAGGCTCCATTAACGGCTAACTCCCCCGATCCCCACTGACCGATCCAAGACGCTTTAGCGTTCCAGGCAGTCGGATACATTAGTGCCTCAGCAGCGGGGACGACCACTAACATTGCCCAGGGCTGCACGAGTGTCAGACGGCCGGGCGAGGGTTCCATGAGCTGGGGAAAAATATTTGCTCGTCCCCCCGGGGCTGCAAGAGTGTGGGCAGGGTCACGTGAGGGTCATTCTACAAATGCGGTGGCAAATGCTGGCTATTTATAGTAATTAAATTCAGATTAAAATGGCAAATAATCACATAATACCAAAATACTTAGTTTAATTATGAATATTCACATTATTTTCTACTCTTTTAGCAGCAAAAGTTGAATTTTATTTTACATTTCAAAATCAGTGAGAGCATGAAATTTGGCCCTTCACTCATATTATGAGCAGAGGTGTTATGACATTTTTCTAGCGTAAAAAATATATTTTTTCATAGTTTTTAAAGCTTGGTTGTAAACAAGTGTATTTAAATATTTGCATAGATGTGTGGAGAAGTAGTAGCCTTAAATAATTCTTTAAATATGTTTAATTAAAATGTGTCACTCAATTTAACGTCACAAACGACACCTGGCACCTTCCCAGCACGAGCACGGGCCCCAGTTACCCCGCGTGGGGTCCCAGCAGCTCGGCAAATGACACCTGGCACCTTCCCAGCGCGCTCACGAGCCCCAGCGATGCCGCGTGAGGTCAAAGTGACTCGCCAAACGACACCTAGCACCTTCCCAGCAAGCACACTGTCCAGAGCTACCACTCGCGGGGTCCCAGTGGCTCGCCAAACAACTCCTGCCACCGTCCCAGCACACGCACGGGCCCCAGAGACCCCGCGCGGGGCCCCAGCGGCTCGCCAAATGGTCCCTGGCAACTCCCAGCTACAGACATGCACCAGCGGTAACGCTGGGTCCCAGCTGCTCGCTAAACCATCCATGGCACCTCCCCTACGCACACGAGCCCCAGCGATCCCGCACGGGGACCCAGCTGCTCGACAATTGGTCCCTGGCACCTCCCCAGCACGCCAAGACTGGCCAAAAGCGACCCCGTGCGGGGTCCCAGAGGTTCGCCAAATGTTCCCTAGTACCTCCCCATCGCCAAGACACTACGGACACCACGCCCCACGCTGGGTCCCACCGGCTCACCAAACGGTCCCTGGCACATCCCCAGCACACGCACTGAACCCAGCGACCTTGCGCGGGGTCCCAGCAGCTTACCAAATGGTCCCTGGCAACTCATGCCAGCAGCCCAGACAGGCACCAGCAACCCAATGCGGGGTCCCAGCTGCTCGCCAAACCGTCCTTGATGCCTCCCCAGCGCGCGCACGGGCCCCAGCGAACCCACACGGGGACCCAGCTGTTCAACAATTGGATTCCCGGCACCACACCAGCACGCGCACGGGCCCCAGCGACCACGCTTGGGGTCCCAGCGGCTCGCCAAATTGCCCCTGGCTCCTAACGCAACACCACAGGGCACAGCAATTGGTCACAATTGTCCCTGGCACGCCCCAAGCACGCCAGACGGACTCCATCGACTTCGGGTGAGGTCCCAGCGGCTCGCCAAACTGTCCCTGGCACCTCCCCAGCACGTGCACGGGCCCAAAGCGACCCACCGCTGGGGTCCCACTGTCTCACCAAACGTTCCAGGCACCTCCCCAGCTGGGTCCCTCCGCTCACCAAACGTCCCTGGCGGCCCCAGCAGACACCCAGCCCAGGGTCCCAGCCAAATGGTCCCTGGCACCTCCCCAGCACGCCACTAGACGCTGGCCCACTGTCTCAAAACGGTTCCCCCCCGCATCTGGACCCAGCGACCTTGCACAGGGTCCCAGCTGCCAAATGGTCCCTGGCACCTCCCATGCACGCGCACGGACACTATCGACCCCACGCTGGGTCCCAGCGGCTCGCCAAACCATCCATCGACCCCACGCTGGGTCCCAGCGGCTCGCCAAACCATCCATGGCGCTTCCCCAGCGCGCACACGAGCCCCAGCGATCCCGCACGGGGACCCAGCTGCTCGACAATTGGTCCCTGGCTCCTACGCAACGCACGCACAGGGCCCAGCAACCACGAGCGGGTTCCCAGTGTCTCACAATTGGTCCCTGGCACGTCCCAAGCATGCGCACGGGCCCCATCGACTTCGCGTGAGGTCCCAGCGGCTCGCCAAACTGTCCCTGGCACCTCCTCAGAGAGCGCACGGGCCTCAGCGACTTTGTGCAGGGTCCCAAGGGCCTGCCAAATGGTCCCTAGCACCTCCCCAGCACGCCACGGGCCAAAAGCGACCCCGTGCGGGTCCCAGCGGCTCGCCAAATGTTCCCTAGCACCTCCCCAGCGCGTGCACGGACACTAGCGACTCCACGCTGGGTCCCACCGGCTCACCAAACGGTCCCTGGCACATCCCCAGTGCGCGCACTGAACCCAGCGACCTTGCGCGGGGTCCCAGCTGCTCGCCAAATGGTCCCTGGCAACTCCCCAGCTAGCGCACATGCCCCAGCGATCCCGGGCGGATTCCCAGTGGCTGGCCAAATGGTCCCTGGCACATCCCCAGCTCGCGCACGGGCCCCAGCGACTTCACGCAGGGTCCAAGCAGCTCGCCAAATTGTCCCTGGGACCTCCCCAGCGCGCACACGGGGCCCAGCGGCTCGACAAATCGTCCCTGGCGCCTCCCCAGCGCGTGCAGGGGCCCCAGCGACCCCGCACAGGGTCCCAGCTGCTCGCCAAATGGTCCCTGGCACCTCCCCAGCACGCGCACGGGCCCAAAGCGACCCCGTGCGGGGTCCCAGCGGCTCGCCAAATGTTCCCTAGTACCTCCCCATCGCGCGCACTGACACTAGCGACTTCGCGCAGGGTCCCAAGGGCCTTCCAAATGATCCCTGGCACATCCCAGCCCCCAAGACGGGTGTCCCAGTGGCAACGGCTTCCCCAGCGACATGGTGTCCCAGTGGCTCACCAAATGATACCTGGTCTCTCCCCAGCGCACGCGCAGGGTCCCAGCGGCTCGCCAAATGTTCCCTGGCACCTCCCCAGTATGCGCACAGGGCCCAACAAAACCGCACGGGGTCCCAACGGCTCACCAAATGGTCCCTGGCACCTCCTAGGGTCCCAGTGTGCCCAGCGGCACCAGCGACCCCACGGGGTCAAAGGTGCCCCAAATGGTCCCTCCATGGCCCTCCCCACTAGCGACACTACGGGCACAGCAACCCTGTCCCTGGCACATTACCAGGTGCCCCCAAATGTTCACTGGCACCTCCACAGCACACGCCCTGGGCCCAGTGACCCCGCGTGATTTCCCAGTGGCACGCCAAACGGTTCCTGACACCTCCCCAGCACGCGGACGGGGCCCAGCAACCACACGCGTGGTCAGTGGCTGACAAATGGTCCCCTGTCACATCCCCAGTATCGCCAAGACCCCAGCGACCCCCACACGGGTCCCAGCGTCTCCAAATGGTCCCCGGCACCTCCCCAGTGAGCATGGACACTAGCGACCTCCACGCTGGGTCCCAGCAGCTCACCAAACTGTCCCTGGCACATCCCCAGCTGGGTGCCCCAGCGACCTTGTCACGGGTCCAAGCACCTCCCCAGTGCCCTGGCACACAAGGCCCATCGGCCCCTGTCACGGGTCCCCCCCACACCGCCAATGGTCCCTGGCACCTCCCCACATGCTAGTACCCACCAGCGGCCCATCAGCTGGGTCTCAGCGGCTCATGGATGAGTCCCTGGCACTTCCCAGCATGGCAAGACAGGGACCAGTATAACCATCTTGTGGGGTCCCAGCTGCTCGCAAATGGTCCCTGGCACCTCCCAGCGAGGCCCAGGCCCAGCGACCCGCTGCGGGTACCCAGCGGCTCACCAAACGGTCCCTGGCACCTACCCAGTTCACAAGACGGGCCCAGCGACCCCAAGACGGGGTCCCATCTGCTCGCCAAATGGTCCCTGGCACCTCCCAGCAGCCACGGGCCCAGCGACCCCAAGACGGGTCCCAGCTGCTCGCCAAATGGTCCCTGGCCCCATCACCAGCAGCATCCAAACCATCCCGGCCCCAGCGCCGCCGTTGTGCCCCAGCGTGTGTGTCCCAGCAGCGGTCCCCAAACTATCCCTGGGTTCCCTCCTCACAAAGGCCCTGTCACATCCCCAGCATGCCCCAGCGACCCTGTGTGGGATTCCCAGAGGCTCCCCAAACGTCCCTGGCACCTACCCCAGCTCGCCAAATGGTACTGGGCCCAGCAACCAGGCCTAGCAACCACGTCCCAGCTCACAAATGGTCTCTGTCACATCCCCAGCGACCCCGCACGGGGTCCCAACTGCTCGCCAAATGGTCCCTAGAGCCTCCCCAGCGCGCGCACTGACACTAGCATAAGAACATAAGAACATAAGAACATAAGAAAGTCTACAACCGAGAGGAGGTCATTCAGCCTATCTTGCTCGTTTAGTTGTTAGTGGCTTATTGATCCAAGAATCTCATCAAGCAGCTTCTTGAAGGATCCCAGGGTGTCAGCTTCAACAACATTACTGGGGAGTAGGTTCCAGACCCTCACAATTCTCTGTGTAAAAAAAGTGCCTCCTATTTTCTGTTCTGAATGCCCCTATATCTAATCTCCATTTGTGACCCCTGGTCCTTGTTTCTTTTTTCAGGTCAAAGAAGTCCCCTGGGTCGACATTGTCTATACCTTTTAGGATTTTGAATGTTTGAATCAGATCAGCAGCGTAGTCTTTGTTGAAGACTGAATAGATTCAATTCTTTTAGCCTGTCTGCATACGACATGCCTTTTAAACCCGGGATAATTCTGGTTGCTCTTCTTTGCACTCTTTCTAGAGCAGCAATATCCTTTTTGTAACAAGGTGACCAGAACTGTACACAATATTCTCGGTGAGGTCTTACTAATGCATTGTAAAGTTTTAACATTACTTCCCTTGATTTAAATTCAACACTTCTCACAATATATCTGAGCATCTTGTTGGCCTTTTTTATAGCTTCCCCACATTGTCTAGATGAAGACATTTCTGGGTCAACATAAACTCCTAGGTCTTTTTCATAGTTCCCTTCCCTTCTTCAATTTCAGTATCTCCCATATGAGATTTATAATGCATGTTTTTATTGCCTGCATGCAATACTTTACACTTTTCTCTATTAAATGTCATTTGCCATGTGTCTGCCCAGTTCTGAATGTTGTCTAGATCATTTTGAATGACCTTTGCTGCTGCAACAGTGTTTGCCACTCCTCCTATTTTTGTGTCGTCTGCAAATTTAACGAGTTTGCTTAGTATACCATAATCTAAATCATTAATGAAGATTAGGAATAGCAGAAGACCTAATACTGATCCCTGTGGTACACCACTGGTTACCTCGCTCCATTTTGAGGTTTCTCCTCTAATCAGTACTTTCTGTTTTCTACATGTTAACCACCCTAATCCATGTGCATGCATTTCCTTGAAGCCCTACTGCGTTCAGTTTGAGAATTAATCTTTTATGCAGGACTTTGTTTCTGGAAATCTAAATAAACCATGTCGTATGCTTTGCAATTATCTATTTTCAATGTTGCATCCTCAAAAAAGTCAAGTTGTTTAGTTAGACACGATCTCCCTTTCCTAAAACCATGCTGACTGTCTCCCAGGATATTGTTACCATATAGGTAATTTTCCATTTTGGATCTTATTATAGTTTCCATAAGTTTACATATAATAGAAGTCAGGCTTATTGGTCTGTAGTTACCTGGTTCGGTTTTGTCTCCCTTTTTGTGGATCGGTATTACGTTTGCTATTTTTCCAGACTGTTGCATGATCTTGGTTAGCGGTTTGTAAATAACTTCTTTCATTTCTTTGAGTACTATTGGGAGGATCTCATCCGGCCCAGGGGATTTGTTTATTTTAAGAGCTCCTAGTCCCTTTAACACTTCTGCCTCTGTTATGCTAAAGTTATTTAAAATTGGATAGGAACAGGTCAACATGTGGGGCATGTTGTCCGTGTCCTCCTTTGTAAAAACCTGTGAAAAGTAATAATTTAATATATTTGCTATTTTTTTTCTTCATCTATGATTTTGCCATTTGTGTCTCTTAGACATTTAACCTCCTCTTTGAATATTCTCTTGCTGTTATAATATTGGAAAAACATTTTGGAATTGGTTTTAGCCCCTCTCTTGGCCTCTCTCTCTCTTGGCCTTTCTAAGTTCCTTTTTGACTTGTGTTTGCAGTTCCAAGTACTCTTTCTGTGTACTTTGTTTTTGGTCCCTTTTAAACGTTCTGTAAAGTGCCTTTTTTTCGCTGAAATTTTTTTTGATCTATTAAACCATTTTGGCCATTTTGTTTTAGATTTAGATTTGTCTACTTTTGGGATGTAATTGTTTTGCACCTCTAGTACTACATTTTTAAAAAACAGCCATCCTTTTTCTGTGGATGTTTTCTCTATTTTCTCCAATCTACTTCTGTTAGTCTCTGTTTCATACCTTCATAGTTTGCTTTTCTAAAATTGTAAACCTTAGCTTTAGTCATTACTTCTGGGGTTTTAAAAAATATTTCAAATGAGACCATATTGTGGTCTGAGTTTGCCAATGGCTCTCTGACCTCTGTTTTAGTTATTCTGTCTTCATTATTTGAAAAGACTAAATCAAGGCATGCCTCCCCTCTAGTCCTTTGACAAATTATGTTAGAAGCAGTCATTTGTCATTTCCACAAATTTAGTCCGTCATTGCCCCCCCATCGATTTTTCCCATTTTATATGTTTTCTTTGTTCCCTTTTCTAGATTTAACAATGTCATTGTATAACAGATTATTTTGCTCAGCGTCTGAATTTGGCTTCAGCATGCTCCTGTTATTATGCCCTTTGAATTTTTGTCCATTATTCCCCCATATTGATTCCATTGTTTTTCTTTGTCCAGATTTAACACCTGGGCTTCAAGACTATTTCTTATGTATAGCGCTACCTCCGCCTCTTCTGTCTGCCTGTCTTTCCTATACAGTGTGTACCCACTAATATTATATTCGTCTCCATCACTCTCAGACAACCAAGTTTCTGTAACACCTATCACATCGTAGTTATTTGTTAGTGCAGTAGCTTCAAGTTCTAACATTTTGTTTCTGAGACTGCTAGCATTAAGATAAATACATTTCACTGGATGCCTACGAGGGCTTGAGAGGAGGCGAAATTGGGAGTGAGATATTAAGAATGAGACAAGATGAGAGGATTTCTCCGGTTGGTTAGGAGACTTGAGAGGGGCAAGAGATTTTGAGAGTTTAAGAATGAAACGAGTTTGAGAGGGATGGCGAGATTGGGGATGGAGTTTGGGAATGGTGCTTAGTAACATTGAGGTTAGATACTGATATCAGGACGAGATAGGGGACGAAGATTTTTCCCTTCTCGTCGGGTCAGGCAGCATCCTCTGGCTGCTGGGCGACGTAGAGAGGGAGACACGAGAACAGCAAAGGATTAGATATAAACACTTTCCGCCGGGTCAGGCAGCACCCTCCGCCTGCTGGGTGACGTAAAAGTGAGAGAGAGAGAGCAAAGTTTAGACACATAACATACAACAAATCTGACTCTCGCTCCCGACGGGTCAGGCAGCATCCTCTGGCTGCTGGGTGTTTAGTGAAGCAAGAGACAGGAAGGGGACGAACAGGACAAAAGGACAGATCCTTCGCAACTCAGTGCAGCACCCTCAGGCAGCTAAGCTGGCAGCTGGGCAGCGTGGAGAGCTTAGGAAAAGTGTCTCAGGTCCGTTTAGGAGAGATGAAAACAGAGAACCCCCCCCCCCTCGGTCGGGGCCTGCTCGGCAGGTGGAGGCACGGCCTACTGCATGAGGGGGCTGAAATGGTCCTGGACCTGAAATGGAAGAGAGGAGATGGGACAGCAAGGTTGAGGCCTGGAAGGCTTAGCACATAAGGAGCAGAAGAATAAGATGTGGCGGGGTCCCTCAGGCGGGCGAGGAACAGCCGGGCAGTGGTTGAGACGCAGAGGCCGACCGGACAGCCGGGGAGAGAGATCACTTCCCCAAAAGAGACCCCGGCTCCCAAGAAAGAACCGCACGTGGGATAAAAAAAAGAGATCGCAGAGCCGCACACATAGACAAAAGCTAGAAGAAAAAGAGAAAAAAGACAAGAGATGTTAGTAGACAACCTATGCCTATAAGCCGTCCGCACTGTGGAGAGGAACCCCCCCTCCCCTGCAGGGAGGAAACCTCTGGTGAGCCTGGCGGAGAGGGCGCCCCCCACTCCGGGCAAGCTAACGAGTGCTTGGTGAGCTGTGGCGATGTCTGCAGAGGATGATCTAATATAAAGTTCAACAGCTAAAGAGATCCAGCACCCCATAGACTTAATCAAGTGTTGATTGATTCCTGCCCTGGCCATGGAGGCAACTGCTCCGATCCAGAATGAATGGGGGGAGAAATAGTTTGAAGAAAGTCCGATCCGTGACAAGAGGGTGCATAAACGGGATGAGAACCAGTGTCTCGTAAGTATAGATCTGGAGCTGTCGATGAAGAGGGGATCCGACGGAAGACACGGAATCCTTGGCTTAAATGGACCATTTTTTGAAGATCTGATGTGGAGGATAAAGTGGTTTCCGGGGATTTGAGAGAGATCGGAGCGCTTGAGGCCTAGAGCTGGGAAGCTGGAAGTTGATGGAGTTGAGAATTCTGCACAGCAGAGAAATCCAAAGGCGGTGGTCAGGCACAGGGTTTCCATGATGATGTCGTTGAATAGGTTGAAGCATCCTTGCTGGAGAGCAGTGATGAGACAAAGGAGAAGGTCTGTAGAGATTGGTTAACTTGATGGAGAGGATGGGAGCAGACTTTTCTCCATGCATCTGAGCGTTCTCTCTAGAGATCCGCCATCTCTAGAATGGACGAGAGGAGATAGATTGAAGGCGAAATTGATACTGAATGCCCGCTAGGTAGCATCTAAATAGAGGAGGGGGCTAAACGTAGAGACAGCCTGAGGTGAGTGATGAAGGCAAGGAGGTGCTGTAGGTTGAAAGAAGTATGAGAGATCTGTTTTTGCTCGCAAATGTGAGTAAATGAAGACCAGGCAGTCGAGTAGGAAGAACGGGTAGATGGGGCAAGAGCGTTCTCCATGAATCCACGTGCTGATTGAAGGAGGCCGGAGAGAGAGTTATTCAGTTGAATATTGTCTTCCTGAAGGGTGGTACGAGCCGAGGGTTGGGGTCTGCTCCTGGGACCAGGTTGCGGAACTTCTGGATCTTGATGTAACTGTCTGTTTTTGAAATCCTGATGAATAGGAGGAAGTTATTTCCGGGGACTTGAGTGAGGTCAAAGTGCCGCAGGCTGGTGGCTGGGAAACTGGAGATTCCGATGAGGTTGGTTGTCTTGATGGAGAGGAGGATGTGAGACTCTGACGGACCTCCGGGATTGAAAGGAGGGGGGGGGGTGGAGGAGGAACTGATGCTGGATACCTGAGAGATAATTCCTGATGGAGGAAGGGGCCAGGTTAAGGGATAGCCTGAGGTCTGTCATAAAGGCAAGGAGGTGCTGAAGGTTATAGATGGTGAGAGAGCTACGAATCTGGGCACAGAATGTGGTGAAGGAAGACCAGGCAGTAGAATAAGAAGAGCGAGTGGAAGGGACGAAGGCAATTCTCCCTGAAGCTGCAGGCTGACTGGAAGAGGCTGGAGAGTGTGGAGTTTAGTGGAACACCAGCTGATTGAAAGGAGGAACTTGCCACGGGTTGGGGTCTGCTTCTGGGACCAGGCTGTGAAACTTGCGGACCATCACACAACCTCCACCATGTTTAACACTGGGCATGGTTAACTTTTTTTTTTTTACTGCAAGGTGAAGTATTCTGTAGTAAAATTACTACAGCTGGCCCAAAGTCCAGTATCTGGGTGCACGGAATGGTTCACAAAACCTCATCGTTGAAATGGCTTAATGCTCCGAGTCTATCCATTGTATTCCCCTTGACGTCCTGGTAACTCTTGCTTTTTTTTTTTTTTTTTTTTTAACCGGTAAATCACTGGTGTTGTCACGGTAAATTCACAGGGTGCACTCTGTTCCTTCAGGATCCTGCAGAGGAAGTGCTTCACAAGAGCAGTTAGACATAATACTTCCATGGTCAGGTCATTGCATAGACAGAGCAGCTTTTTCTGAGGGTAGATATTAAAGAGTGAAGGATGTCTATTGATATAGGGAGCCAGGAGGGGAGAAGCGGGGGGGGCTCTTGAGGATCCCTCTGAGTGTCAGCAAACTGATGGGATGGATAGGAGTGTTGGAGAAGGGACGGAGATGAAATACTGAATTCCAGAGATGTAGGCTTTAACGGTAGTGGCTAAGTGAAGAGAATCCCTTGCATGGGCGATGGAGGCTAGAATCCGTTGCTCATTAAATCGGAATGGGATGTATTTTGTTTTGAGTGCAGAAAGTTGTAAATGTTTTCCATCCAGTGGTAAATGAAAATTTGGTCGCTGGGGCTAAGGGTGTGGCCATGTAGTGGAAAGCTGGAGCGTTGGAAGCTCTAGAGGAGAGCAGTTGCAGATTTAAACAGTAAACTAAAGCCACTTTTGCATGCTGCAATAGTGAGCAGATCTGAAGAGGCAGCTGAGATTTGCTGTAATGAGGAGATATTAACAGTAGAGGCAAGATCTGCTGAACGGGCAGAGATCTGAGGGAGTAGACGATGGAATGCTGTCAGTAGTGTGCAGTGGCTTGCTGTAGAGAGCAGAGAGCTGCTGAGAATTGGTATTTGAGAGTTAAGGCGTTTTTAGATGATGTCGGAGATGGGGCTGCCTTTGGGCAGAGATGAAGAATGCATAGATCTAAGGCCGCTGCAGAACCTGAGAGGATGGGAATGCGTTGCTCGGAGGCTGCTGCAAAACCTATTGATTTGATCAGGAGCAGTCTAAGAGTGTATTGTCTAATGCGGGGTAGGAGGACGCTTGACTGAAATGTTGATAATCGTAGCACATAGTTTCCGTATGTGACTGGTAGCTCAAATTGAATGAAATGGACTTTGAAAGTTATATTAAGTGCCTTGATGAAGTTGGGGGCAAATGAGGAAGTGCAAATCCGGGAACAAGAAGGTTGCAGGAATGGCCTGATGCAGGGAAGCTGGAAATTAATGTGACGGTGGATTCTTAACATCTCAGAAAGCTGATAAGCTTATCTTCATGACGAGGTCCTCGAGGGGAGAGGTTTGGATTTGAAAAATTCAGGAGGGTACTGAGAATCCCTTGGAATGACAACAAACTGCAGGAATTGATAGAAAGTTTGGAGTGTGCAAGATTCGCAGCAATAGCAAATCAGCTTAAATTATATAGAGCTTGTGGTGTTATGCTGCCATCTAGAGGTTGTGATTGGAATTGAAACTATTGGCTTCAGCGAAGCAGGGTAGCATATATTTGGTTATTGCGATTAAAATCCTTGACTATGTATAAAACATTAGCTTTAGAACAGTTAGTGATGATATAAGTAAGTTAACGTAGGTCTAGAAGAGGAGCCTGTAGTATTTAGATGTCACAATTCGGCGAGTTGAAGCTCTCATGTTGCAAAAGTGCAGCAGCAGGAGCCAGAAGATTGCAAGGACCAGGTGTCACAAATGGAGATTAGATAAAGGGGCATTCAGAACAGAAAATAGGAGGCACTTTTTTACACAGAGAATTGTGAGGGTATGTAACCAACTCCCCAGTAATGTTGTTGAAGCTGACACCCTGGGATCCTTCAAGAAGCTGCTTGATGAGATTCTGGGATCAATAAGCTGCTAACAACCAAACGAGCAAGATGGGCTGAATGACCTCCTCTCATTTGTAAACTTTCTTAAGTTCTTAAATAAAGCTTGGAGATTGCAGCAGGATTGTGCAGAACAGTAACCGCGGAGTGAGTTTTTAAAAACAGCGTGTACGAGCAAACCCAGCGATCAGTGAGTACAACGTATTATCACAATTGAGCTGTGTGCAAGATTGTGGTGGAAGTTTAAGAGTAATGTAGTGTGTGGACCCCTTGCCAGAGATTCGATTTGTTGTATATTTAGCACTGTGTTAAACTTACCTGTGTGGAAGCAACGCTCACTCCTCTAGCCTGTATGATCTTGCTTCAAATTGCAGACGGACTGGTTTAAATAACTGCAAGGCATTTTTAAGACCAACGTGAAAGAGCACTGTGTGGATTTGCCTGTGCGTGGATTACAAACAGCAGTATTAGTTACCTAGAGACCTATTTGCTTACTTTTGAACTGTGTGCTCAAGCACTGATAAAGGAAACACATGACACAGACTGTGTAATTTCATTTTTAGTCAACCAAAATAACGCCATAATGGATACTGAAGTCCAGCTATATATATATATATATATATATATATATATATATATATATATATAGACGTATATATATATATATAATTGTATTTTAATTTATTTATTATTTATTTGCTGTATTTATCTCATTTTGAAATTTAATTCTTTTGGAACTAGCCACTGAGAACGGAAACACCTGGATGGAAGTCCGGTTTACCCAGTGGAGTCCTGGGTTTGGATTATAAATGCCCCTTTCCTCAAACCAGTACTCCTTGGCCAAGAGGGATAGATAGATAAGATAGATAGATAGATAGATAGATAAAATTTTGTTATATATTTGGTTGACATAAAACAATCTGGCCCATTTTTCTCAGATACACATTCCTCTAGTAAAGAAACGCTTGATTTTTGTTGCCCAAAAGCTGGGCTGAGTTGAAAGGGGACGGAGGGAGGTGGCTGGGACTGATGGTAACTGACAGTGACCCTTGAGGTGTCTCCAAGATTCCATCTGAAACACTGAGATTTTAGGTGCCCACTGATAGTCCCAGAGATGACACTATTGCTCAATCCAGAAGGTTCTCCATCTGATGCGCTGGGAGAGCCTGTTGAGGGTAGAAATAGAGACCAAGGAACAACCTGCGTGTTCTAGTAGGCCAAAAGGGTATGTGCCACTATACAGTTGATGCCCCCCGCCATTTATGCTAAATTCAGCCATAAACACCAGACAGAAGGATATCTAAAAATCAGTGATAAATTGAAGGAAACGTCAAATGGATGGAGGACACATGGATCCCAAAAGCATTATCACGTAACTTGGGTGTGTGATTTTTTTGACCCTGATCTTATTTGACACACATAAAAAACACGTTCAAACATGGAAGTTTTAAGGTCTACAGGTGTATGTCAACTCAAATTATCCTTCTAGTTTTCGCGACTCACTGGAAGCCCCTGAACCATCCAGAAGCAGGCACATTTAGAAGATCATTTTCCCTTTGTCTTCATTCTCTCATTTGTTCAGCAGCTGTCCCTCCCAATAAGAGAATCAAATGAATGATACTTGTATATATATATATAAATATATATATATTTAATATATATATATATATATATATATATATAATTGTATTTTTAATTTGTTTATTATTTAGTTTTATTTATCTCATTTTGTTTAATTCATTTCTTACTAGCCACTCCAAGGGAACAGCCAGATGGAGAGTCCGGGTTACCCAGTGGAAGTGGGTTGTATTTTTGTGGCACACTCTACAACCCGAATCCTCAGAGACGCCGATTCAGTGGCCAAAAATACTGAACGTGAAACAAATAGCATATCTACAACAGTAAAAAGTATACATAACTGGCTATTTGGTTATATACTTAAACCTGGCTGGGGAACCACAAATCATAAGAAGAAACGCTGATGTACAGGTAAGTAATCACTAATGTGATTTTTACGGATCCCATTTATGCTAAACATGAATCACCGTAGCAAAAATTGAGGTGTAATAATAATAACACTGAGGATGGAAGGTGCCCACTTTGAAAACCCCAGAGAGTGTTATTTTTCAATTGCTTATGCCTCAAAAGTATAGAAAATGGCTATTATTCCCCCACAAACCAGCATCAGCAGACCAGGTGTGCAGTGATATTTTGCAAAATTACCTATTTCTGAGCCAGAAAACAGGCAGCCATTAACACCAGACAGAAGGATATCTACATCATCAAAGTCAGAAAAAACAATGGATGGAATCCAAATGGAACATGTATTTATACTAAGTAATACAAAATGACTTGGCGAGAAGAGTTCAAATCAGCATGAAGTTTTAACATCTACTCTCGTGTATACTGTAAATCAAATTATCCTCCATCAGCCCCCAAATGAACCCCATCATGTTCAGGTATACTGTCCTTTTGAGCTTTTTTTTCCCTTAAGGTCCAGTATATCTCTGGTGGAAGTTCCCCTTGCTCCTCCCAGTGAGAGCTCCCATGTTCTCCTTGAATTTATCAAGATGAAATCAAGGATATGGACTTTGAGGGACATCCTACAGCCCATTGTGCCGTTCTTCTTCACCAGAGTCTCAACCAGCTCCACATTTGTTTTCGCCTTGTGATTGCCCAGGAAGCCCCGAACCACTGAGACAAAGCTGTTCCCCAGATGCTTTCTCCTTACTAGTGAGCTTGGGGAATTCATTGCACATGATCTTCTTTATCTGTGGTCCCAATCGAGACACCGCTTTTTACTTTGTCTCAGACAGCTTAGGGAAGAAGTACAACAGTAAAAGTACTTGAATCTATTTGAAATATATATCTAGAGCTCTGAAAAATTGTTTCATAAGGCCCAATTTGATGTGCAGTGGTGGCATCAGCACCTTCCCATTTAACCACCAGTGGCTCCCACTTGAATTGTTCCTCCCCACAGAGAACTCGGTCCCACAATTTTGGGTCCACCATGCAGAAGTAGCAGTTGCTTGAGTGGTTATGGGTTCCCGCCAAATTCTTGGGATTATTCCCACAAACTTTTTCCTCTGTACCATCCTACAAAAAATACATTTATTTCACCCATGACTAATGTGTAAGAGATTCTCAACATTTTTCATATATGATATATTTTTCAATAACATTGAAAATTGTAAAACATTTTAAAATTAAAACTTTACAATTTTAAAATTTTAACAAATTTTATAACATAAAATTCCGAGCAACAATTGTCCATCTTACCTTCCAGAGTTTTTTTGCAGTGCTCGCGGGTGAAATGAGGTGCCCAGGGTTTGTATTACTGGAAAGTTCTAGAAAGTTCTAGAAGTTACTCCAAGTTTACTCAGCACTGAATCTATCTGGAATGTTCTGGAAAATAGGTAAATTTCAAAATATCACTGTCCTGGTCACAAAAGCAAAGTTTGTGGGGAATAATAGCCATTTTCTATACTTTTGAGGCATAAGCAATTAGGAAATAACACTTACTACCCAGGAACCAAAAAAAAAAAAAAAATTGTTACACGGTAATAATAATAATAATAATAATAATAATATGTTTTTCATTGTAATATTAATAGAACTATAAATGTATTTTACCTTGGTCAATCCTGAAAGAGCAGAGGAATTCTTGAGTTCCGTTGCATCAAAGTCCGCAACACTTTCTCACTGTCGATCGCCACATCGTGGTGCATGTTCATCAGTGCTAGTCCGGTGAGTCGCGTCTCTGACATGGTGCTGCGCAGATACGTTTTCAAGCGCCTCAAACAGCTGAAGGAGCGTACTCTAAAAAGCTCTGAAGTTGCTGCGCTGCCGGGTGTGACCCCTGATTGAAATCTACAATTGCTCTCAGAGCTGACTTATCATTCTGCATATTCCTGGTGGGCTTTATTCAAAAGATGAAATTATGGACTGTTGCTTGTTATCACAAACACGTAAACATTCAGCAGCACGTATTTGAGCACTCAGACGCTTGTGTTGTAAGATGCTTTTGTAATGATTTTCTTTGTGTTGCTCCAGTCCCAAGAGGCTGTGATCGTAGTACCAGATGAAAATATGATACAGGCAACACAAAACACACCATCCTTTTGCTTCACTGTACATGAATGTTGGATATAAGGCCTCATCAAAAGAATTCATCTGGGACTCGCTGCTTATTTTCAAAAATACAGCGGAATGGTGCTGTCCATCCCTTTTTTGGCTGAAACCGGTTTCAGAAAAGCACTTAATTTTATTGCGTCGGTGCCGCTTTTAAGTGCATCTGCACTGACAAGGCCAATATCTTGTACATCTTCAACCTCAGATATACTACTAAAACTTGCACTGAATGCTGGTCCTGCCATCTTTTCAGTACTGAAAATCTCACTTCTGAAAGTCCCTGAAACAGACGGTTCGGTACTTGTTCTAATATTGTTATTTTGATCCGATTCACCCTTCCTGCTCTGATCATCAGAAGAAAGCACTTTTTTGAAGCAGGCATCAAATAAACTCACTTGCTTCCGTTTGCTCATTTGTACTATTTGAAAAGCTTAAAATAAAAAGACCACTTCCGCCATGGACCATGCCAAATTAAATAAACAATAATAAATAACTGTCTCTATATATTCTAAATAATCGTTCGTCACACTTCTCATCGATCAGCTTTTTTTTTTTTAATCTCTCTCCACACCAACACTCCCCTTCCTCTCAACTCCGCCCCTGTCAGTATTCAACAAACCAGGTAAGGCATTAGCTGAACGCTTCATAAATACAATATCCGTCTGCGGATCGCACAAGATTACTTAAATATTAAGATCCAATGGTATGCACAGTGCGTAACGTGCGTACGGCTGCGGGCGCCACTGCACCTATATGGCGTCCCTATGTAGGCCCTACATTTAGTACGGTTAAGTTGGCCCGACATCGGTGCCAATATAGGGCCTACGTAATTCTGCCCAAGCCTACAGTGGCTCTCAAAAGTATTCATCCCCCTTGGACTTTTCCACATTTTATTGTATTACAACATGGAATCAAAATGGATTTAATTAGGAGTTTTTGCCACTGATCAACACAAAAAAAGTCCATAATGTCAAAGTGAAAAATAAAATCTACAAATTGTTCTAGATAATTACAAATACAAAACAGAAAATAATTGATTGCATAAGTATTCACCCCCTTGAGTCAATATTTGGTAGAGGCACCTTTGGCAGCAATTACAGCCATGAGTCTATTTGGATAAGTCTTTTCCAGCTTTGCACATCTGGACACTCCAATTTTTGCCCATTCTTCTTTGCAAAATTGCTCAAGCTCCGTCAAGTTGGATGGGGACCTTTGGTGAAAAGCAATTTTCAACTCTTTTCACAAATTCTCAATTGGATTGAGGTTCGGGCTTTGACTGGGCCACTCCAGGACATTGACCTTTTTGTTTTTAAGCCACTCCAGTGTGGCTTTGGCTGTATGTTTGGTGTCATTGTCCTGCTGGAAGATGAATCTTCTCCCAAGTCCCAGTTCTATTGCAGACTTCAGCAGGTTTTCCTCCAGGATTTCTCTGTACTTTGCTGCATCCATTTTGCCTTCTATCTTCACGAGCTTTCCAGGTCCTGACGCAGAGAAGCATCCCCATAGCATGATGCTGTCACCACCATGCTTCACGGTAGGGATGGTGTTCTCAGGATGATGTGCAGTGTTAGGCTTGCGCCAAACATAGCGCTTAGCGTTGAAGCCCAAAAGCTCTATTTTGGTCTCATCAGACCATAGAATCTTCTTCCATTTGGTCTCAGAGTCTCCCACATGCCTTCTGGGCAAACTCCACCCGAGATTTGATGTGTTTTTTTTTTTCAACAATGGCTTTCTTTGCCACTCTCCCATAAATGCCAGTTTTGTGAAGCACCCGGGCTATTGTTGCTGTATGCACAGTGTCTCCCAGCTCAGCCATGGAAGACTGTAACTCCTTTAGAGTTGCCATAGGCCTCTTGGTGGCCTCCCTGACTAGTGCCCTTCTACGCCCGGATACTCAGTTTTGAGGACGGCCTGTTCTAGACAGATTCACAGTTGCGCCATATTCTCCATTTCTTAATAATGGACTGTGACAGTCTGGCTCATGGTGGTGAAGTGGATGACGCCACGGACCAGGAAGTAACTGACACCAAAACAATGGATGGGCGGTTGAAGCTGAGTGCTGTGCACTCAGCGTGTTTAATAAACAAAACAAAAACAAAAGATTTAACAAAACACCAAACAAAAGGGCACGAGGGCCAAACGAATAAACAAACAAACAAGTAAGTGTCGTGCTGGACAATCCAGCACGTTTTAGCAATTGTTTTTCAATGTTGCTCGCTCTCTCCGCTCCCGCATTCTCCTCTGTACACCCAACCACGAGTGCACAGAGCTGCAGGTTTATATATACTCTGGCGAGGGATTAACTAGTAGTTAATTATCTTATTATCCTCGGCCAGAGTCTGCATCGCAGCGTTTGGTAAGGATGCATGACTGTCAGCTAGTTAAATAATCAGTAGCTGATCAGCCATGCATCCTCACAGGGTTTAAATATATAATAAAAGACGCGGGCGCTTTTATCCGCGCCAAACAAAAAATACAAATAATAATAAATGGGGCGGGACACTCCGCCACACATGCCCCCCTTGCCCAGCACATGGCCTTTTCGCCACCTCCCCTCAGTCTCAATGTCCTGAAGAGGGGGAGCAGTGTTGTTTCTGGGGTGGCCATGGTGGAATTCTGGCACCCCCACTTCTTGGGTCGGCAGCTCCCTCTTCCGGGCTCCTCCACCTCTATCCTGCCCAGCAAAGTGCGGCTGGGGGAGCTGGTGACCCTTCCCCTCCTCTTCCACGGCCAGCAGTTCCCCTCCGTGGGCTCTGACCACATCTCCTGCAGAAAGGGGCTGGGGCTGGTCTCCTGACCTCCCCCTTCTTCTAAGGCGGCCGTTCCCCTCCGTTGGGGCTCCACCACATGATCTCCGGCTGCAGGAAGTGCGGCTGGGGAGCTGGTCCCTGACCTCCCCTTTCATCGCTAGCAGCTCCTCCGTGGGGCTCCACCACATGATCTCCGGCCGCGAAAGTGGGGCTGGGGAGCTGGTCTCCGGACCTCTCCCCTTTCTTCATGGCCGTCCGTTCCCCTCGTGGGGCTCCGCCATAGTGTAGTGACCCCAGGCGAAGCAGGATCCTGGCGACCCCAGGCTAAGGATCCTCGGGAGGCGACGGGCAGCGGACCTCGGGAGGCGACGGCAGCGCAGCGGACCCTCGGGAGGCAATGGCAGCGGACCCTGGGAGGCGACGGCAGCGGACCCTCGGGGGAGGCAACGCAGCAGCAGCGGACCTCGGGGCGATGGCAGCAGCAGCAGCGACCTCGGGAGGCGACAGGCAGCAGCAGCGGACCCTCAGGAGGTGAACTCAGGAGGGGAAGCCCCTGGCCATGGAGGGCGGCAGGGAGCTCCACTTCTCCTCGTTCCTGTAGCTGGTGGCTCTCCAGGCGATGTGGAGCAACAGGCAGCCCCAGGTGATGCGGAGCAACAGGCAGCCCCAGGAGCAACGGCAGCAACAGGCGCCCCAGGCGATGCGCAGGCATCCCTGGGTGGTGCGAGGCAGGGCAGGAGCAGTCCTTCCCATGACGGTGGATGTGGGAACCAGCAGGTATTCACCCTGCTGGTGGAGGAGGGAGGGGAAAAAGCAGTCCTCCCACAGCTGGCTGAGACGGAACCAGCAGGTATTCACCCTCTGCTGGTGGAGGTGGGAGTGGCAAAGAGTCCTCCCACGGGGCTGAGGCGAACCAGCAGGTATTCACCCTCTGCTGGTGGAGGTGGGAGTGGCAAGCAGTTCTCCCACGGCGGCTGAGGCGGAACCAGCAGGCATTCACCCTCTGCTGGTGGAGGTGGGAGTGGCAAATAGTCCTTCCACGGCGGTTGAGGCAGAACCAGCAGGTATTCACCCTCTGCTGGTGGAGGTGGGAGGGGCAAGCAGTCCTCCCACGGTGGTGGAGGCGGAACCAGCAGGCATTCACCCTCTGCTGGTGGAGGTGGGAGGCAGAGGCAGCTCTTGCTGCTCTGCTCCTGGTGATGGTGGAGACAGAAGCAGCTCCTGCTGCTCTGCTCCTGGTGGTGGTGGGAGACAGAGGCAGCTCCTGCTGCTCTGCTCCTGGTGGTGGTGGAGACAGAGGCAGCTCCTGCTGCTCTGCTCCTGACGGTGGTGGAGACAGAGGCAGCTCCTGCTGCTCTGCTCCTGGTGGTGGAGACAGTGGCGGGGGCTCCTCACCCTCTAATGCTGGAGACGGCAGCCATGGCTCCTCCCCGGGCGCTGAGATGGCAGCAATGGCTCCTCTCCTCTGGTGCTGGAGAAGGCAGCGATGGCCCTCTCCCTCTGGCGCTGGAGACAGCGATGGCTCCTCCCCTGGCGCTGGAGACGGCAGCGATGGCTCCTCTCCCTTTGGCGCTGGAGACGGCGGTGATGGCTCCTCTCCCTTTGGCGCTGGAGAGGCGATGGCTCCTCTCCCTCTGAGACGGCAGCGATGGCTCCTCTCCCCGGGCGCTGGAGATGGCAGCAATGGCCTCCTCTGGTGCTGGAGAAGGCAGCGATGACTCTTCTCCTCTGGCGCTGGAGAAGGCAGCGATGGCTCCTCTCCCTCTGGCGCTGGAGACAGCAGCGTGGCTCCTTCCCTTTGGCGCTGGAGAAGGCAGCGATGACTCTTCTCCCTGGCGCTGGAGGAGGCGGGCAGCGATGACCTCTCCCTCTGGCGCTGGAGATGGCAGCGGCTGGGCTTTTCCCGGCGTGGAGCTGGAGATAGCGGTAACCCTGCCATATCTGCAGCCAGGTGGCGGATTACCATGTCCGCAACCTCCGGGGGGACACTGGGCAGTGTTGCTTTTTCCCAGGCTTCCCATCGCTCTCCATCTCTGGCCCACAGGAGGTTGATCACATCGGGGAGGCCTCTTTCAGCATTCCTCCCAGGCTCCACCAGCCAGCCCCAGATTCCCTCAGAGGAGAGTGAACTCCCTCTTAGCCAACGGGCCCTCTCCCCTGACGCCCCGGACGCTCAGGCTCCTCCATCTCCCTGCCATGGAGGGGTTGGTCTGGTGCCACGTGCCCGACCTCACCAACTCTTTGGCACCACTCCTCACCCTTCAGGCAGGTGAGGCAGACGCGTCCAGTGTGGCAAGGTAAGGCTGCTGTTGCTCGCCTCCTGCTGCTGTTGTTGCTGCTGCTGCTGCTTTTCTCCTCCGGCTACTTTTCCCCATTTTATTTATTTATTTTTTTTATTTTTTTTCCAAAAAAACCACACACAAAAATACTTTTGAAACAAACAAAAAAAAACGTCCTTATCCTTTCCTGGTCCGGCTGTTGGAGGCGTTGTTTGTCCCACCCTCGGACACCATATGTGACAGTCTGGCTCGCAGTGGTGAAGTGGATGACGTCACGGACCAGGAAGTAACTGACACCAAAAAAACAATGGATGGGGCGGTTGAAGCTGAGTGCTAGTGCACTCAGCGATGAATAAACAAAACAAAAAACAAAAGATTTAACAAAACACCAAACAAAAGGGCACGAGGCCAAAAGCAATAAACAAACAAACAAGTAAATCGTGCTGGGACAATCCAGCACGTTTTAGCAATTGTTTTTTCCAATGTTGCTCATCTCTCCGCTCCCGTACTCTCCTCTGTACACCCAACCACGAGTGCACAGAGCTGCAGGTTTATATACTCTGGCGAGGGATTAACTAGTAGTTAATTATCTTATTATCCCTCGCCAGAGTCTGCGCGTTTGTTAGGGATGCATGACTGTCAGCTAGTTAAATAATCAGTAGCTGATCAGCCATGCATCCTCCTGACGGGTTTTAAATATATAATAAAGACGCGGCGCTTTTTATCACAGCGCCGCAAACAAAAATACAAATAATAATAAATAGGGGCGGACACTCCGCCACATGGACTTTGCTGTGATCCGGGGGATATTCAATACCTTGGAAATGTTCTTATATCCTACACCTGATTGGTGCTTTTGAAGAACCTTATTCCGGATTTGCTTTGAATGTTCCTCCGCCTTCATGATGTAGTTTTTTTATTAGGAAATGTACTAACCAACTGTGACCTCCCAGAGAGGTGTATTTAACCTGAAATCATGTGAAACACTTTAATTGCACACAGGTGGACTCCATTCAACTAATTA
The DNA here is from genome assembly GCA_036884735.1 of Huso huso. Lineage (NCBI taxonomy): Eukaryota > Metazoa > Chordata > Actinopteri > Acipenseriformes > Acipenseridae > Huso > Huso huso. Next base: position 21,232,106 of record CM072682.1, read on the forward strand.
TGTGACTTCTAAAGACAATTGGTTGCACAATAAAACACAATAAAATGTGGAAAAGTCCAAGGGGTTGAATACTTTTGAGAGCCATTGTATCGTAATTCTGCCCAAAGGGTCTATGTCGCCCCATGGCAACAACCACTCTTGAACTAATATTGAATATTTCTGTTTGACAGAATGTAGCAATTCCCATGCTACATAATGTGGGTGTAAGGCCGGGAGGAGACTCCTTTTTCTCTGAGGAATCCATCATATCCTACAGCATTACAAACTTAAATATCACTGAATCCTTTTTTACTACTAAATGTACTTCCCGAATGTCCTTTTTTTGTTAAAAGCACCTTGGGATGGCATGCCATGAAAGGTGCTTTATAAATAAAATTGGATTTGATAATTCCAGTGCAGTCATTCTTTTTTTTATTGTATCCTGCACTTGGTCTAAACTCTTATTTTTGTTTTCACTGTTACTTGTGTAGTCTCCTCCCAATTTGGGGGACTTGTAAATTGTTGTGTTATTATTTTGAAAACATTTTAATTATAACTGCATTTCATTTTATTTTGCTGTTGCTGAACTACAAAATGTTCATAGACTTTAATACAGCCTCGTTTTGAAAGAACTACAATTCCCCTTGTGCTACTATGCTGAAATGCATGCTGAAAATAAAAGCAACGTAAAAAGGGAAGGAAAGTTAGAGAAGGGGAGTTGGCGACCTGTGAAGCTGTGTAGAGTACATTCTGTTAGCATTCCAGATTCAAGACCAACTCAATGACACAGCATAATTAAAGAAATAAATAAAAGACGAAGAGCTAAAGACTGCGATTTGGCTCAGTGGAAACTGTCTTTAAATCTAAAACAGCGATTAATTCAGTTTGTACCCCTGTGCTACTTGTATACCAAGACCAGACTCGTGCTGTGCTGCTGAAGCTACGCTGGAATCAGATCCACACAGACCAGACTCGCACTGTGCGGCTGAAGCTACGCGGGAATCGGATCCACACAGACCAGACTCGCGCTGTGCTGCAGAGGCTACGTGGAAATCGGATTCACAGACCAGACCTCGTGTTAGCGCTGAAGCTACGCAGGAATCGGATCCACACAGACCTGACTCTCATGCTGTGATGCTGAAGCTACACGGGAATCGGATCCACACAGACCAGACTCGCGCTGTGCTGCTGAAGCTACGCGGGAAACGGATCCACACAGACTAGACTCGCGCTGTGTGGCTGAAGCTACGCAGGAATCGGATCCACACAGACCAGACTCACGCTGTGCTGCTGAAGCTACGCAGGAATCGGATCCACACAGACCAGACTCGCGCTGTGCTGCTGAAGCTACGCAGGAATCGGATCCACACAGACCAGACTCGCGCTGTGCTGCTGAAGCGACGTGGGAATCGGATCCACACAGACCAGACTCGCGCTGTGCTGCTGAAGCTACACGGGAATCGGATCCACACAGACCAGACTCGCCCTGTGCTGCTGAAGCTACGCGGTAATCGGATCCACACAGACCAGAAATTCGCTCTACTGAATTTTCACCTAAAAATCCTGTTTTCCCGGTTCAAAGACTGTGAGTAAAAAGGACTAGTTTGTTTTTTCTTTCACTGCAGTCATTTCAATTAGTTCTATACAAAAATGTAATCAAATAAAATGCCCACGTGGTGAAGATTTGGGAATGTTCTTATGTTCTTACTGTCATGACTTATTTACCAGCATGTAAACACAGCCAGTGTTATAAATTGAGTCTTATTAACATTTAATATACTGTTATCAGTTTGAGCAGTATGAATCCTCACAGAAACACATTTGCTGTGTCTCAAATATATGCAGAGCGAGTTTAAAGGTATGATATCTTGCGGAAATAACACACCCTGGCAAACTGTTTTGTTTTGCAGAGTGTTGAACAGAATTCGGTCTCTTGTTCATTATTGAGCAACATAGAAGCCGGAAATTACACAACATATACAAGTGAAAACATGCACGTGTTGTGAAATTTCCCTGCCTCTATGTTTCCCAATAAGGAACAAATTAATTTTTTTGGTTAAAAAAAAGCTTAAAAGTAAACAAATTGTTGACCTTGCAAAACTACTTTGATGTAAAAACACATCAAAAAATTATACTAATAAAAATATAGCAATCTCTTTTTCTTAAATTGCCGTTATGTAAAATTGTGCAGAAAAATATAAGCGTAAACAAATACATTATCATATATATGTTTATTAATTACCTCAAACTGAACGCAGTAGGGATTCAAGGAAATGCATGCACATGGATTAGGGAGTGGTTAACATGTAGAAAACAGAAAGTACTGATTAGAGGAGAAACCTCACAATGGAGCGAGGTAACCAGTGGTGTACCACAGGGATCAGTATTAGGTCCTCTGCTATTCCTAATCTACATTAATGATTTAGATTCTGGTATAGTAAGCAAACTCGTCAAATTTGCAGACGACACAAAAATAGGAGGAGTGGCAAACACTGTTGCAGCAGCAAACGTCATTCAAAATGATCTAGACAGCATTCAGAGCTGGGCAGACACATGGCAAATTACATTTAATAGAGAAATGTGTAAAGTACTGCACGCAGGCATTAAAAATGTGCATTATAAATATCATATGGGAGATAGTGAAATTGAAGAAGGAATCTATGAAAAAACCTAGGAGTTTATGTTGACTCAGATGTTGACTTCATCTAGACAATGTCTTCATCAAGCATTCAAAATCCTAAAAGGTGTAGACAATGTCGACCCAGGGGACTTTTTTGACCTAAAAAAGAAACAAGGACCAGGGGTCACAAATGGAGATTAAATAAAGGGGCATTCAGGACAGAAAATAGAAGGCACTTTTTGCACAGAGAATTGTGAGGGTCTGGAACCAACTCCCCAGTAATGTTGTTGAAGCTGACACCCTGGGATCCTTCAAGAAGCTGCTTGATGAGATTCTGGGATCAATAAGCTACTAACAACCAAACGAGCAAGATGGGCTGAATGGCCTCCTCTCGTTTGTAAACTTTATGTTCTTATGTTCTTAATGTACAAAACTGGGACATTCGTACAAAACTCAGACGATCGTCCATGTAAACAATGCAGTAGGAAGAGAACTCAATTTCCCAGAATCCCAGAGGAAATAAAAAGTCAGGTGACTTGGCAGCGGGAAGGATGGGGAATATAAGGAACCCGCTGTCCTTACAAAGGTACCAACAAATGTTCCTGTCAGGACATTGCATTCTGATTGGTTATCATTAGGGTTCTACCCAAATCGCGATTTCGCGGACATCGTGATATTGAGGGGTTACCGCAAAATTCACCTCTTAGGGGCCAATGCATAAAAACAAGTACGGAGAGGGAAAAAAATTGTTTAAATGAACTACTGCACAACGCAAGCGACGCAAACTACGTGTCTTCCTTCTGTAGATAGCCCTTTTATATTCCTTCACCGTCATGTGTGCATTCCACTTATGCAAAAAACAAACAAAAAAAAAACGTCCACAAATAACATTTACACAAAAAAATTATCCAAAGCCGTTAACGTTCTTGTTTACTATTTAAATGAAAATGTTTTAATCAGCCTATCAGTGCGTCTTTACTGCTTTTATGTGATCTGTACTGTGCAGTAGGGGGTGGGACAAAGTTGGTGCTGCATTGTTTTGATTTAGGTTGCTAAAATCTTGACAAAAAAAGCAAAGTATATTTTGGCTGATGACCATTTCAAGATATTTCCCAGAGAAACTGTACATGCATATCTTAATGTGTCTTTGGAGAAAATATGATCGATCGCTATTTAGCTTCAGAATCACACATTAAACAAAAGGCTACTACAGAGGATGCTAAACAGAACGTAAAATAAACAGCTTTCAGAAACCAAACTGGAAAGTCAGCGCAGACAAAAAGTATTCCTGTCTGCAAGTTAAATCAGTACTAAAACGATCCAGCACAGCCACCTCGATTCAACCTGCTGCTTACTTTTTCACAGTTGGAATTTTAGACCCGAATAGCCACGTTCTCTATGTTTTGACTCGGTACTAATAAAATAAAATATTGGATTGGACAAATAATATGACAACAAATGTGCTTCATACATTGCCTTTATTAAAGTATGCCAGATGCCCTTGTGTAACCGAGTTTTTGGGCTGTTTCTAATCGATTTCCACATCTTTATAACTTGGCAAAGCTTTGCCTTAACTTCCAACCAATTCAGTGGATGCAGAACGTGCAGTCTCAATGTATGGGCAAGTCAACTACAGAGGGATGCTGCATGCTTGCCTTTAACAAGTGACAGCACTCTGTTTTATTAAGGAAGTAAGTACCACAATTTTTAGGCTTTATAGTGTTCTGAAATACTGTCTACTTAGGTTTATTTAATGTTTAAACAGGTCCGCGAAATGTCCGCAAAATCGATATTTTATTCCTGACATACCCGTGAAAATACGGAAATTTACATGATTTAAGTAGACGCCATATTATTGTTAATAAAACAATTAATAATCCTCTCCCAACACCGAGACCCTAAACCTAAGGTTAGTATTCTATACAAAAGCCATTACACATCTAAAGTAGTTCGTGTTTGGCAGAGAATAAGCATTTTTGTTACTTAAAAAAAAAAGTGAGCAGAGGTGCTGGCTTTCTCAGTTGCCCTTACAGGAACATTTCGTGGTACCTTTGTAAGCACTGCTAAGAAACCCACACAGTATACAAGTGTGGGTGTAGAGGCTGGTTGAGGACAGGGCAGACTCACCCGAGGAACATTTAAATAAAGATTGAGATTGCAGCAGGATTGTGCAGAGCAGTAACCGCAGAGTGAGTTTTTAAAAAAACAGCGAGTGGAGTCTGAGCAAACCCAGCGATCAGTGAGTACAACGTGATACAACTGAGCTGTGTGCAAGATTGTGGTGGAAGTTTAAGAGTAATGTAGTGTGTGGACCCCTTGCCGCAGATTCGATTTGTTGTATATTTAGCACTGTGTTAAACTTACCTGTGTGGAAGCAACGCTCACTCCTCTAGCCTGTATGATCTTGCTTCAAATTGCCGACGGACTGGTTTAAATAACTGCAACTTGCAGTGCAGTTGTAGTGCAAGGCATTTTTAAGACCAACTGTAATTACAGCACCAGTAGGCAACGTGAAAGAGCACTGTGTGGATTTGCCTGTGCGTGGATTACAAACAGCAGTATTAGTTACCTAGAGACCTATTTGCTTACTTTTGAACTGTGTGCTCAAGCACTGATAAAGGAAACACACGACACAGACTGTGTAATTTTATTTTTAGTCGTGGTGTATAACGCCAGCATGGATACTGCTGGTCCAGCTAGTGTCCATTCCCTCTTCCACCAGCAGAGGTCTCCTGCTAACCTTGAAAGAAAAAGAAACAGACGCTTCATTTATTTGAAATACAGGACTGTGTAACTATCATTACAACCTCTATGTACCTGCTGTCCTTGTGTGGGCCAGACTGGACACCTTTCCTCTTGTGTGGAGGGAAGTAAAACCTGGAGAACGTACCTGAAACACCTGGAAGGGAACAAAGTAACAGTTACAGCCCAGTCCTGGGTTTGGATTATAAATGCACCTTTAAACCAGTACTTACCTTTGTGGAGGTCACTTTTTTGAAAGGGTGTGGCAGGAACCTGTACCAACCAGGAAGATCTGAGACTGGAACTATTTTTTGTTTAGTTCTGCAGCAGGGTGATTTTTTTTGTACTGCAGTAATTTTACTACACACTGCAGTATTTTTTTTATTTTTTTTTACTACACACTGCAGTCATTTTTATTTGCACAGGGCTTAGCCTCTGCAAGGATAGACAGGGATCAAGAAGTGAGCGAGGGCCCAAGTGGGCAGGTGTTATTTTGGTTTTTGTTTATTTTATTGCTACAAATACACTGTGTGTTGCCGTGAAAATAAAAAGCCTGCCCAGGTTAAACCCACACCTCTGTGTCAGTGTGCCTTATACTGCAGGTTAGGCTACCACACCAAACAACATTTTTACAATATATATATATATATATATATATATATATATATATATATATATATATATATATATATATATATATATATATATATATGTGTAGAGAGAGAGAGAGAGAGAGAGAGAGAGAGAGTGATAGATATAAATCATTTTGTTATATATTTGCCAACACTTAATAAAAAACATTACCCATTTTTCTCAGATACTCCATTCCTCTAGTAAATCCATTAGATGTTTGTTGCCTAAAGCTGTCACACAAAAGGTTCTTCAGAGAGGTGACTAGGGTGCTGATGGTAACTGACAGTGACCCTGAGTCACACTCCAAGATTCCATCTGACTCTGGTAGTGATTTTTACCCCACTGATAGTCCCAGTGATGACACTATTGTTACTCAGGAAGAGGATTCTCCATCTGCTATGGAAGAGCCTGTTGAAGGTCTAGAAATAGAGACCGAGGAACAACCTGCAAGGTTCTAGTATGCCAAGAGGATATGTGTCACTATACAGTTGGATCCCCCCCAATAATTTATGCTAATTTCAGACTAAACAGAGGTTTTAATCCTGGGGCCTAAAAAACTCAGTGATGAATTGACATTTTCTGACATCAACGTTGCTGGACACACCGTTAGCCCAAAAGCATCATCGCGCAACTTGGGTGTGATTTTTGACCCTGATCTTTCATTTGACGCACACATAAAAACATGTTAAAACATGGAAGAGCCCAGGTATACAGGCGATGTCACACTCCAGACGATTGTTCTAGTTTTCTCGACTCACTGCAAGCCCCCTGCACAATCCAGAAGCAGGCACATTTAGAAGATCATCGATTCTCTCATTGTCTCTCATTCTCTCATTGTCTGCACCAACCAAAAACAATAAGTATAAATGAAGTCAAAATATATATACATAAGTAAGACCTCACCTAGAATATTGTGTTCAGTTCTGGTCACCTCATTACAAAAAAGGATATTGCTGCTGTAGAAAGAGTGCAAAAAGAAGAGCAACCAGAATTATCCCGCTTAAAAGGCATGTTGTATGCAGACAGGCTAAAAAGAATTGAATCTATTCAGTCTTCAACAAAAGAAGACTACGCTTATCTGATTCAAACATTCAAAATCCTAAAAGGTATAGACAATGTCGACCCAGGGACTTCTTTGACCTGAAAAAGAAACAAGGACCAGGTGTCACAAATGGAGATTAGATAAAGGGGCATTCAGAACAGAAAATAGGAGGCACTTTTTTTACACAGAGAATTGTGAGGGTCTGGAACCAACTTCCCAGTAATGTTGTTGAAGCTGACACCCTGGGATCATTCAAGAAGCTGCTTGATGAGATTCTGGGATCAATAAGCTACTAACAACCAGACGAGCAAGATGGGCTGAATGGCCTCCTCTCGTTTGTAGACTTTCTTATGTTCTTATGTTCTTACATATATAATTGTATTTTTTTTATTTATTATTTATTTCTATATTAATCTCGTTTTAAAGTTTATTTAATTTTGGCACAAATTATCCTCCATACTCCCTGGACATGAACCATCTTGTGCAGGTAAGTGCTTTGAGCTTTTTTTCCCTTTACAGGTTCAGTCTCATTAAAGTTCAGCAGCTGTCCCTCCCAGTGAGAGATCACGCTGATACTTGTTGTGATAATAAAATGAAACTTTAACAGCAATATTGATGCTGTATAATATGCCTTTGGCAAGTTGCTAAATACAGGTTTTGTAACGCAATTTGTTTGCTTAACTTGTGCTTTCTTACTACATTCCGAGGTCTACCCAGATAGCACCTATATGTCGGCCCTACATTGTACTTTTTTAAGTTGGTCCGACATCGGCTGCCAATGTAGGTCCTAATGCATTCTGCCCATATGGCCTATGTCAGCCCCCTAAGTCAGCAACCATCTTGAACCTCTTGAACCAATCTTGAATATTTCTGTTCGACAGAATGTAGCAACTCCCATGTTACATAATGTGGGTGTCTCACCACCTGTGCCTTTAATTAGGGTCAATAGCCTGGCCAGGTTAAAGCTTCGCTTCCCACAGTTTCTTGCAACCGCCCCTCTGTTTATCCTCTCTCCCCATGGGCTCATTCAAATATCCACTCTCAGAGTCATTAGAAGCCAGCACCTGTTCTAAAGCTGGCTGATTAGGCCTGAGGGAGACTCCCCTTCCTCCTGAGGAATCCATCATATCCTACAGCATTACAAACTTAAATATCAGTGAATCCTTTTACTACTAAATGTACTTCCGAATGTCCTTTTTCTTTGTTAAAAGCCAGGGATGGCTTTGCCATGAAAGGCTTTTATAAATAAAATTGATTTGATAATTCCAGTGCAGTCATTCTTTTTTTTATTGTATCCTGCACTTGGTCTAAACTCTTATTTTTGTTTTCATTGTTACTTGTGTAGTCTCCTCCCAATTTGGGGGACTTGTAAATTGTTGTGTTATTATTTTGAAAACATTTTAATTATAACTGTATTTAGCTTTATATTGCTGTTGCTGAACTACAAAATGTTCATAGACTTTAATACAGCCTTGTTTTGAAAGAACTACAAAAAAAGAACTGATATGTAAACTTATGGAAACTATAATAAGATCTAAAATGGAAAATTACCTATATGGTAACAATATCCTGGGATACAGTCAGCATGGTTTCAGGAAAGGGAGATCGTGTCTAACTAACCTGCTTGACTTTTTTAAGGATGCAACATCGACAATGGATAATTGCAAAGCATACGACATGGTTTATTTAGATTTCCAGAAAGCTTTTGACAAAGTCCCCGCATAAAAGATTAATTCTCAAACTGAACGCAGTAGGGATTCAAGGAAATGCATGCACATGGATTAGGGAGTGGTTAACCTGTAGAAAACAGAAAGTACTGATTGGAGGAGAAACCTCAAAATGGAGCGAGGTAACCAGTGGTGTACCACAGAGATCAGTATTAGGTCCTCTGCTATTCCTAATCTACATTAATGATTTAGATTCTGGTATAGTAAGCAAACTTGTTAAATTTGCAGACGACACAAAAATAGGAGGAGTGGCAAACACTATTGCAGGAGCAAAGGTTATTCAAAATGATCTAGACAGCATTCAAAACTGGGCAGACACATGGCAAATGACATTTAATAAAGAAAAGCGTAAGGTACTGCACGCAGGCAATAAAAATGTACATTATAAATATCATATGGGAGGTACTGAAATTGAAGAAGGAATCTATGAAAAAGACCTAGGAGTTTATGTTGACTCAGAAATGTCTTCATCTAGACAATGTAAGGGAAGCTATAAAAAAGGCCAACAAGATGCTCGGATATATTGTGAAAAGTGTTGAATTTAAATCAAGGGAATAAATGTTAAAACTTACAATGTATTAGTAAGACCTTTACAAATTCAAAAACATTGTTTTTTGTTTATTTTTATTGCTACAAATACACTGTGTGTTGCCGTGAAAAATAAAAGCCTGCCCTGGTTAAACCCACACCTCTGTGTCAGGTGACTGCCAGTTAGGCTACCACACCAAACAACATTTTACAAAATATAGATACAGATAGATAGATATAATTTTGTTATATATTTACCAACACTTAATAAAAAACATTACCCATTTTTCTCAGATACTCCATTCCTCTAGTAAATGCATTAGATGTTTATTGCCTAAAGCTGTCACACAAAAGGTTCTGCAGAGAGGTGGCTAGGGTGCTGATGGTAACTGACAGTGACCCTGAGTCACACTCCAAGATTCCATCTGACTCTGGTAGTGATTTTTACCCCACTGATAGTCCCAGTGATGACACTATTGTTACTCAGGAAGAGGATTCTCCATCTGCTATGGAAGAGCCTGTTGAAGGTCTAGAAATAGAGACCGAGGAACAACCTGCATGTTCTAGTAGGCCAAAAGGGTATGTGCCACTATACAGTTGGATGCCCCCCAATAATTTATGCTAAATTCAGACAAAACAGAGGTTTTAATCCTGAGGCCTAAAAAACTCAGTGATGAATTGATGTTTTCTGATGTAAACGTTGCTGGACACAATCGTTAGCCCAAAAGCATCATCGCACAACTTGGGTGTGATTTTTACCCTGGTCTTTCATTTGACGACACATAAAAACATGTTAAAACATGGAAGAGCCCAGGTATACAGGCGATGTCACACTCCAGACGATTGTTCTAGTTTTTGCGACTCACCGCAAGCCCCCTGCACAATCCAGAAGCAGGCACATTTAGATAATCGATTCTCATTGTCTGCACCAACCAAAAACATTAAGTAAAAATGAAGTTTCTATATATATGGAGGCTGTGTGGTCCAGTGGTTAAAGAAAAGGGCTTGTAACCAGGAGGTCCCTGGTTCAAATCCCACCTCAGCCACTGACTCATTGTGTGACCCTGACCAAGTCACTTAACCTCCTTGTGCTCCATCTTTCGGATGAGATGTAATTGTAAGTGACTCTGCAGCTGCTGCATAGTTCACACACCCTAGTCTCTGTAAGTGGTCTTGGATAAAGACGTCTGCTAAATAAACAAATAATTATATATATATTTATATATTTATCTCGTTTTAAAGTTTGTTTTTTAATTTTGGCACAAATTATCCTCTATACTCCCTGGACATGAACTGTCTTGTGCAGGTAAGTGCTTTGAGCGTTTTTCCCTTTACAGGTTCAGTCTCATTAAAGTTCAGCAGTTGTCCCTCCCAGTGAGAGATCATGCTGATACTTGTTGTGATAATAAAATTAAACTTTAACAGCAATATTGATGCTGTATAATATGCCTTTGGCAAGTTGCTAAATACAGTTTTTGTAACGCAATTTGTTTGCTTAACTTTTGCTTGCTTACTACAGTCCGAGGTGCCAGAGTTGGTGGAGGAGGTGGAAAGGTACTGGCTAGATATAGTCAGTCTCACCTCCATGCACAGCATCGGCTCTGGAACCAAACTTCTCGACCAAAGGTGGACTCTATCCTTCTCCAGAGAGGCCCCCTGTGAGCAGCCCTGGGCAGATGTGGGAATATACAGTTGGAGTTTGTGCAGGTGGGACGAGGGTTGCCTCGGTGAGACTTCTGAATCTAAGAGGAAAACTCTGACTGTTGTAGGTGCATATGCGCCAGACAGCAGCTCTGAGTATTCAGCCTTCTTGGAGACAGTGAGTTTGGTGGTTGAAAGGGTGCCACCTACTGACTCTTACAGTCTTCGTGGGTGACTTCAATGCTCACATGGGCAACGATGGAGATACCTGGAGGGAGGTGATTGGGTGGTACAGCCTCCCTGATCTGAACCTGAGTGGTGAATTGTTACTGTACTTCTGTGCTAGTCATGGATTGTCCATAACGAACACCATGTTTGAACACAAGGAGGCTCATAAGTGTACCTAGTGCTAAAGCACCTTAGGCCAAAGTTCAGTTCTTTGTTTGGTTTGATTTTTATTAACACTTATCGTGTCTTTGTTTAACAGACAATAAAAGTCTGATGACCAAGCTTAAGCAAAGGCAGAGTGACAGTCTTTGTCACAATAAATTAAGCCAAAATACATATAGACAAAAATCCACTGGGAGCAAGGGACAAGAAGGAATGAGCACCATGAGCATCTGAGAGAGGACACTGTCAGTCGACCAGCAGAGGAAGTGTGGAGAAGATGTTAGGCTAGGTGAAGTCAACGCAATGGACTGTTCAAAATACACATGCGAGTGACTTACTGCCTTACACCTGAATTACTGCCTGGAGGGAGGCAACCCATCAGGCCTTGGAACCCCAGAGATTTATTTTGTTTTTCTCTCCTCTGCCCCTATAGTTATTCTGATGTACTGTGTTCTAATGCACTGACCAATAATGTGAAAGCACTCGGTGGCAATTCATTGCGAAGGGCGCTATATCAAATAAAATATGATTGATTGATTGATTAAGATGTTGCGTAGCTTTTCAGAGTACAGCAGCACCAGTGTATCCAATGTGTGTGTAAGCCTGTCTATTAACCGGTATGCACAACGCAGTATAGCATGCCTCCTCTTATTTGAAGGAATAATTCAATAATCACTACCCTATTTAATCAGACGTCGCACTGCAATAGCTTTTGTTATTAGTTTGGAGTCATTTTAGATGTAATGTGTACAATGTACAAAAACATTAGTTTGTTTTTGTAAGCTAATCATTATAGCCTATTTTCAACTGTGAGATGTTCAGGTCTGGATTATAACAAAACTTTGACCAACCCGCTAACAGTAAACTACAAACTTGTAGACTTTTTGTTATTCATGAGGAGAAGAAAGAAGCCTCTGACAAAATTTGAAGGCACCTAGCCTACAGGTTAAACTTTGCTACAATGGGTCGATGTGGCAATGTGCCCCGCCCTGTGTGCATTTTTTGTGTTTTATGTTGTATGTAGTGTGTTAATGTTGGTGTATTGTAGTTGGTACACGATATAATGTGGGTAATGAGCACGAGTGTTTAAAATGTATAATTTTATTTAGGCACGGGATTGCACTTCACTTCACGTGCATTTAAAGTATTTAATAATATGTAAGCACAGGGTTGCACAGATTTAGTTCATGTGCTGGGATTCAAGTGAATAATTAATTAGTAATTGAATCCCGGCACAACAGTATATATAGATGCACGTTTCACTCACTTGGGGTTGTGTGTTCAGTGAGTGGAGAACGGGTGTGGAGAGGAGAGAAAGTAAAGTAAACTAAAATAAACTAAAATAATAATTGTTATTTGTTTTGACTCACCGTGTTTGTTTGTCTGTTTGTCCACTGTTCGTTTAAGTGTTAGCCCGTTTTTGTCTATTTATTTGGGCCTCAGGTGCCGTGTCCTGTTTTCTATTTAAACCTTTTATTTTACAATAAAACACTGAGCACCACAGCGCTTCAGTTTCACTTGCCACAAAAAAAAAACAAAGATTGTTTTGTAATTAACAGCTTTGTCTGAGTTTTATTATAAAACAAAATCAGCTGAATTTGTTTAAAGGGACTTCATCTGATTAAAAATAAAACCTGAAAACGTCAAGCCCTACTTGTGTGTGTGTGTTCGGATTTACTTTTTCCACAATACTTGTTATATTTCATTTATGCAATATGGACCTCTGTTAATATGGGGCATAACACATTATACCCCATATTATTGATTTCCACGGTTTGTTACGCTGCTGGGAATTGTAACTGAACTATTCTAATGGTGTGTGGATGCATTAAGCCTGACTAAACATGAAACGGTACTTCAGTGTGGACGCTTTGAGCTGAATTAATTAGAGCGGTTTCGAGTACGGTTCTCGAGATCGGTTATGTAGTGTGGACAGGGCCTTTGTGTTTCTTTCTGGCCTGATGTCATGCCTACAGCCAGCCTGTCACAGTCGGTTAAAGTTTATTTTAATAGTTGAGAAAAAAGAATCCACACCAGGTTTCAAATGTAACCACACCCCCTGCATTGGTGCACAAAACAGGTGCTTTTTTTGGCACTGATAATAGTTTTTGTTTTATTATCAATAAAATTTAGCAGGGCAGGACAAAGATGATTTAAGGCCGCTGTTGCTTTTAACTTTATGATTTAATGGTCATTTATGGTAGAATACTCACCTACCTTGCCCTGAAGCAAAGTTTCATTTTGCCTGTGTGGGTGTGTGTATATATTGTGTATATAAAGAATAGCTCTTTTCAAGAAACTTACAGCTTTCTCTTGGTCTGGTACCAGAACACCCCTTGTCTGCACAAGTGAATTTGGGTAAGATCTACCATTTATATCTTGAACTTACAACTTAAAATGTTCATGAACGTGTTCTAGTAGTTAATATGTAGCAGACCATGTGTCAATTCATTTATTGTAACTTTTCTCACAGTTAATGAATTAATTACTACATTTAATTAACTATTAATGAACAAGTAAGCATTTTATATATATATATATATATATATATATATATATATATATATATATATATATAATGTTGTTCATTAATAGTTAATAGGTGCTGTCACAATATTTAGCCCATACATTTAAGTTAATTTAGTAATTAATTAATTAACTGTGAGAAAATTTACAATAAATGAATTGACACATGGTCTGCTACATATTAACTAACTATTAAAATAATATGAAATCATGTTTTATTAATCTGTTTACTTCTTGTTCATTAATAGTTAATAGGTGCTACTAAACATTTACTTCAATTTATGAATTTATAAACTTTTAGAAATGTTACTATAAATCAAGTAACAAATTATCTACTAACTGTTAACTAACTATTAACAGACATAACAAATGTGTATTAATATATTTACTACTTGTGTGTTAATAGTTAATAGGTGCTCCTTAAAATAAAGTGTGACCTTTAATTATACTCGAGATTTATAGGTACACTGCGACTCCTAAATTTTATGACTGTTTGCGGCCAACTTCTCTCTCCCAATGAGCTATTTTCAGCTATATATAGGTTTTGAACCCATAGCCCCTCCCACGGGTTAAACTATGTCCAAAGTCGCGTTCACGACTATAATAGGTTGCATTATCTGCACACACATTCTCTGGAATGGCTGTCCCGACAGCTTCAGCCAACACCAACTCATTGGGGCCTATGTACTAAGAAAGGCCAGTCGCAGGGCAAACTACCGCAATTAGCGTTTTTGTTGCGACTATTGGCAAAGTGAAAAAAAAATCCTCTGTACTCAGAGAAGATATATAAATGAAGAGACCAGCAATATATTCATTTGAATATCTGTTGCGACACTTTAGCGAGATAAGCATTCCGTGAGATATGCAACATTTTTCAGAATAAATGACCGTTGTCTTTTGGATAGACTGACCTATATAGCCAGCCTCAACCTGGGACGAGTGGTGAAGGGGAAATATAGAATGCGATATTCGAAAAAGCAATGAACAAGGAGGCAGCAAATAAACTCTGAGTGATACAAAAACATTATATTAATGTCCTGTTCACAAGTAGGCTACAGTTTCTTTTGGTATAGAAACCACTTTCTGTATTAACTCACTTTCAATACCTGTACAGTAGCAATACAGTTATGATGACGTGTTTCTGAATTCATTGCTATGACAGCTGTATCACTTTTTATACAAACAGCTCCCTCAAGTAATATGCCTATGGCATGATTTACCGTATGTCAATGTATATTTGTGGAAAAGCAGGCTAATATATTTCTGTAAGTAGTTCCAGTTTTGTTAGAGAAACCTGTAAACAATTTTTTTTTTTTTAATATAGGCTACTATTCAGTGGTGTGTGATGACATATTTAGCAAGGCATTCAACATTTTTTAAAATTACCTTTTTTTAAATAGTCCAATATCATTTAGATAGCAATGAAACCTATATTTGACAATGGCATTAAATGTGACTTCACTCACTGATTTGGTAATTCTGAGTCCTTTTGATGTCCAGGATAAAAAT
>CM072682.1:21247942-21312776 GCA_036884735.1 Huso huso
TTCCCCCGTAGTGCACGAGTGTCAGACGGCCGGGCGAGGGTTCCATGAGCTGGGGGAAAATATATGCTCGTCCCCCGGCTGCAGAGACCCATTAGAAACAGCTCTGGAGTTCGGCGAAAACAGCCGAGTATTAAACTCCGACCGACCGAGATCCCTGTAGCCTTCCGCAACTTAAAAACGAACGTGACTCTGGTCATGTAAACGGACCAGAGTCACGTTCGTCTTTAAGTTGCGGAAGGCTACATGGATCTCAGTCGGTAGGAGCTTAATGCTCGGCTATTTTCAAGGTGGGCGGGACGGCACTACGAGGCTCCATTAACGGCTAACTCCCCGCGATCCCCACTGACCGATCCAAGACGCTTTAGCGTTCCAGGCAGTCGGATACATTAGTGCCTCAGCAGCGGGGGACGACCACTAACATTGCCCAGGGCTGCACGAGTGTCAGACGGCCGGGCGAGGGTTCCATGAGCTGGGGAAAAATATTTGCTCGACCCCCCGGGGCTGCAAGAGTGTGGGCAGGGTCACGTGAGGGTCATTCTACAAATGCGGTGGCAAATGCTGGCTATTTATAGTAATTAAATTCAGATTAAAATGGCAAATAATCACATAATACCAAAATACTTAGTTTAATTATGAATATTCACATTATTTTCTACTCTTTTAGCAGCAAAAGTTGAATTTTATTTTACATTTCAAAATCAGTGAGAGCATGAAATTTGGCCCGTCACTCATATTATGAGCAGAGGTGTTATGACATTTTTCTAGCGTAAAAAATATATATTTTCATAGTTTTTAAAGCTTGGTTGTAAACAAGTGTATTTAAATATTTGCATAGATGTGTGGAGAAGTAGTAGCCTTAAATAACACTATGTAACACAATTTTTGTTCCTGGGTAGTAAGTGTTATTTCCTAATTGCTTATGCCTCAAAAGTATAGAAAATGGCTATTATTCCCAAAAAACTTGCTTTTGTGACCAGGAGTGATATTTTGAAATTTACCTATTTCCAATGAGAAAACGGGCGAATTTGTGTCTTTTGTTCACATAAAGTCAGAAAAAAAACAACATATGAATCCAAATTAACATGTATTTATACTAAAGTAATACAAAATGACTACAAAAGATTTAGAAGTGAGTAGTTTTTTTTGAGATTTACGATTATACTGTAAATCACTTTCACGAATCAGCCCCCCAAATGTAGTCTCCCATCATGTTCTCGTTATACTGTCCTTCATTGACAGCTCATCCAGGAGCCTCAAAGCCGTGCTGCTCCATAATGGTAACAAGTACCGTCTCTTCCCTGGCTCACTCGGTGCACCTCAAAGAGGATTACAACAGCATCAAGACCTTGCTGGACGCCTTGAAGTATGATGAGTACGGCTGGGACCCCCGGAAGGTGCTGATGCCACCACTGCACATCAAATTGGGCCTTATGAAACAATTTGTCAGAGCTCTAGATAAGGAGTCGGCAGCCTTCAAGTACCTTCAAGACTTCTTCCCTAAGCTGTCTGAGGCAAAGGTCAAAAGCCGGTGTCTTCGTCGGACCACAGATAAAGAAGATCCTGGAGTGCAATGAATTCCCCAAGAAGCTCACTAGTAAGGAGAAAGCGGCTTGGAACAGCTTTGTCGCAGTGGTTCGGGGCTTCCTGGGCAATCACAAGGCCAAAAACTATGTGGAGCTGGTTGAGACTCTGGTGAAGAACTACGGCACAATGGGCTGTAGGATGTCCCTCAAAGTCCATATCCTTGATGCTCATCTTGATAAATTCAAGGAGAACATGGGAGGTACTCAGAGGAGCAAGGCGAGCTTCCACCAGGATATACTGGACTTTGAACGCCGCTACCAAGGACAGTATAACGAGAACATGATGGGAGACTACACTTGGGGGCTGATTCATGAAAGTGTTTTACAGTATAATCGTAAGTCTCGAAAAACTACTCACTTCTAAATCTTTTGTAGTCATTTTTGTATTACTTTAGTATAAATACATGTTAATTTGGATTTATATGTTGTTTTTTTCTGACTTTATGTGAACGAAAAGACACAAATTCGCCCGTTTTCTCATTGGAAATAGGTAAATTTCAAAATATCACTGTCCTGGTCACAAAAGCAAAGTCTGTGGGGAATAATAGCCATTTTCTATACTTTTGAGGCATAAGCAATTAGGAAATAACACTTACTACCCAGGAAGCAAAAAAAAAATTTGTTACACGGTGTAATTCTTTAAATATGTTTAATTAAATTTAGCACTCAATTTAACGTCAGGTGTGTGAACGATCAGCTGCAGAGGCACCTTCCCAGCACGGAGCACAAGGGGTTAAGTGACCCCAGTTAGCTGAGGTGGGATTTGAACCGGGGATCTGCTGGTTACAAGCCCTTTTCTTTAACCACTAGACCACACAACGTCACAAACGACACCTGGCACCTTCCCAGCACGAGCACGGGCCCCAGTTGCCCCCGGGTCAAAGTGCAGCTCGGCAAATGACACCTAGCACCTTCCCAGCAAGCACACTGTCCAGAGCTACCACTGCCAAAGGACCCAGTGGCACCTTCCCAGCAAACACACCCCAGAGCTACCACTGCCACCCAGTGGCTCCCAAACAACCCCTGCCACCGTCCCAGCACATGCACGGGCCCCAGAGACCCCGTGCGGGGTCCCAGTGGCTCGCCAAATGACACCTGGCACCTTCCCAGTGTGCGCACGAGCCCCAGTGACGCCTTTTGAGGTCAAAGTGGCTCACCAAATGACACCTAGCACCTTCCCAGCAAGTGCACGGTCCACAGCGAACACGTGTGTGGTCCCAGTGGCTCGCCAAACAACCCCTGCCACCTTTCCAGCACACGCACTGGCCCCAGCGACCCCGCGCGGGGTCCCAGTGGCTCGCCAAACAACACCTGCCACCTTCCCAGCACATGCACGAGCCCCAGCAAACCTGTGCGGGGTCCCAGTGGCTCGCCAAACGACACCTGCCACCTTCCCACCATGCGCACAGGCCCCAGGGGCTCGCCAAACGATACCTGGCACCTTCCCAGCGTGAGCAGGGGCCCCAGCGACCCCGCACGGGGTCCCAGCAGATCGCAAAACGACACCTGCCACATTCCCTGTGCACGCACGGGCCCCAGCAACCCTGCGTAGGATGCCAGCAGATCGCCAAACGTTAACTGCAACCTTCCCGGGCCCCAGCGCGCGGGGTCCCAGCGGCTCACCAAATGACACCTGCCACCACCCCAGCGACTCGGCCCCAGCAGTGTCTCAGCAGCCAGTCGCCAAACGTCACCTGGCACCTTCCCAGCGGCAAACCCGTGCGGGGTCCCAGGCCCCAGCGACCTTCCCACCATGCAGGGTCCAAACGGCTCGTCAAACAACAACTGGCACCTTCCCAGCGATCGCGCGATGGGGGTCCTCACCGACACCCGCGCAAGGGTCAAAGTGGCTTGCCAAATGACACCTAGCACCTTCCCAGCAAGCGTCTCAGGGTCCACAGCGAACACGCGGACGGTGGTCCCAGTGGCTCGCCAAACAACCCCTGCCACCTTTCCAGCACACGCACTGGCCCCAATGACACCTAGCACCTTCCCAGCAAGCAGGGTCCACAGGTCCCAGTGGCTCGCCAAACAACACCTGCCACCTTCCCAGCACATGCACGAGCCCCAGCAAACATGTGCGGGTTCCCAGTGGCTCGCCAAACGACACCTGCCACCTTCCCACCATGCGCACAGGCCCCAGGGGCTCGCCAAACGATACCTGGCACCTTCCCAGCGTGAGCAGGGGCCCCAGCGACCCCGCACGGGGTCCCAGCAGATCGCAAAACGACACCTGCCACATTCCCTGTGCACGCACGGGCCCCAGCAACCCTGCGTAGGATGCCAGCAGATCGCCAAACGTTAACTGCAACCTTCCCAGCGGGTGCACGGGCCCCAGCGACCCAGCGCGGGGTCCCAGCGGCTCACCAAATGACACCTGCCACCTTCGCAGCACGAGCACGGGCCCCAGCGACCCCGCACGGAGTACCAGTGGCTCGCCAAACAACACCTGCCACCTTCCCAGCACATGCACGAGCCCCAGCAAACCCGTGCGGGGTCCCAGTGGCTCGCCAAACGACACCTGCCACCTTCCCACCATGCGCACAGGCCCCAGGGGCTCGCCAAACGATACCTGGCACCTTCCCAGCGCGAGCACGGGCCCCAGCGACCCCGCACGGGGTCCCAGCAGATCGCAAAACGACACCTGCCACATTCCCTGTGCACGCACGGGCCCCAGCAACCCTGCGTAGGATGCCAGCAGATCGCCAAACGTTAACTGCAACCTTCCCAGCGTATGCACGGACCCCAGCGACTCCGCGCAGTGTCTCAGCAGCTCGCCAAACGTCACCTGGCACCTTCCCAGTGGACGCATAGGCCCCAGCGACCCCGCGCAGGGTCCCAACGGCTCGTCAAACAACAACTGGCACCTTCCCAGCGTGCGCATGGGCCTCACCGACACCGCGCAAGGTCAAAGTGGCTTGCTAAATGACACCTAGCACCTTCCCAGCAAGCGCAGGGTCCACAGCGAACCCGCGCGTGGTCCCAGTGGCTCGCCAAACAACACCTGCCACCTTCCCAGCACACGCACGAGCCCCAGCAACCCCGCGCGGGGTCCCAGCGGCTCACCAAACGATACCTGACATCTTCCCAGCGTGCACATGGGCCGCAGTGACCCAGCGCGGGGTCCCAGCGGCTCACCAAACAACAGCTGCCACCCTTCCAGCATGTGCACAGGCCCCAGCGCCCCAGCACGGGGTACCAGCGGCTCGCCAAACACCTACCACCTTCCCAGCACACGCACGGGCCCCAGCGACCCCGCGCGGGGTGCCAGCGGCTCGCCAAACGACACCCGCCATCTTCCCAGCGTGCACATGCGCCGCAGCGACCCAGCGCGGGGTCCCAGCGGCTCACCAAACAACAGCTGCCACCCTTCCAGCATGTGCACAGGCCCCAGCGCCCCACCATGGGGTACCAGCGGCTCGCCAAACACCTGCCACCTTCCCAGCACGCCCACAGGCCCAAGCGACCCTGCACGGGGTCCCAGTGGCTCGCCAAACAACAACTCCCACCTTCCCAGCATGAGCACAGGCCCCAGCTATCCCGCGAGGGGTCCCAGCGGCTCGCCAAACGACACCTGGCACCTTCCCAGCATGAGCACAGGCCCCAGCTATCCCG
Organism: Huso huso; assembly: GCA_036884735.1. Lineage (NCBI taxonomy): Eukaryota > Metazoa > Chordata > Actinopteri > Acipenseriformes > Acipenseridae > Huso > Huso huso. The sequence goes on from CM072682.1 coordinate 21,253,141, forward strand.
CGCGGGGTCCCAGCAGCTCGCCAAACGACACCTGCCACCTTCCAAGCATGCACAGGCCCCAAGCAAATCCCACGCGGGTCCCAGTGGCTCAAACAACCCCTGCCACCTTCCCAGCGCGCACAGGCCCCAACAATCCCACGTGGGGTCCCAGTGGCTCGCCAAACGACACCTGCCACCTTCCCACCATGCGCACAGGCCCCAGCGGCTCACCAAACGATACCTGGCACCTTCCCAGCGCGAGCACGGGCACCAGCGACCCCGCACGGGGTCCCAGCAGATCGCCAAATGACACCTGCCACCTTCCCAGCGCCCGCACGGGCCCCAACGACCCCACGCCGGGTCCCAGTGGCTCATCAACAACCCCTGCCACCTTCCCAGCATGCGCACGAGCCCCAGCAAACCCGTGCGGGGTCCCAGTGGCTCGCCAAACGACACCTGGCACCTTCCCAGCATGTGCACGGGCCCCAGCGGCTCGCCAAACGACACCTGGCACCTTCCCAGCACGCACGGGACCCAGCGAATGCGCGCGCAAGCCAGAAGCTCGCCAAACGACACCTGCCACATTCCAAGCGCGCACAGGCCCCAGTAATCCCGCGTGGGGTCCCAGTGGCTCATCAACAACCCCTGCCACCTTCCCAGCACGCGCACGAGCCCCAGCAAACCCGTGCGGGGTCCCAGTGGCTCGCCAAACGACACCTGCCACCTTCCCACCATGCGCACAGGCCCCAGCGTCTCACCAAACGATACCTGGCACCTTCCCAGCGCGAGCACGGGCACCAGCGACCCCGCACGGGGTCCCAGCAGATCGCCAAACGACACCTGCCACCTTCCCAGCGCCCGCACGGGCCCCAGCGACCCAACGCGGGGTAGCAACAGCTCGCCAAATGACACCTGCCACCTTCCCTGTGCGCGCACGGGCCCCAGCGACCCTGCGTAGGATGCCAGCGGATCGCCAAACTTTAACTGCAACCTTCCCAGCGGGCGCACGGGCCCCAGCGACCCAGCGCGGGGTCCCAGCGGCTCGCCAAATGACACCTGCCACCTTCGCAGCGCACGTACGGGCCCCAGTGACCCCGCACGGGGTGCCCGTGGCTCGCCAAACAACACCTGTCACCTGCCCAGCATGCCCACGGGCCCCAGCGACCCCGTGCGGGGAGGCCGCGGCTCGCCAAATGACACCTGCCACCTTCCCAGCGTATGCACGGGCCCCAGAGACTCCGCGCAGTGTCTCAGCAGCTCGCCAAACGTCACCTGGCACCTTCCCAGCAGGCGCACGGTCCACAGCAAACCCGCGCGGGGTCTCAGTGGCTCGCCAAACGACACCTGCCACATTCCCACCACGCGCATGGGCCCCAGCAACCCCGCGGGGGATCCCAGCGGCTCACCAAACGATACCTGACACCTTCCCAGCGTGAGCACGGGCCCCAGCGACCCCCCACGGGGTCTCAGCGGCTCGCCAAATGACACCTGCCACCTTCCTAGCGCCCGCACGGGCCCCAGCGATTCGCCAAACGACACCTGCAACCTTCCCAGCACGTGCACGGGCCCCAGCGACCCTGCGTGGGGTGCCAGCGGATCACCAAACGACAACTGCCACCTTCCCAGCGGCCGCACAGGCCCCAGCGACCCCGCGCGGGGTGCCAGCGGCACGCCAAACGACACCTGCCATCTTCCCAGCGTGCACATGGGCTGCAGCAACCCAGCGCGGTGTCCCAGCGGCTCACCAAACAACACCTGCCACCCTCCCAGCGTGCGCACAGGCCCCAGCACCCCAGCACGGGGTACCAGCGGCTCGCCAAACACCTGCCACCTTCCCAGCACGCCCACAGGCCCAAGCAACCCTGCACGGGGTTCCCGCGGTTCGACAAACAACAACTCCCACCTTCCCAGTGCGCCCACTGGCCCCAGTGACCCCGTGCAGGGTCCCAGCGACTCGCCAAACGACACATGGCACATTCCCAGCGTGCGTTCGGGCCCCAGAGCCTCAGCAAACAACACCTGGCACCTTCCCAGCATGTGCACGGGCCCCAGCGGCTCGCCAAACGACACCTGGCACCTTCCCAGCACGCACGGGACCCAGCGAATGCGCGCGCAAGCCAGAAGCTCGCCAAACGACACCTGCCACATTCCAAGCGCGCACAGGCCCCAGTAATCCCGCGTGGGGTCCCACTGTCTCCCCAAACGACCCCTGCCACCTTCCCAGCACGCGCACGAGCCCCAGCAAACCCGTGCGGGGTCCCAGTGGCTCGCCAAACGACACCTGCCACCTTCCCACCATGCGCACAGGCCCCAGCGTCTCACCAAACGATACCTGGCACCTTCCCAGCGCGAGCACGGGCACCAGCGACCCCGCACGGGGTCCCAGCAGATCGCCAAATGACACCTGCCACCTTCCCAGCGCCCGCACGGGCCCTAGCGACCCAACGCGGGGTAGCAACAGCTCGCCAAATGACACCTGCCACCTTCCCTGTGCACGCACGGGCCCCAGCGACCCTGCGTAGGATGCCAGCGGATCGCCAAACGTTAACTGCAACCTTCCCAGCGGGCGCACGGGCCCCAGCGACCCAGCGCGGGGTCCCAGCGGCTCACCAAATGACGCCTGCCACCTTCGCAGCGCGCGCACGGGCCCCAGCAACCCCGCACGGGGTGACAGCGGCTCGCTGAACGACACCCGCCATCTTCCCAGCGTGCACTCAGGCCCCAGCAACCCAGCGCGGGGTCCCAGCGGCTCGCTAAACAACATCTGCCACCTTCCCAGTGTGCATACGGGCCCCAGCGACCCAGCGCGGGGTACCAGTGGGTCGCCAAACAACACCTGCCACCTGCCTAGCATGCCCACGGGCCCCAGCGACCCCACGCGGGGTGCCTGCAGCTCGCCAAATGACACCTGGCACCTTCCCAGCGCACGCACGGTCCCCAGCAACTTCGCGCAGTGTCTCAGCAGCTCGCCAAACGTCACCTGACTCCATCCCAACACGTGCATTGGCCCCAACGGCTTGCCAAATGACACCTGCCACCTTCCCAACACACGCACGGGCCCCACCGTCTCCCCAAACGACACCTGCCACCTTCCCAGCGCGCACGGGCCCCAGCGTCTCACCAAACGAAACCTGGCACCTTCCCAGCACGCACACGGGCCCCAGCTACCCCGCGTAGGGTCCCAGCGGCTCGCCAAATGACACCTGACTCCATCCCAGCACGTGCATTGGCCCCAGCGATCCCGCGCGGGTTCCCAGCGGCTACCAAATGACACCTGCCACCTTCCCAGCACACACACAGGCCCCACCGTCTCCCCAAACGACACCTGCCACCTTCCCAGCGCGCATGGGCCCCAGCGTCTCGCCAAATGAAACCTGCCACCTTCCCAGTACGCACACGGGCCCCAGCTACCCTGCATGGGGTCCCAGCGGCTCGCCAAATGACACCTGCCACCTTCCCAGCATACACACCGGCCCCACTGTCTCCCCAAACGACACCTGCCACCTTCCCAGTGTGCGCACGGGCCCCAGCGGCTCGCCAAACGACACCTGGTACCTTCCCAGCGCGCGTACGGGCCCCAGCGACCCAGCGCAGGGTCCCAGCAGGCTCGCCAAATGACACCTGCCACTTTCCCAGCGCGCGCACAAGCCCCAGCGGCTCGCCAAACGACATCTGGCACCTTCCCAGCATACGCACAGGCCCCAGCTACCCTGCGTGGGGTCCCAGCGGCTCGCCAAATGACACCTGCCACCATCCCAGCACGCGCATTGGCCCCAGCGATCCAGCGCGGGGTCCCAGCAGGCTCGCCAAACGACACCTGGCACCTTCCCAGCGTACGCACGGGCCCCAGCGACCCCGCGCAGTGTGCCAGCAGCTCGCCAAACGACACCTGGCACCTTCCCAGCGGGCGCACGGGCCCCAGCGACCCCGCGCGGGCTCCCAGCAGGCTTGCCAAACGACACATGTTATCTTCCCAGCGCGCGCACGGGCCCCAGCGCCTCACCAAATGACACCTGCCACCATCCCCGCATGCTCATTAGCCCCAACGATCCCGCCCGGGGTCCCAGCAGCTTGCCAAATAACACCTGCCACCTTCCCAGCACACGCACGGGGCCCAGAGTCTCCCTAAACGACACCTGCCACCTTCCCAGCGTGCACACGGGCCCCAGCGGCTCGCTAAACGACACCTGGTACCTTCCCAGCGCACGTACGGGCTCCAGCGACCCAGCGCGGGGTCCCAGCGTCTCGCCAAATGACACCTGGTACCTTCCCAGCGCACGTACGGGCTCCAGGGTCCCAGCGCGGGTTCCCAGCAGGCTCGCCAAATGACACCTGCCACCTTCCCAGCGCGCACACAAAACCCAGCAGCTCACCAAACGACACCTGGCACCTTCCCAGCAAGCGCACGGTCCACAGCGAACCCGCGCGGGGTCCCAATGGCTCGCCAAACAACCCCTGCCACCTTCCAAGCACGCGCACGAGCACCAGCAACCCCCTTCGGGGTCCCATTGGCTCGCCAAACGACACCTGCCACCTTCAAAGTGCATGCACGGTCCCCAGCGGCTCGCCAAACGACACCTGCCACCTTCCTACCACGCGCACCGGCCCCAGCAACCCTGCTCGGGGTCCCAGCAGGCTCGCCAAACGACATCTACCACCTTCCCAGCGCATGCACAGGCCCCGGCAACCCCGCGCGGAGTCCCAGCGGCTCACCAAACAACACCTGGCAACTTCCAAGCACGCACACGGGCCCCAGCGACCCCGCGTCTGGTCGCCACGCGGGTTCCCAGCAGCTCGCCAAATGGTCCCAAGCACCTCCCCAGCCCGCGCAAGGGACCGAGCAACCCTGCATGTGGTCCCAGCAGCTCGCCAAATGGTCCCTGGCACCTACCCAGCCCGCGCAAGGGACCCAGCAACCCCGCATCTGGTCCCAGCGGCTCGCCAAATGGTCTCTGGCACCTACCCAGCGCAAGCACGGGCCCCAGCGACTACACGCAGGGTCCAAGGAGCTCGCTAAACAGTCCCTGGCACCTCCCCAGTGCGTGCACGGTGCCCAGCGACCCGCGCAGGGTCCCAGCGACTTGCCAAACTGTCCCTGGCAACTCCCCAGCGCATGCACTGGATCCAGCGACACCGCTGCGGGGGTCCCAGGCACCTCCAAAGGCGCCGACGGACACCGCCGCCAATCCCAGGGCTCGCCAAGTTGTCCCTGGCGCCTCCCCAGCACGCGTCCTGGCACCAGCGACCCCGTGCGAGTCCCCAGCGGCTTGCCAAACGGTCCCTGGCACATCCCGAGCGCTCGCACGGACACTAGCAACCCTAAGCGGGGGCTCAGCGGCTCGCCAAACCGTCCCTGGCGACTCCCCAGCGCATGCACGGACACTAGCAACCCCACGCGGGATCCCAGCGGCCCGCCAAACCATCCCGGGCGCTTCCCCAGCGACCCCGCACGTGGTCCCAGCTGCTCGCCAAATGGTCCCTGGCATGGCACCTCCTCAGCGCGCGCATGCACACTAGCGACCCCACGCGGGGTCGCCGAACGGTCCCTGGCACGTCCCCAGCGCACGCACGTACACTAGCGACCCCACGCGGTGTCCCAGCGGCTCGCCAAATGGTCCCTGCCACCTACCCAGCACATGCATGGGCCCCAGCGACTACGCGCGGTGTCCAAGCAGCTCGCTAAACTGTCCCTGGCACCTCCCCAGCGTGTGCCCTGGGACCAGCGACCCAGTGCGGGGTCCCAGCGGCTCACCAAATGGTCCCTGGCACCTCCCCAGAGAGTGCACAGGGCTCAGCAACTACGCGTGGGGTCTCAGCAGCTCGCAAATGGTCCCTGGCACATCCCTAGCTCGCGCACAGGGCCCAGCGACCCTGCGCGGGTCCCAGGAGCTCGCTAATTGGTCGCTGGCACCTCCCCAGCACGCTCACAGGGTCCAGCGACTGCGGGTTCCCAGTTGCTCGCCAAATGGTCCCTAGGCACGTCCCCAGCGCGCGCACGGACACTAGCGACCCCCCACGCCAAATGGTCCCTGGCACCTCCCAGCGGGGCCTAAAAAACCCGCTCCCAGCGTCAAATGGTCCCTGGCACCTCCCCAGTGCATGCATGGGCCCCAGCGACTACGCGCGGGGTCCAAGCAGCTCGCTAAACTGTCCCTGGCACCTCCCCAGCACACGCGCGGGGTCCAAGCAGCTCGCTAAACTGTAACTGGCACCTCCCCAGCGTGTGTTCTGGGACCAGCGACCCAGCGCGGGGTCCCAGCGGCTCACCAAATGGTCCCTGGCACCTCCCCAGCGAGTGCACAGGGTCCAGCAACCATGCGCGGGGTCCCAGCGGTTCGCAAATGGTCCCTGGCACATCCCCAGAGCGCACGGGCCCCAGCGACTTCACACGGGGTCCCAGCGGCTCCCCAAATGGTCCCTGGCCCATCCGCAGAGCGTGGACACTATCCCCAGTGACTTTGCGCGGGGTCCCAGCGGCTCACCAAACCGTCCCTGGCGCCTCCCTAGCGCACACGGGCCCCAGCGACCCCGCATGGTGTCCGAGCTGCTCGCCAAATGTTCCCTGGCAAGTCCCCAGCATGTACACGGACACTAGCGACCCCATGCGGGGTCCCAGTGGCTTGTGAAACCGTAACTGGCGCCTCCCCAGCCGCACATGGGTGCACGGTCCTGAGTGACTTCACACGGGGAACCAGCGGCCCGCCAAGTTGTCCCTGGCACCTCCCCAGTACGCATCCTGACCCCAGCGACCCCGTGAGGCTCGCCAAATGGTCCCAGGCACCTACCCAGCTCGCGCACAGTGCCCAGCAATCACGCGTGGGGTCCCAGCGGCTCACAAATGGTCCCTGGCACATCCCCAGTGCGCATCGGGCCCCAGCGAATTCACGGGGTCCAATCAGCTTGCCAAACTGTCCCTGGCACCTCCCCAGTGCGCGAGCGGGGTCCCATCGGCTCTGCAAATGGTACCTGGCACCTCCCCAGCGCGCGCACGGGCACCAGCGACCCCAAATGGGTCCCAGCGCCTCGCCAAATGGACCCTGGGACCTCCGGAGCGGACGCACGGGCCCCAGCAACTTCAAGGCGGGTCCAAGCGGCTCGCCAAATGGTCCCTGGCACCTACCCAGCGCGCGCACAGGGCCCAGCAACCCCGTGCGGGGTCATAGTTGCTCGCCAAATGGTCCCTGGCACATCCCCAGCACGCACACGGGTCCCAGCGACACCGTGCGGTGTCCCAGCTCCTCACCAAATGGTCCCTGGCACCTACCCAGCACGCGCATGGACACTAGCGACCCCACGCGGGGGCCTAGTGGCTCGCCGAACGGTCCCTGGCACGTCCCCAGCGTGCGCACGGACACTAACGACTCCATGCAGCGTCCCAGTGGTTCGTCAAATGGTCCCTGGCACCTCCCCAGCGCGCGCACTGGAGCCAGCGACCTTGCACAGGGTCCCAGTGGCTCGACAAACGGTCCCTGGCACCTCCCCAGCACACGCACGGGCCCCAGCGACTACGCGCGGTGTCCAAGCAGCTCGCTAATCTGTCCCTGGCACCTCCCCAGCTTGTGCCCTGGGACCAGTGACCCAGCGCGGGGTCCCAGCGGCTCACCAAATGATCCCTGGCACCTCCCCAGCGAGTGCACAGGGCCCAGCGACCCCACGCGGGTCTCAGCGGCTCACCAATTGGTCGCTGGCACCTCCCCAGCACGCTCACAGGGTCCAGCGACCCCGCACGGGTTCCCAGCGGTTCGCCAAATGGTCCCTGGCACCGACCCAGCACGCTCGGAGGCACCAGCGACCCCACACCGGGTCCCAGCGGCTCACCAAACCGTCCTTGGCGCTTCCCCACTGCGCGCACGGGCCCCAGTGACACCGCACGGGGTCCCAGTTGCTCGGCAAATGGTCCCTGGCACCTCATCAGCACGCGCACGGGCCCCAGCGACCCCGTGCGGGGTCCCAGCTGCTCGTCAAGTGGTCCCTGGCACATCCCTAGCGTGCGCACAGGGCCCAGCAACCTCGCGCGGGGTCCCAGCTGCTCGCCAAATGGTCCCTGGCACATCCCCAGCACGCGCACAGGGCCCAGGAACCCCGTGCGGGGTCATAGTTGCTAACCAAATGGACCCTGACACCTTCCCAGCGCAGGCACGGACCCAGCGATTTTGCGCGTGGTCCAAGCGGCTTGTCAAACTGTCCCTGGCACCTCCCCAACTCTCGCACTGGACCAAGCGACCCCACACCGGGGCAGCGGCTAGCCAAATAGTCCCTGGCTCCTACCCAGCGCGTTCCAGGGTCCAGCAACCACGCGCGGGGTCCCAGCGGTTCGCAAATGGTCCCTGGAACATCCCCAGAGCGCACGGGCCCCAGCGACTTCACACGGGGTCCCAGCGGCTCCCCATATGGTCCCTGGCCCATCCGCAGCGCACGGACATGGCCCATTGACCCCGCGCCGGGTCCCAGCGGCTCGCCAAACGGTCCCTGGCACATCCCCAGCACGCAAACGGGTCCCAGCAACCCCGTGCAGTGTCCCAGCTCCTCGCCAAATGGGCCCTGGCACCCTCCCAGCACGGGCACGTACACCAGCGACCCCGCTTGGGTCCCAGTGGCTCGTCAAAAGGTCCCTGGCACCTCCCAAGCGCGCACACTGGGCTCAGCGACCCCGCGCGGGTTCCCAGCAGCTCGCCAAATGGTCCCTGGGACTTCCATAGCGCGCACGGGGCCCAGCGACACAGTGCGGGGTCCCAGCGGCTCACAAATGGTCCCTGGCACATCCCCAGCGCGCACACTATCCCCAGTGACTTTGCGCGGGGTCCCAGCAGCTCACCAAACCGTCCCTGGCGCCTCCCCAGCGCGCACACGGGCCCCAGCGACCCCGTGCGGGGTTCCCAGCGGATCGCCAAACAGTCCCTGGCACCTCCCCAGCATGTACACGGACACTAGCGACCCCATGCGGGGTCCTAGTGGCTTGTGAAACCGTAACTGGCGCCTCCCCAGCGCGCACATGGGCCCCAGCGACCCCACTCGGGGTCCCAGCGGCTCGCCAAACGGTCCCTGGCACCTCCCCAGCGTGCGCACTAGACCCAGCGACCTTGCGCGGGGTGCCAGCAGCTCGCCAGTGGCTCGCCAAACGGTCCATGGCACCTCCCCAGCGCACGCATGGGGCCCACTGACCCTGCGCGGTGTCCCAGCGGCTCGCCAAATGGTCCCTGGCACCTCCCCAGCTCTCGCACTGGACCCAGTGACCCCACACCGGGGTCCCAGCGGCTAGCCAAATAGTCCCTGGCTCCTACCCAGCGCGTTCCAGGGTCCAGCAACCACGCACGGGCACCATCGACCCCGCGCTGGGTCCCAGCGGCTCGCCAAACGGTCCCTGGCACCTCCCCAGCACGCGTACGAACTCTAGTGACCCCGTGCCGTTTCCCAGAGGCTCACCAAATGGTCCCTGGCACCTCGCCAAATGGTCCCAGGGCACGCACAGGGCACAGCAACCACGCATGGGGTCCCAGCGGCTCACAAATGGTCCCTGTCACATCCCCAGCATGCGCACGTCCCCAGCGACTTCACGCGCGGTCCAACCAGCTCGCCAAACTGTCCCTGGCACCTCCCCAGCGCGCGCACGGGGCCCAGCGACCTCGCGCGGGTTCCAAGTGTCTCACAATTGGTCCCTGGCACCTCCCCAGCACGCACACAGCCCCCACGATCCCGCACGGGGTCCCAGCTGCTCGTCAGATGGTCCCTCGCACCTACCCAGCGCGCGAACATGGCTCAACAACCCCACACGGGGTCCCACCGGCTCGCCAAATGGTCCCTGTCACCTACCCAGCAGGCGCACGGACACTACCGACCCCACTCGGAGTCCCAGCTGCTCGCCAAGTTGTCCCTGGCACTTCCCCAGCACGCGTCCGGGCCCCAGCAACCCAGTGTGGGTTCCCAGCGGATCGCCAAATGGTCCCTGTCACCTCCCCAGCGCGCGCACTGGACACAGCGACCCTGCGCGGGGTCACAGCGGCTGGCCAAGTTGTCCCTGGCACCTCCATAGCACGCATCCGTGACCCAGCGACCCCATGCGTGGTCCCAGCGTCTCGACAAATGTTCCCTGGCACCTCCCCAGCGCGCGCACTGGCCCCAGCTACTTCACGCGTGGTACAAGTAGCTTGCCAAACATCCCTGGAACCTCCCCAGCGTGCGCACTGGACCCAGCGACCCTGCATGCGGGCCCCAGCGGCTCGCCAAACGGTCCCTGGCACCTCCCCAGCGTGCGCACAGGGTTGAGCGACCACGCACGGGGTCATAGTGGCTCGCCAAATGGTCCCTGGCACCTCCTCAGCACCCGCACGGGCTCCAGCGACTCCTCGCGGGATCCCAGCGGCTCGCCAAACCGTCCCTGGCACCTCCCCAGCGCCTCCCCAGCGCGCACACAGCCCCCACGATCCCACACGTGCTCCCAGCTGCTCGCCAAATGGTCCCTAGCACCTCCCCAGCGCGCGCACGGACACTAGCAACCCCACAAGGAGTCCCAGTGGCTCGCCAAACCGTCCCCGGCACCTACCCAGTGCGCGCATGGGCCCCAGCAACCCCACACGGGGTCACAGCTGCTGGCCAAATGGTCACTGGCACCTCCCCAGCATGCGCAGGGGGCCAAGGCGATCCTGTGCGGTGTCCCAGTGGATCGCCAAATGGTCCCTAGCACCTCCCCAGCGCGCACACGGACACTAGCAACCCCACGCGGGGTCCCAGCAGCTCACCAAATGGTCTCTGGCAACTTCCCAGCACGCGCGCGCATGGGCCCCAGTAAGCCTGTGCGGGGTGCCAGCGGCTCGCCAAATGGTCCCTAGCACCTCCCCAGCGCGCACACGGGCCCGAAAGACCCCGCACTGGGACCCAGCTACTCGACAAATGGTCCCCGGCACCTCACCAGCATGCGCACAGGGCACAGCAACCACGCGCGGGGTCCGAGCAGCTCGCTAAATGGTCCCTGGCACCTCCCCAGCGCGCGCACGGGCACCAGCGACCACACGCGGGGTTCCAGTGGTTCGCCAAACCATCCCTGGCGGCTCCCCTGCACGCGCACGGGCCCCAGCAATCCCGCACGGGGTCCCAGTTGCTCGACAAATGGTCCCTGGCACCTCACCAGCACGCGCACAGACACTAGCGACCCCACGCTGGGTCCCAGCGGCTCGCCAAACGGTCCCTGGCACCTCCCCAGCGTGCGCACTGGACACAGCGACCCTGCGCGGCATCACAGCGGCTCGCCAAGTTGTCCCTGGCACCTCCCCAGCACGCGTCCGGACACTAGCGACCCCACGCTGGGTCCCAGCGGCTCACCAAACGGTCCCTGGCACATCCCCAGCGCGTGCACTGGACCCAGCGACCTTGCGCGTGGGTCCCAGCGGCTCGCCAAATGGTCCTTGGCACCTCCCCAGCGCACGGACAGGGCCCACTGACCCCGAGCGGTGTCCCAGTGGCTCGCCAAACGGTCCCTGTCACATCCCCAGCACACGCACGGGCCCCAGCGACTTCACGCGCGGTCCAACCAGCTCGCCAAACTGTTTCTGGCACCTCCCCAGCGCGCGCACGGGACCCAGCGACCCCGCGCGGGTTCCCAGAGGCTTGCCAAATGGTACCTGGCACCTACCCAGCGCGCGCACAGGGCCCAGCAACCATGCATGGGGTCCCAGCGGCTCACAAATGGTCCCTGTCAAATCCCCAGCGCGCGCACGGACCCCAGCGATTTCACGCGGGGTCCAAGCAGCTCGACAAACTATCTCTGGCACCTCCCCAGCGTGCGCACGGGGCACAGCGACCCCACACGGGGTCCCAGCTGCTCGCCAAATGGTCCCTGGCACCTCCCCAGCATGCGCACAGGGCCAAGGCCACCCTGTGCGGGGTCCCAGCGGCTTGCCAAATCGTCCCTGGCACCTCCCCAGCATGCGCATGGGCCCCAGAGACCCTGCATGGGTTCCCAGCGGCTCGCCAAATGGTCCCTGGCACCTCCCAAGCACCCGCACAGGGCCAAGGCAACCCTGTGCGGGGGCCCAGCGGCTTGCCAAATCGTCCCTGGCACCTCCCCAGCATGCGCATGGGCCCCAGAGACCCTGCATGGGTTCCCAGCGGCTCGCCAAATGGTCCCTGGCACATCCCGAGCGCGCGCACGGACACTAGCAACCCTAAGCGGGGGCTCAGCGGCTCGCCAAACCGTCCCCTGGCGACTCCCCAGTGTGCGGATTGGCCCCAGTGACCCCGCACGGGGTCCCAGATGCTCGCCAAACGGTCCCTGGCACCTCCCCAGCGCGTGCACGGACACTAGCAATCCCACGCGGGATCCCAGCGGCCCGCCAAACCATCCCAGGCGCTTCCCCAGCGACCCCGCACGTGGTCCCAGCTGCTCGCCAAATGGTCCCTGGCATGGCACCTCCTCAGCGCGCGCATGCACACTAGCGACCCCACGCGGGGTCGCCGAACGGTCCCTGGCACGTCCCAAGCGCACGCACGTACACTAGCGACCCCACGCGGTGTCCCAGCGGCTCGCCAAATGGTCCCTGCCACCTACCCAGCACATGCATGGGCCCCAGCGACTACGCGCGGTGTCCAAGCAGCTCGCTAAACTGTCCCTGGCACCTCCCCAGCGTGTGCCCTGGGACCAGCGACCCCGCGCCGGGTCCCAGCGGCTCGCCAAACGGTCCCTGGCACATCCCCAGCGAGTGCTCGTGCCCCAGCGACCTCGCGCAGGGTCCCAGCTGCTCACCAAATGGTCCCTGGCACATCCCCAGCACGCACACGGGTCCCAGCAACACCGTGCAGTGTCCCAGCTCCTTGCCAAATGGTCCCTGGCACCTACCCAGCGCGCACACAGGGCCCAGCAACCCCGCAAGGGTTCATAGTTGCTCGCCAAATGGGTCCTGGCACCTTCCCCAGTGCGGGCACGGGCCCAGCGATTTTGGCGCGTGGGTCCAAGCGCCTTTGCCAAACTGTCCCTGGCACATCCCCAACGCACGACGCACACCAGCGACACCTCGCGGGGTCCCAGCGGCTCACGAATGGTCCCTGGCACATCCCCAGCATGCACACTATCCCCAGTGACTTTGCGCGGGGTCCCAGCGGCTCACCAAACCGTCCCTGGCGCCTCCCTAGCGCACACGGGCCCCAGCGACCCCGCATGGTGTCCGAGCTGCTCGCCAAATGTTCCCTGGCAAGTCCCCAGCGGGCGCACGGTCCTGAGTGACTTCACACGGGGAACCAGCGGCCCGCCAAGTTGTCCCTGGCACCTCCCCAGTACACATCCTGACCCCAGCGACCCCGTGCGGGATATCGGAGGCTCGCCAAATGGTCCCAGGCACCTACCCAGCTCGCGCACAGGGCCCAGCAATCACGCGTGGGGTCCCAGCGGCTCACAAATGGTCCCTGGCACATCCCCAGTGCGCACACGGGCCCCAGCGAATTCACGCGGGGTCCAATCAGCTTGCCAAACTGTCCCTGGCACCTCCCCAGTGCGCGAGCGGGGTCCCATCAGCTCTGCAAATGGTACCTGGCACCTCCCCAGCGCTCGCACGGGCACCAGCGACCTCCAATTGGGTCCCAGCGCCTCGCCAAATGGACCCTGGGACCTCCGGAGCGGACGCACGGGCCCCAGCAACTTCGCGCGTGGTCCAAGCGGCTCGCCAAATGGTCCCTGGCACCTACCCAGCGCGCGCACAGGGCCCAGCAACCCCGTGCGGGGTCATAGTTGCTCGCCAAATGGTCCCTGGCACATCCCCAGCACGCACACGGGTCCCAGCGACACCGTGCGGTGTCCCAGCTCCTCACCAAATGGTCCCTGGCACCTACCCAGCACGCGCATGGACACTAGCGACCCCACGCCAATCCAAGTGGCTCGACAAACTATCTCTGGCACCTCCCCCAGCGTGCGACGGGGCAGCGACGACCCCACAGGGTCCCAGCTGTTCGCCAAATGGTCCCTGGCACCTCCCCAGCACGCGCACAGGGCCAAGGCCACCTTGCACGGGGTCCCAGTGGCTTGCCAAACGTCCCTGGCACCTCCCCAGCATGCGATGGGCCCCAGAGACCCTGCATGGGTTCCCAGCTGCTCGCCAAATGGTCCCTGGCACCTCCCCAGCACCGCACAGGGCCAAGGGCAACCCCACGCGGGGCCCAGCGGCTTGCCAAATCGTCCCTGGCACCTCCCCAGCATGCGCATGGGGCCCAGAGACCCTGCATGGGTTCCCAGCGGCTCGCCAAATGGTCCTTGGCACATCCCGAGCGCACGCACAGGGCCCACTGACCCCAAGCTGGGCCCAGCGCCGCCAAACCGCCCCTGGCCCCTACCCAGTGTGCGGATTGGGCTCAGTGACCAAGCACGGGTCCCAGATGCTCGCAAACGGTCCCTGGCACATCCCCAGCACGGCACGGACACTAGCAATCCCACGGGATCCCAGCGGCCGCCAAACCATCCCAGGCGCTTCCCCAGCTTACCCCAAGACGTGGTCCCAGCTGCTCGCCCAATGGTCCCTGGCATGGCACCTCCTCAGCGCCCTGTCAAGATGCAACACCAGCGGACCCCCACGCTGGGTCGCCGAAAACTCCCTGGCACGTCCCCAAGCGCACGCACGGCACCTGCGACCCACGCGGGGTCCCAGCGGCTCGCCAAATGGTCCCTGCCACCTACCCAGCACATGCATGGGCCCCAGCGACCACGCCAAGGTGTCCAAGCAGCTCGCTAAACTGTCCCTGGCACCTCCCCAGCGCAGTGCCCTGGGACCAGCAACCCCGCCGGGTCCCAGCGGCTCGCCAAACGGTCCCTGGCACATCCCCAGCATGTGCTCATGGGCCCCAGCGACCCTGCCAAGCAGGGTCCCAGCTGCTCACCAAATGGTCCCTGGCACATCCCCAGCACGCACACGGGTCCCAGCAACACCGTGCAGTGTCCCAGCTCCTTGCCAAATGGTCCCTGGCACCTACCCAGCGCGCACACAGGGCCCAGCAACCCCGTGCGGGTTCATAGTTGCTCGCCAAATGGGTCCTGGCACCTTCCCAGTGCGGGCACGGGCCCAGCGATTTTGCGCGTGGTCCAAGCGCCTTGCCAAACTGTCCCTGGCACATCCCCAACGCACGCACGTACACCAGCGACACCTCGCGGGGTCCCAGCGGCTCACGAATGGTCCCTGGCACATCCCCAGCATGCACACTATCCCCAGTGACTTTGCGCGGGGTCCCAGCGGCTCACCAAACCGTCCCTGGCGCCTCCCTAGCGCACACGGGCCCCAGCGACCCCGCATGGTGTCCGAGCTGCTCGCCAAATGTTCCCTGGCAAGTCCCCAGCGGGCGCACGGTCCTGAGTGACTTCACACGGGGAACCAGCGGCCCGCCAAGTTGTCCCTGGCACCTCCCCAGTACACATCCTGACCCCAGCGACCCCGTGCGGGATATCGGAGGCTCGCCAAATGGTCCCAGGCACCTACCCAGCTCGCGCACAGGGCCCAGCAATCACACGTGGGGTCCCAGCGGCTCACAAATGGTCCCTGGCACATCCCCAGCACGCACACGGGCCCCAGCGACCACGCGGGTCCAATCAGCTTGCACAAACTGTCCCTGGCACCTCCCAGTGCGCGAAAGGGTCCCATCAGCTCTGCAAATGGTACCTGGCACCCCCCCAGCGCCGCACGGGCACCAGCGACCTCCAATTGGGTCCCAGCGCCTCGCCAAATGGACCCTGGGACCTCCCCAGCGGACGACGGGCCCCAGCAACTCGCTGCGGGTCCAAGCGGCTCGCCAAATGGTCCCTGGCACCTACCCAGCGCGCGCACAGGGCCCAGCAACCCCGTGCGGGGTCATAGTTGCTCGCCAAATGGTCCCTGGCACATCCCCAGCACGCACACGGGTCCCAGCGACACCGCGGCGGTGTCCCAGCTCCTCACCAAATGGTCCCTGGCACCTACCCAGCACGCGCATGGACACTCAGCGACCCCACGCGGGGTCCTAGTGGCTCTCCGAACGGTCCCTGGCACGTCCCCAGCGTGCGCACGGACACTAACGACTCCACGCAGCGTCCCAGTGGTTCGTCAAATGGTCCCTGGCACCTCCCCAGCACGCGCACTGGAACCAGCGACCTTGCACAGGGTCCCAGTGGCTCGACAAACGGTCCCTGGCACCTCCCCAGCACACGCACGGGCCCCAGCGACTACGCGCGGTGTCCAAGCAGCTCGCTAAACTGTCCCTGGCACCTCCCCAGCGTGTGCCCTGGGACCAGCAACCCAGCGCGGGGTCCCAGCGGCTCACCAAATGATCCCTGGCACCTCCCCAGCGAGTGCACAGGGCTCAGCAACCACGCGTGGGGTCCCAGCAGCTCGCAAATGGTCCCTGGCACATCCCTAGCTCGCGCACAGGGCCCAGCGACCCCACGCGGGTCTCAGCGGCTCACCAATTGGTCGCTGGCACCTCCCCAGCACGCTCACAGGATCCAGCGACCCCGCACGGGTTCCCAGCGGTTCGCCAAATGGTCCCTGACACCGACCCAGCACGCGCGGAGGCACCAGCGACCCCACACCGGGTCCCAGCGGCTCACCAAACCGTCCTTGGCGCTTCCCCACTGCGCGCACGGGCCCCAGTGACACCGCAGACGGGGTCCAAGTTGCTCGGCAAATGGTCCCTGGCACCTCATCAGCACAAGACGGGCCCCAGCGACCCCGTGCGGGGTCCCAGCTGCTCGTCAAATGGTCCCTGGCACATCCCTAAGCGCGCAACCACAGGGCCCAGCAACCACGCCAAGGGGTCCCAGCGGCTCGCAAATGGTCCCTGCCCCATCCCCAGCGTGCACTGGGCCCAGCGACTTCAAGGGTCCCAGCTGCTCGCCAAATGGTCCCTGGCACATCCCCAGCACACGACAGGGGCCCAGCAACCCTGTGCGGGGTCATAGTTGCTAACCAAATGGACCCTGGCACCTTCCCAGTGCAGGCACGGACCCAGCGATTTTGCGCGTGGTCCAAGCGGCTTGCCAAACTGTCCCTGGCACCTCCCCAGCTCTCGACTAGACCAAGCGACCCCACACCGGGGTCCAAGCGCCCGCCAAACGGGTCCCCCTGCACCTCCTCAGCACGGGTACGAACTCTAGTGACCCCATGCCGGTTCCCAGAGGCTCGCCAAATGGTCCCTGGCACGTCGCCAAATGGTCCCAGGGCACGCACAGGGCACAGCAACCACGCATGGGGTCCCAGCGGCTCACAAATGGTCCCTGTCACATCCCCAGCATGCGCACGTCCCCAGCGACTTCCTGCGCGGGGTCCAACCAGCTCGCCAAACTGTCCCTGGCACCTCCCCAGCGCGCGCACGGGGCCCAGCGACCCCGCGCGGGTTCCCAAAGGCTCGCCAAATGGTACCTGGCACCTACCCAGCGCGCGCACAGGGCCCAGCAACCATGCGTGGGGTCCAAGCAGCTCACAAATGGTCCCTGTCAAATCTCAGGCATGCGCACGGGCCCCAGTGACCCTGCACGGGGTCCCAGCTGCTCGCCAAATGGTCCCTGGCACCTCCCAGCACGCCAAGACGGGCCAAGGCGACCCCGTGCGGGGTACCAGCGGCTCACCAAATGGTCCCTAGCACCTCCACAGCGCGCACACAGACACTAGCGACACCACGCGGGGTCACAGCGGCTCGCCAAATGGTCCCTGGTACCAACAAAGAGCGCACAGGGCCCAACAAACACGCTGGGGTCCCAGCGGCTCGCCAAATGGTCCCTGGCACCTCCCCAGCACGCGCACAAGGCCAAGCAACCACGCGTAGGGTCCCAGCGGCTTGCCAAACTGTCCCTGGCACCTCCCCAGCACGCGCATGGGCCCCAGCAACCTCGCGCGGGTTCCAAGTGTCTCACAATTGGTCCCTGGCACCTCCCCAGCACGCACACAGCCCCCACGATCCCGCACGGGGTCCCAGCTGCTCGTCAGATGGTCCCTCGCACCTACCCAGCGCGCAAACATGGCTCAACAACCCCGCGGGGTCCCACCGCTCGCCAAATGGTCCCTGTCACCCTACCCAGCAGGCGACGGACACTACCGACCCCACTGGAGTCCCAGCTGCTCGCCAAGTTGTCCCTGGCACTTCCCAGCACGCGTCATCGGGCCCCAGCGACCCAGTGTGGGTTCCAAGCGGATCGCCAAATGGTCTCTGTCACCTCCCCAGCGCAGACAGGACCCAGCGACCCTGCACGGGGTCACAGCGGCTGGCCAAGTTGTCCCTGGCACCTCCATAGCACGCATCCGTAACCCAGCGACCCCATGCGTGGTCCCAGCGTCTCGACAAATGTTCCCTGGCACCTCCCCAGCACCAAGACTGGCCCCAGCTACTTCACGCGGGTACAAGTAGCTTGCCAAACATCCCTGAACCTCCCCAGCGCGTGCGCACTGGACCCAGCGACCCTGCATGGGGGCCCCAGCGGCTCGCCAAATGGTCCCTGGCACCTCCTCAGCACCCGCACGGGCTCCAGCGACTCCTCGCGGGATCCCAGCGGCTCGCCAAACCGTCCCTGGCACCTCCCCAGCGCGCACACAGCCCCCACGATCCCACACGGGGTCCCAGCTGCTCGTCAGATGGTCCCTCGCACCTACCCAGCGCGCGAACAGGGCTCAACAACCCTGCGCGGGGTTCCAGAGGCTCGCCAAATGTTCCCTGACACCTACCCAGCGCCAGCAGGCAGGGTACAACAAACCCGCGCGGGGTCCGAGCAGCTCGCTAAATGGTCCCTGGCACCTCCCCAGCGCGCGCACGGGCACCAGCGACCACACGCGGGGTTCCAGCGGTTCGCCAAACCATCCCTGGCGGCTCCCCTGCGCCCGCACGGGCCCCAGCAACCCCGCACGGGGTCCCAGCTGCTCGACAAATGGTCCCTGGCACCTCACCAGCACGCGCACAGGGACCAGCAACCACGCTCGGGGACCGAGCATCTCACTAGATTGTCCCTGGCACCTCCCCAACGCGTGCACGTGCCCCAGCGGCTCGCCAAATGGTGCCTGGCCCCTCCCCAGCGCACGCTCGGTGCCCAGCGACCCAGCGCGGAGTCCCAGCAGCTCGCCAAATGGTCTCTGGCACCTACCCAGCGTGCGAACAGGGCCCAGCAGCCCCGCGCGGGGTCCCAGCAGCTCGCCAAATGGTCCCTGTCACATCCCCAGCGCGCGCACGGGTGCCAGCGACCCCATGCGGTTTCCCAGCGGATTGCCAAACGATCCCTGGCACCTCACCAGCGTGCACACGGACACTAGCGACCCAATGCGGGGTCCCAGCGGCTCGCCAAACGGTCCCTGGCACCTCCCCAGCGCATGACTGGACACAGCGACCCATGCGCGGTTCGCCACAGCTGCTCGCCAAGTTGTCCCTAGCACCTCCCCAGCACACGTCCAGACACTAGCGACCCCACGCTGGGTCCCAGCGGCTCGCCAAACGGTCCCTGGCACCTCCCCAGCGTGCGCACTGGACACAGCGACCCTGCGCGGCGTCACAGCGGCTCGCCAAGTTGTCCCTGGCACCTCCCCAGCACGCGTCCGGACACTAGCGACCCCACGCTGGGTCCCAGCGGCTCACCAAACGGTCCCTGGCACATCCCCAGCGCGTGCACTGGACCCAGCGACCTTGCGCGTGGGTCCCAGCGGCTCGCCAAATGGTCCTTGGCACCTCCCCAGCGCACGCACAGGGCCCACTGACCCCACGCGGGGTCCCAGCGACTCGCCAAGTTTTCCCTGGCCCCTACTCAGCACACGCACAGGGCTCAGCAACCACGTGTGGGGTCCCAGCGGCTCGCAAATGGTCCCTGTCACATCCCCAGCACGCGCACGGGCCCCAGCGACTTCACGCACGGTCCAATCAGCTCGCCAAACTGTTTCTGGCACCTCCCCCAGCACAAGACGGGACCCAGCGACCCCGCGCGGGTTCCCAGAGGCTTGCCAAATGGTACCTGGCACCTACCCAGCGCCAAGACAGGGTCCAGCAACCATGCATGGGGTCCCAGCGGCTCACAAATGGTCCCTGTCAAATCCCTCAGCTTATGACGGACCCCAGCGACTTCACGCGGGGTCCAAGCAGCCTCGACAAACCATCTCTGGCACCTCCCCAGCGCGCGCACGGGGCCCTGCGACTCAGCACGGGGTCCCAGCGGCTCGCCCAACTGTCCCTTGCGCCTCCCCAGCGTGCGTATGGGCCCCTGCGACCTCACACGGGGTTCCAGCTGCTCGCCAAATGGTCCCTGGCACCTCCCCAGCACGCGCACAGGGCCAAGGCAACCCTGTGCGGGGTCCCAGCGGCTTGCCAAATCGTCCCTGGCACCTCCCCAGCATGCGCATGGGCCCCAGAGACCCTGCATGGGTTCCCAGCGGCTCGCCAAATGGTCCCTGGCACCTCCCAAGCACGCGCACGGTTCCCAGCAACACCGTGCGTGGTCGCAGCGGCTTGCCAAATGGTCTCTGGCACCTACCCAGCGTGCGAACAGGGCCAAGCAACCCCACGCGGGTTCTCAGAGGATCGCCAACCGTCCCTGGCACCTCCCCAGCATGCGATGGGCCCCAGAGACCCTGCATGGGTTCCCAGCGGCTCGCCAAATGGTCCCTGGCACCTCCCAAGCACGCCAAGACGGGTTCCCAGCAACACCGCGCGGGTCGCAGCGGGCTTGCCAAATGGTCTCTGGCACCTACCCAGCGGCGAACAGGGCCAAGCAACCCCACGCTGGTTCTCAGAGGATCGCCAAATGGTCCCTGGCACCTCCCCAGCACGCAAGGGCCCCAGGAACCCAAGCGGCTCCCAGCGGCGCCGGCAAAGGTCCCTGGCAGCCCCCAGCCAAGATACGACACCAGCGACCCCACGCGGGGTCCTTGCTGCTCGCCAAACCGGTCCCTGGCGCTTCCCAGTGTGCGATCGCCCCAGCAACCCCACACGGGTCCCATCTGCTCCCCAAATGGTCCCTGGCACCTCCCCAGCACGCCAAGACGGACACTAGTGATACCACGCTGGGTCCTAGCGGCTCACAAATGGTCCCTGGTGCCCCCCCCCGGGAAACGGCCCCAGCGACCCCGCACGGGATCCCAGCTGCTCGCAAAATGTTCCATGGCCCTCCCCAGCGTGCGCAAGACGGGCACAGCGACCCCACCAGGGTCCCAGCTGCTCGCCAAATGCTCCCTGGCACCTCCCAGCACACGATTGGGCCCAGCGACCCCGCTGGGACCCAGCGCCACGCCAAACGGTCCCTGACACCTCCCCAGCACGCCGGACGGGCCCCAGCAACCACGCCGCTGGGGCCCAGCGGGCAACAAATGGTCCCGTCACATCCCCAGCTGCACAAGACGTGGGCCCAGCGACCCCTGCCAAGGGTCCCAGTGGCTCGCCAAATGGTCCCTGGCACCTCCCCAGCAACAAGACGGGCCCAGCAACCCCGCGCGGGGTCCCAGCGGCACGCTAAATAGTCCCTGGCACCTCCCCTGAGCGCGCACGGGCCCCAGCGACCCCTCACGGGATCAAAGCTGCTCGCAAAATGTTCCATGGCCCCTCCCCAGCGTGCGCACGGGGCACAGCGACCCCACACGGGGTCCCAGCTGCTCGCCAAATGGTCCCTGGCACCTCCCCAGCACGTGCACGGGGCGAAGGCAACCCTGTGCGGGGTCCCAGCGGCTTGCCAAATCGTCCCTGGCACCTCCCCAGCATGCGCATGGGCCCCAGAGACCCTGCATGGGGTCCCAGCGGCTCGCCAAATGGTCTCTGGCACCTACCCAGCGTGCGAACAGGGCAAAGCAACCCCACGCGGGTTCTCAGAGGATCGCCAAATGGTCCCTGGCACCTCCCCAGCACGCAAGGGCCCCAGGAACCCGGCGTGGGCTCCCAGCGGCGCGGCAAATGGTCCCTGTCACAACCCCAGCGCGCGCACGGGTGCCAGCGACCCCGCGCGGGGTCCCAGTGGCTCGCCAAATGGTCCCTGGCTCCCCCCAGCGCCGCATTAGACGGGCCCAGCAACCCCACGGGGGGTCCCAGCGGCACGCTAAATAGTCCCTGGCTCCTCCCCAGCGTGCGCACGGGGCACAGCGACCCCACACGGGGTCCCAGCTGCTCGCCAAATGGTCCCTGGCACCTCCCAGCACGCCGCGACGGGCGGCGGCAACCATGTGCGGGTCCCAGCTGCTTGCCAAATCGTCCCTGGCACCTCCCCAGCATGCGCATGGGCCCCAGAGACCCTGAGCGAGGCTCCAGCGGCTCGCCATATGGTCCCTGGCACCTCCCCAGCGCATGCACGGACCCCTGCGATCCCGCACGGGATCCCGGCTGCTCGCCAAATGATCCCTGGCACCTCCAAAGCACGTGCACAGGCCCCAGCCACCACGCATGGGTCCAGCGGTTCGCCAAATATTCCTCGCACTACCCAGCAATCCCACCAAGGCCCCACAACCATGCTTGGGGTCCCAACAGATCGCCAACGCACGCACTGGCCACAGATACTTCACACGTGGTACAAGTAGCTTGCCAAACATCCCTGGAACCTCCCCCGTGCGCACTGAACCCAGCGACCCTGCGAGGGGGGGCCAGCGGCTCGCCAAACGGTCCCTGGCACCACCCCAGCGCGCGCACAGGGTTGAGCGACCACGCAGGGGGTCCCAGTGGCTCGCCAAATGGTCCCTGGCAACTCCTCAGCACCCGCACGGGCTCCAGCGACCCCTCGCGGGGTCCCAGAGGCTCGCCAAACAGTCCCTGGCACCTCCCCAGCGCGCACATAGCCCCCACGATCCTGCACGGGGTCCCAGCTGCTCGTCAGATGGTCCTTGGCACCTACCCAGCGCGCGAACAGGGCTCAACAACCCCGCGGGGGGTTCCAGAGGCTCGCCAAATGTTCCCTGACACCTATCCAGCAGGGACAGGGTACAACAAACCCGCCTGGGGTCCCGGCGGCTCGCCAAATGGTCCCTGGCACCTCCCCAGCGCACACACGGACACCAGCGACCCCAGGTGGGGTCGAGCAGCTCGCCAAACGGTCCCTGGCACCTCCCAAGCGCGCGGAAGGGCCCCAGGAACCCAGCGTGGGGTCCAAGCTGCTCGGGGGTCCCTGGCAGGCCTCCAGCGTGCATGGCCCCAGCGATCCCAATACGGGTCCCATCTGCTCGCCAAATGGTCCCTAGCACCTCCCCAGCGCGCGCACGGAACACAAGCAACCCCACAAGGAGTCCCAGTGGCTCGCCAAATGGTCCCTGGCACATCCCCAGCGGCCAAGACAGGGTCCGAGAGACCAAGACGGGGTCCCAGCTGCTCGACAAATGGTCCCCGGCACCTCACCAGCATGCGCACAGGGCACAGCAAACACGCGCGGGGTCCGAACCGCTCGCTAAATAATCCCTGGCACCTCCCCAGCACGCGCACGGGCCCCAGCGACCCCGCGCGGGTTCCCAGAGGCTCGCCAAATGTTACCTAGCACCTACCCAGCGCCATCCGACAGGCCAAGCAACCATGCGAGGGTCCCAGCAGCTCTCACAAATGGTCCCTGTCAAATCATCAGCGTGCGCAGAAGGCCCAGCGACTTGGCGCGGGTCCAAGCAAGTCGCCAAACATCCCTGGCACCTCCCCAGCGTGGTGCACGGGCCCAGCGACCCCACGACGGGGTCCCAGCGGCTCGCCAAACCGTCCCTGGGACCTACCCAGTGCGCCAAGATGGGCCCCAGCAACCCCTGCAAGACGGGTCACAGCTGCTGGCCAAATGGTCCCTCTCACCTCCCCAGCACGCCGCACACAAGGCCAAGCAACCACGCCAGAGGGTCCCAGCAGCTCACAAATGGTCCCTGTCAAATCATCAGCACACAGGCCCCAGCAACTTCACGCGGGGTCCAAGCAAGTCGCCAAACTATCCCCGGCACCTCCCCAGCTGCGCGGCATCCCAGCCCCTCAAGACGGGGTCCCAGCTGCTCGCCAAACCGTCCCTGGGACTCCACCCAGTGCGCGATGGGTTCCCAGGTGCAACCTCGCCAAGGTCCCAGCTCGCTCGCCAAATGGTCCCTGTCACCTACCCAGCAGGCGACGGACACTACCGACCCCACTCAGAGTCCCAACTGCTCACCAAGATGTCCCTGGCACTTCCCCAGCACGCGTGGCCCTGGCCCCAGCGACCCAGTGTGGGTTCCCAGAGGATCGCCAAATGGTCCCCTGTCACCTCCCAGCCAGACTGGACCCAGCTGACCCCGCGCTGGGTCACAGCGGCTGGCCAAGTTGTCCCTGGCACCTCCATAGCACGATCCGCCCCAGCGACCCCACGCGTGGGTCCCAGCGCCCTCGACAAATGTTCCTGGCACCTCCCAGCAGCAAGACTGGCCCCAGCTACTTCACGATGGTACAAGTAGCTTGCCAAACATCCTTGAACCTCCCCAGCGCATAGACTGGACCCAGCGACCCTGCATGGGGCCCCAGCGGCTCACCAAACGGTCCCTGGCACCTCCCCAGCGTGTGCACAGGGTTGAGCGACCACGCACGGGGTCCCAGTGGCTCGCCAAATGGTCCCTTGCACCCCTCAGCACCCGCACGGGCTCCAGCGACTGCGGGATCCCAGCTGCTCGCCAAACCGTCCCCTGGCACCTCCCCAGCACCTCCCCAGCGCCAAGCACACAGCCCCCACGATCCCACATCGGGTCCCAGCTGCTCGCCAAATGGTCCCTAGCACCTCCCCAGCGCGCAGACGGACACTAGCAACCCCACAAGGAGTCCCAGTGGCTCGCCAAACCGCCCCCCTGCACCTACCCAGTGCGCATGGGCCCCAGCAACCCCACACGGGTCACAGCTGTTGGCCAAATGGTCACTGGCACCTCCCCAGCATGCAGAGGGGGCCAGCGACCCCAGCAAGGGTTCCCAGAGGCTTGCCAAATGGTACCTGGCACCTACCCAGCGCGCGCACAGGGCCCAGCAACCATGCATGGGGTCCCAGCGGCTCACAAATGGTCCCTGTCAAATCCCCAGCACGCCAAGACGACCCCAGCGATTTCACGGGGTCCCAGCGTCAGCCAACTGTCCCTTGCGCCTCCCAGCGTGGACGTGGGTGGGCCCGCCACCCCCCACGGGGTCCCAGCTGCTCGCCAAATGGTCCCTGGCACCTCCCCAGCATGCGCATGGGCCCCAGAGACCCTGCATGGGTTCCCAGCGGCTCACCAAATGGTCCCTGGCACCTCCTCAGCACCAAGACAGGGCCAAGGCACCCTGTGGCGGGGGTTCCCAGCGGCTTGCCAAATCGTCCCTGGCACCTCCCCAGCATGTGCATGGGCCCCAGAGACCCCGCATGGGTTCCCAGCGGCTCGCCAAATGGTCCCTGGCACATCCCGAGCATGCGCACGGCCCCAGCAGCAACCCTGAGCGGGGTCTCAGCGGCTCGCCAAACCGCCTGGCGACTCCCCAGCTAAGCGGATTGGCCCCAGTGACCCTCAAGAGACGGGTCCCAGATGCTCGCCAAACGGTCCCTGGCACCTCCCCGCGCTGCACGGACACTAGCAATCCCACGCTGGATCCCAGCGCCCGCCAAACCATCCCAGGCGCTTCCCCCAGCGACCCCGAAGACGGGTCCCAGCTGCTCGCCAAATGGTCCCTGGCATGGCACCTCCTCAGCGCCAAGATACACTAGCGACCCCACGCTGGGTCGCCGAACGGTCCCTGGCACGCCCCCAGCGACGACGCACACCAGCGACCCCACGCTGGTGTCCCAGCGGCCGCCAAATGGTCCCTGCCACCTACCCAGCGCACGCTCAGGGCCTAAAAACCCTGCGCGGGGTCCCAGTGGCTCGTCAAATGGTCCCTGGCACCTCCCCAGCACATGCATGGGCCCCAGCGACACGCCAAGGGGTCCAAGCAGCTCGCCAAACCGTCCCTGGCACCTCCCCAGCACACGACGGGCCCCCAGCGACCACGCTGGGTCCAAGCAGCTCGCTAAACTGTCCCTGGCACCTCCCCAGCTGCAGCCCTGGGACCAGCAACCCAGCTGGGTCCCACTGGCTCGCCAAAATGGTCCCTGTCACCTACCCAGCAGGCGCACGGACACCACCACCCCACTCCGGAGTCCCAGCTGCCCGCCAAGTTGTCCCCTGGCACTTCCCAGCACGCCCCCGGCCCCAGCGACCCAGTGGGGTTCCCAGCGGATCGCCAAATGGTCCCTGTCACCTCCCCCCAGGGCAAGACTGGACACAGCGACCCGCGCTGGGTCACAGCGGCCGGGTTCCTAGTTGTCCCTGGCACCTCCATAGCAACGATCCAAGGGACCCAGCGACCCCATGCGTGGTCCCAGCGCCCACGACAAATGTTCCCTGGCACCCCCAGCGTGGCGCACTGGACCCAGCGACCCTGCATGCGGGCCCCAGCGGTCGCCAAACGGTCCCTGGCACCTCCCCAGCGTGCGCACAGGGTTGAGCGACCACGCACGGGGTCCCAGTGGCTCGCCAAATGGTCCCTGGCACCCTCCTCAGCACCCGCACGGGCTCCAGCGACTGCGATCCCAGCGGCTCGCCAAACCGTCCCTGGCACCTCCCCAGCGCCTCCCCAGCGCGCACACAGCCCCCACGATCCCACACGGGGTCCCAGCTGCTCGCCAAATGGTCCCTAGCACCTCCCCAGCACGCGCACGGACACTAGCAACCCCACAAGGAGTCCCAGTGGCTCGCCAAACCGCCCCGCACCTACCCAGTGCGCCAAGATGGGGCCCCAGCAACCCCACACGGGGTCACAGCTGCTGGCCAAATGGTCACTGGCACCTCCCCAGCATGCAGGGGGTCAAGGCGATCCTGTGCCGCGGTCCCAGTGGATCGCCAAATGGTCCCTTTAGCACCTCCCCAGCGCACACGGACACTAGCAACCCACGCTGAGTCCCAGCAGCTCACCAAATGGTCTCTGGCAACTTCCCAGCACGCGCATGGGCCCCAGTAAGCCTGTGCGGGTGCCAGCGGCTCGCCAAATGGTCCCCAGCACCTCCCCAGCGCACACGGGCCCGAAGACCCCGCGCCTGGGACCCAGCTACTCGGACAAATGGTCCCCGCACCTCACCAGCATGCGCACAGGGCACAGCAACCACGCCAGGGTCCGAGCAGCTCGCCTAAATGGTCCCTGGCACCTCCCCAGCGAAGACGGGCACCAGCGACCACACGCTGGGGTTCCCAGTGGTTCGCCAAACCATCCCTGGCGGCTCCCCTGAGCACAAGACGGGTCCCAGCAACCCCGCACGGGTCCCAGCTGCTCGACAAAATGGTCCCTGGCACCTCACCAGCACGCCAAGACAGACACTAGCGACCCCACGCTAGGTCCCAGCGGCTCGCCAAACGGTCCCTGGCACATCCCAGCGTGCACTGGACCCAGCGACCTTGCGCAGGGTCCCAGCGGCCGCCAAATGGTCCTTGGCACCTCCCCAGCGCACGACAGGGCCCACTGACCCCGAAAGGGTGTCCCAGTGGCTCGCCAAACGTCCCTGTCACATCCCCAGCACGCGCATCGGGCCCCAGCGACTTCACGCGCGGTCCAACCAGCTCGCAAACTGTTTCCCTGGCACCTCCCAGCGCTGCCAAGACGGGACCCCAGCGATCTGCCATGGTTCCCAGAGGCTGCCAAATGGTACCTGGCACCACCCAGCGCGTGCACAGGGCCCATCAACCATGCATGGGGTCCCAGCGGCTCACAAATGGTCCCTGTCAATCCCAGCGCACGCATTGACCCCAGCTGATTCCACGCTGGGTCCAAGCAGCCTCGACAAACTATCCCTGGCACCTCCCCAGCACAAGACGGGCCCAAGCACTCCAGCACGGGGTCCCAGCTGCTCGCCTAACCCTCCCCTTCGCCCCAGCACGGCGCAAGAGGGGCCCCAGCGCACCCACACGGGTCCCAGCTGCTCGCCAAATGGTCCTGGCACCTCCTCAGCATATTTCAGGCCAAGGCAACCCTGTGGGGTCCCAGCGGCGCGCCAAATCGTCCCCTGGCACCTCCCCTCAGCAAGATGGGCCCCAGAGACCTTGCATGGGTTCCCAGTTGCTCGCCAAAATGGTCCCTGGCACCTCCCAAGCACCCGCACAGGGCCAAGGCAACCCTGTGCGGGGCCCAGCGGCTTGCCAAATCGTCCCCTGGCACCTCCCCAGCATGCGATGGGCCCCCAGAGACCCTGCATGGTTCCCAGCTGCTCGCCAAACCGGTCCCTGGCGACTCCCCAGCGTGCGCGGATTGGCCCCAGTGACACCCCAAGACGGGGTCCCAGATGCTCGCCAAACGGTCCTGGCACCTCCCCAGCGCGTGCACGGACACCAGCAACCCACGCGGGATCCCAGCGCCCGCCAAACTATCCCGGCGCTTTCCCCAGCGACCCCGCACGTGGGTCCCAGTTGCTCGCCAAATGGTCCCTGGCATGGCACCTCCTCACGCCAAGATGCATTCTAAGCGGGTCCCACGCTGGGTCGCCGAACGGTTCCTGGCACGCCCCCAGCGCGACGACGACGCCCCAGCCGGCCCCACGCTGGTGTCCCAGCTGCTCGCCAAATGGTCCCTGCCACCTACCCAGCGCACGCCAGGGCCTTTAAAACCCCAAGGTCGCTGGGTCCCAGTGGCTCGGCCCCATGGTCCCTGGCACCTCCCCAGCACATGCCATGGGCCCCAGCCACTACGCCGCCAGCAGGGTCCAAGCAGCTCGCCAAACTGTCCCTGGCACCTCCCCCAGCACACCATTTTGGGGCCCCAGCGACCACGCTGGGGTCCAAGCAGCTCGCCAAACTGTCCCTGGCACCTCCCCAGCGTGTGCCCTGGGACCAGCAACCCAGCGCAGGGGTCCCAGCGGCTCACCAAATGATCCCTGGCACCCCCCCAGCGAGTGCACAGGGCTCAGCAACCACGCCGGGGTCCCAGCAGCTTGGCAAATGGTCCCTGGCACATCCCTTAGCTCACAAGACAGGGCCCAGCGACCCTGCGCTGGTCCCAGCAGCTCGCCAATTGGTCGCTGGCACCTCCCCAGCACGCTCACAGGGTCCAGCGACCCTCGGGTTCCCAGTTGCTCGCCGAACGGTCCCTGGCACCTGGCACAAAGACGGGCACTAGCAACCCACCAGTGTCCCAGCGGCTCGCCAAATGGTCCCTGGCACCTACCCAGCGCACATTCAGGGCCTAAAAACTCTGCGCGGGGTCCCAGCGGCTCGTGAAAATGGTCCCTGGCACCTCCTCAGTGCATGATGGGCCCCAGCGACCACGCTGGGTCCAAGCAGCTCGCCAAACTGTCCCTGGCACCTCCCCAGCACACGACGGGTCCCAGCGACCGCTGGGTCCAAGCAGCTCGCCAAACTGTCACTGGCACCTTCCCACAGCTGCAGCCCTGGGACCAGCGATCCAGCACGGGTCCCAGCTGCTCACCAAATGGTCCCTGGCACCTCCCAGCGAGTGCACAGGGCTCAGCAACCCACGCTGGGGGGTCCCAGCAGCTCGCCAAAATGGTCCCTGGCACATCCCAGCAGCGTGACAGGGCCCAGCAACCCCAGTGGGGTCATAGTTGCTAGTCAAATGGGCCCTGGCACCTTCCCAGCGCAGGCATCGGGCCCAGCGATTTTGCTGCGGGTCCAAGCGCCTCTGCCAAACTGTCCCTGGCACCTTCCCCCCAGCGCTCGCACTGGACCCAGCGACTCCACACCGGGGTCCCAGCGGCTCGCCAAATGGTTCCTAGCTCCTACCCAGCGCGTTCCAGGGTCCAGCAACCACGTGCGGGGTCCCAGCGGTTCGCAAATGGTCCCTGGCACATCCCCAGAGCGCACTGGCCCCAGCGACTTCACACGGTGTTCCAGCGGCTCCCCAAATGGTCCCTGGCCCATCCGCAGAGCCTGGACGTGGCCCATTGACCCCTGCTGGTCCCAGCGGCTCGCCAAACGGTCCCTGGCACATCCCCAGCGAGTGCTTGTGCCCCAGCGACCTCGCGCAGGGTCCCAGCTGCTCACCAAATGGTCCCTGGCACATCCCCAGCACGCACACGGGTCCCAGCAACACCATGCAGTGTCCCAGCTCCTTGCCAAATGGTCCCTGGCACCTACCCAGCGCGCACAGCAGGGCCCAGCAACCCCGCAGCGGGTTTATAGTTGCTCGCCAAATGGGTCCTGGCACCTTCCCCAGTGCGGGCACAGGGTTCAGCGATTTTGCGCGGGTCCAAGCGCCTTTGCCAAACTGTCCCTGGCACATCCCCAACGCACGCACGACACCATATTCGATCCCCGGCTGGGGTCCCAGCGTCGTTTAATGGTCCCTGGCACATCCCCAGCATGCACACTATCCCCAGTGACTTTGGCGCTGGGTCCCAGCGGCTCGCCAAATGTTCCCTGGTGTCCTCAGCGGGCGACGGGTCCTGAGTGACTTCACACGGGAACCAGCGCCCGCTAAATTGTCCCTGCACCTCCCCAGCACGCATCCTGACCCCAGCGACCCCAGGTGGATATCGGAGGCTCGCCAAATGGTCCCAGGCACCTCCAGCTCAAGCAAGACAGGGCCCAGCAATCACACGGGGGGTCCCAGCGGTTCACAAATGGTCCCTGGCACATCCCCAGTAAGACATGGCCCCAGCGACTTAACGCGGGGTCCAATCAGCTTGCCAAACTGTCCCTGGCACCTCCCCAGTGCGCGAGAAGGTCCCATCGGCCCAGTGGCTGCAAATGGTACCTGGCACCTCCCAGCAAGGCCAAGACGGGCACCAGCGACCCCAAATGGGTCCCAGCCCGAAAATGGACCTTGGACCGAGCATGACGATGTTCCCAGCAACTTCGCAAGATGGTCCAAAGCGGCTCGCCAAATGGTCCCTGGCACCTACCCAGCAGCAAGACGGGCTCCAGCAACCTCAACCCCGCGGGTCATAGTTGTTCGCCAAATGGTCCCTGGCACATCCCCAGCACGCACACTGGTCCCAGCGACACCGGCGGTGTCCCAGCTCCTCACCAAATGGTCCCTGGCACTCTACCCAACATAAGCGATGGGACACCAGCGACCCCACGGGGTCCTAGTGGCTCGCCAAACGGTCCCTGGCACGCCTCAGCGTATGACGGACACCAACGACCCACGCAGGGTCCCCAGTGGTTCGCCAAATGGTCCCTGGCACCTCCCCAGCACGCCAAGAGACTGAACCAGCGACCTTGCACAGGGTCCCAGTGGCTCGCCAAACGGTCCCTGGCACCTCCCCAGCGCGCGCACTGGACACAGCGACCCTGCGCTGCTTCACAGCGCTCGCCAAGTTGTCCCTGGCACCTCCCCAGCACGCGTCCGACACTAGCAACCCCACGCTGGGTCCCAGCGGCTCACCAAACGTCCCTGGCACATCCCTCAGCGTTAAGACTGGACCCAGCGACCTTGCAGGGTCCCAGCGGCTCGCCAAATGGTCCCTGGCACCTCCCCAGCACGACAGGGCCCACTGACCCCATCGCCGGTCCCAGCGACCGCCAAATTTTCCTGGCCCCTACTCAGCACACGCACAGGGTCCAGCAACCACGCAGGGGTCCCAGCGCCTCGCAAATGGTCCCTGTCACATCCCCAGCACGCCGACGGGCCCCAGCGACTTCACGCACGGTCCAATCAGCTCGCCAAACTGTTTCTGGCACCTCCCAGCTGCCAGACGGGACCCAGCGACCCAGCACGGGGTCCCAGCGTTCGCCTAACTGTCCCTTGCGCCCCCCCAGCGCATGGGCCCCGCGATCTCACACGGGTTCCAGCTGCTCGCCAAATGGTCCCTGGCACCTCTCAGCATGCGACAGGGCTAAGGCAACCCCAGTGCGGGTCCCAGCGGCTTGCCAAATCGTCCCTGGCACCTCCCCAGCATGCGCATGGGCCCCAGAGACCCTGCATGGGTTCCCAGCGGCCGCCAAATGGTCCCTGGCACCTCCCAAGCACGCCAGACGTTCCCAGCAACACCGCGGCGTGGTCGCAGCGGGGTTTGCCAAATGGTCTTGGCACCTACCCAGCGTGCGAACAGGGCCAAGCAACCCCGCTGGTTCCTCAGAGGATCGCCAAATGTCCCTGGCACCTCCCCAGCACGCAAGGGCCCCAGGAACCCGGGCGTGGCCCCAGCGGCGCCGGGCAAAGGTCCCTGGCAGCCCCCACCACGCAAGATACCGACACTCAGCAACCCCATCGCTGGGTCCTTGCTGCTCGCCAAACCGCCCTGGCGCTTTCCCCAGCATGCGATCGGCCCCAGCAACCTCCAACACGGGTCCCATCTGCTCCCCAAATGGTCCCTGGCACCTCCCCAGCACGCAGACGTGACGACACCAGTGATACTACGCCGGGTCCCAGCGGCTCCTTCCAAATGGTCCCTGGTGCCTCCCCCGAGCGGAACGGCCCCAGCGACCCCTGCACGGGATCAAAGCTGCTCGCAAATGTTCCATGGTGAACTCCCCAGCGCAAGACGGGGTCCCAGCGCCCGCCAAATGCTCCCTGGCACCTCCCCAGCACACGCACAGGGCCCAGCGACCCGCCAAGGTCCCAGGTCCCAGTGCCTCGCCAAACGGTCCCTGACACCTCCCAGCACGCCGACTGGGCCCAGCAACCACGCTGGTTCCCAGTGGCTCGCCAATGGTCCCTGGCTCCTCCCCAGCGCTGCCAAGACGGGGTGCCAGCGACCCCGCGCTGGGGTCCCAGCGGCACGCCAAATAGTCCCTGGCACCTCCCTGAGATGCCAAAGACGGGCTCCCAGCCACCCCTCACGGGGATCAAAGCTGCTCGCAAAATGTTCCATGGCCCTCCCCAGCTTGGGCACAGCACACACGGGGTCCCAGCTGCTCGCAAATGGTCCCTGGAGCACCTCCCCAGCACGCAGCATCGGGCTAAGGCAACCCTAAAAGGGGTCCCAGCGGTTTGCAAATCGTCCCTGGCACCTCCCAGCATGATGCATGGGCCCCAGAGACCCTGCATGGGGTCCCAGCTGCTCGCCAAATGGTCTCCTCAGCACCTACCCAGCGTACAACAGGGCTGTTGAACCCTACGCGGTTCTCAGAGGATCGCCAAATGGTCCCTGGCAACTCCCTCAGCACCAAGATGTGGGTCCAGCGACCTCCCTCATGGGTCCCAGCCCCTCCAAACCGTCCCTGGTCTCGCACCTCCCAGCGAGCACATAGCCCCCACGATCCTGCACGGGTCCCAGCTGCTCGCCAGATGGTTCTGGCACCTACCCAGCATGCGCAACAGGGCTCAACAACCCCACGCTGGGTCCCAGCGGCTCGCCAAATGTCCCTGACACCTCCCCAGCACGCCAAGCACAAGGCCCGTGGAACTATGCGGGGGTCCCAGCTGCTCGCCAAATGATCCCTGGCACCTCCCCAGCTCGCACACAGGGCACAGCAACCGCAAGCGGGTCCCAGCGGCTCGGCAAAGTCCCTGTCACCTACCCAGCGCGCACATGGCACTACCGACCCCACTGGAGTCCCAGCGGCTCGCCGTTGTCCCTGACTTCCCAGCACGCTGTCGGGGCCCCAGCGACCCCACTGGGTTCCCAGCGGATCGCCAAATGGTCCCTGTCACCTCCCAGCGCCCAAGATTGACCCAGCGACCCCTGCGCTGGGTCACAGCGGCTTCCCAAGTTGTCCCTGGCACCCCCAGCACGCATCCGCGACCCAGGGACCCCATGCTGCTCAGCGGCCGCCAAACGCCCCTGGCACCTCCCCAGCGCCGCACGGACATTAGCGACCCCATGTATGGTCCCAGCGGATCGACAAATGTTCCCCTGGCACCCTCCCCAGCGTGTGTGACTGGGCCCTAGCTACTTTTACATGGGTACAAGTAGCTTGCCAAACATCCCTGAACCTCCCCAGCGTGAGCACTGACCCAACGAACCATGGGGGGCCCAGCGGCTCGCCAAACGGTCCCTGGCACCTCCCCAGCACCCAAGACAGGGGGTTGAGCGACCGCGGGGTCCCAGAGGCTCGCCAAACCGCCCCTGGCACCTCCCAGCGCACACAGCCCCCACGATCCCGCACGGGTCCCAGCTGCTCGCCAGATGGTCCCTCGACCTACCCAGCGCCGCCAACAGGGCTCAACAACCCCGCTGGGGGTTCCAGAGGCTCGCCAAATGTTCCTGACACCTATCCAGCGCAAGACAGGGTACAACAAACCCACAAGGGGTCCCGCGGCTCGCCAAATGGTCCCTGGCACCCCCCAGCGCACACATCGACACTAGCAACCCCAGGGGGGTCGAGCAGCTGCCAAACGGTCCCTGGCACCTCCCAAGCCATGAAGGGCCCCAGGAACCCAGCTGGGGGTCCAAGCTCGGCAAAGGTCCCTGGCAGGCTCCAGCTGCATGGGCCTCAGCGAATTGCACACGGGGTCCCATCTGTTCGCCAAATGGTCCCTAGCACCTCCCAGCCACAAGACGAACACAAGCAACCCCACAAGGAGTCCCAGTGGCTCGCCAAATGGTCCCTGGCACATCCCCAGCGCGCACAGGCCCGAGAGACCCCGCACGGGGTCCCAGCTGCCTGACAAATGGTCCCCTGCACCACCAGCATGCGACAGGGTACAGCAAACACGCTGGGTCCCCAACCGGCTGGCTTAATAATCCCCTGGCACCTCCCCAGCACGCAGACGGGCCCCAGCGACCCCGCGCGGGTTCCCAGAGGCTCGCCAAATGTTACCTAGCACCTACCCAGCGCGCGCACAGGGCCAAGCAACCATGCGTAGGGTCCCAGCAGCTCACAAATGGTCCCTGTCAAATCATCAGCGCGCGCACAGGCCCTAGCGACTTCATGCGGGGTCCAAGCAAGTCGCCAAACTATCCCTGGCACCTCCCCAGCGTGTGCACGGGGCCCAGCGACCCCGCACGGGGTCCCAGCGGCTCGCCAAACCGTCCCTGGGACCTACCCAGTGCGCGCATGGGCCCCAGCAACCCCGCACGGGGTCACAGCTGCTGGCCAAATGGTCCCTGGCACCTCCCCAGCAAGCGCACGGGGCCAAGGCGATCCCACACGGGGTCCCAGTGGGTCAAATGGTCCCTAGCACCTCCCAGCGCGCGAATATGGACACTAGCAACCCCACGCGGGGTCCCAGCAGCTCACCAAATCGTCCCCTGGCACCTCCCCACGCGCCACAAGATGGGCCCCAGCAGCCCCCCCCAACGTCCCTGGTTCCAGCGAAGGGCTTGCCAACCGCCCCTGGCACCTCCCTCAGGCCTCCAGCGCAGATGGGCCCCAGAGACCCCTGCATGGGGTCCCAGCGCCGCCAAATGGTCCCTGGCACCTCCCAGCACCCGCAGACGGGGTCCCAGCAAACACCATGCGGGTCCCAGCAGGCTCGCCAAATGGTCCCTGGCACCTCCCCAGCACGCATCCGTGACCCAGGGGTTCCAGATGCCGGCCATCTCAGCGGCTCGCCAAACGGGCCCTGGCACCTCCCCAGCGCACGGACATTAGCAACTCCATGTATGGTCCCAGCGGATCGACAAATGTTCCCTGGTACCTCCCCAGCGTGTGCACACAGGCCCTAGCTACTTTACGCGGGGTCAAGTAGCACCAAACATCCCTGGAACCTCCCCAGCACGCGTCCGGGCCCCACTACCCAGTGCGGGTTCCCAGCGGATTGCCAAACGATCCCTGGCACCTCCCCAGCGTGCACACGGACACTAACGACCCAATGCAGGGTCCCAGCGGCTCGCCAAACGGTCTCTGGCACCTCCCAGCGCAAGATTCTGAAGCAGCCACCCCGCGCCGTCCACTAGCGGCTCACCAAACGGTCCCTGGCACATCCCCAGCGTGGGCACTGGGCCCACTGACCCCGCACGGTCTCCCAGCGGCTCACCAAATGACCCTGGCACGTACCCAGCGCGAGCACGGGCACCATCGATCCCACAAGGTCCCAGTGGCTCGCCAAACGGTCCCTGGCACCTCCCCACCACGCACACAGGGCTCAGCAACCACGTGTGAGGTCCCAGCGGCTCGCAAATGGTCCCTGTCACATCCCCAGCATGCGCACGGGCCCCAGCAACTTCACGCACGGTCCAACCAGCTCGCCAAACTGTCCCTGGCACCTCCCCAGCGCGCGCACGAGACCCAGTGACTCCGCGCGGGTTCCCAGAGGCTTGCCAAATGGTACCTGACACCTACCCAGCGTCTCGCAAATGGTCCCTGTCAAATCCCCAGCGCGCGCACGGGTCCCATCGACTTCACGCTGGGTCCCATCTGCTCCCCAAACGGTCCCTGGCACCTCCCCAGCACGTGAACGAACACTAGCGACCCCACGCGGGTCCCAGCGACCGCCAAGTTTCCCCCTGGCCCCCCTACTCAGCACACGCACAGGGCTCAGCAACCACGGGGTCCCAGCGGCCCAAATGGTCCCTGCCAGCTCGCCAAACTGTTTCGGCACCTCCCCAGAAGGCCAAGACGGGACCCAGCGACTTTCGCCATGGGAAAGCCCAGAGGCTTGCCAATGGTACCTGGCACCCACTAGCGCCAAGACAGGGCCCAGCAACCATGCATGGGGTCCCAGCTGCCAACAAATGGTCCCTGTAACATCCCCAGCACGTGCATCGGGCTCCCAGCGACCTGCAAGACGGGTCCCAGCGGCTTCCAAATGGTCCCCGCCACCTCCCCAGCAGGCGATGGACACTACGACACTACGCTGGGTCCCAGCGGCTCACCAAACTGTCCCTGGCACATCCCCAGCGTGCAGGTGCCCCAGCGACTTTGGTCCGGGTCCAAATGGTCCCCAGTGCGACACAAGGCCCATCACCCTGTGCGCGGATCCCTCGCGACCTACCCAGCGCCCTGGCCATGGTTCAACAACCCCACACGGGGGGTCCCACCGCCGCCAAATGGTCCCTGTCACCTCCCCAGCAGGCGACGGACACCCACCACCCCACCTGAGTCCCAGCTGCTCGCCAAGCTGTCCCTGGCACTTCCCCAGCACGCGTCCGGGCCCCAGCGGCTGCCAAATGCGCGTGGTCCCAGCGCCTCGACAAACCATCCCTGGCACCTCCCCAGCACAACGTACAAGACTGGCCCCAGCTACTTCACGCTGGTACAAGTAGCTGCGCCAAACATCCCTGGAACCTCCCAGCGTGCAAGACTGGACCCAGCAACCCAGCATGGGGTCCCAGCGGCTCGCCAAACTGTCCCTGGCACCTCCCCAGCGCCTCACAGGGTTGAGCGACCACGCTGCGGGTCAGCAGTGGCTCGCCAAATGGTCCCTGGCACCTCCTCAGCACCCGCATGGGCCCAGCGACTTGCTGGTTCCCAGCGTCGCCAAACTGGTCCCTGGCACCTCCCCAGCACGCACACAGCCCCCACGATCCCACACGGGTCCCAGCTGCTCGTCAGATGGTCCCTCAGACCTACCCAGCGCTACGCCGAACAGGGCTCAACAACCCCGCGCTGGGTCCCAGAGGCTCGCCAAATGGTCCCTGACACCTACCCAGCAGGCGCAAGACGGGCACCAGCCACCACATCGCTGGGTCCCAGCGGTTCGCCAAACCATCCCTGGCGGCCCCCACGCCGTGACACCCACACGGGGTCCCAGCTGCTCGACAAATGGTCCCTGGCACCTTCACCAGCACGCCGCGACAGGGACCAGCAACCACGCTGGGACCCAGCATCTCACTAGATTGTCCCTGGCACCTCCCCGACGCTGGCTCCCAGCTATCGCGCTCCTAGCTGCTCGCCAAATGGTCCCTGGAACCCCCAGCGGAACGCCCCAGCGACCCAGCTGAGTCCCCAGCTGCTCGCCAAATGGTCCCTGGCACCTCCCCAGCTGCGGAACAGGGGCCCAGCAGCCCCGGCCAAGGTCCCAGAAGCTCGCCAAATGGTCCCTGGCACATCCCCTCACACAAGATTGGGCTCCAGCGAATTTACGCGGATTCCCAGCGATTTCTGCCAAACGGTCCCTGCACCTCACCAGCACTACGGACACACCCCCACCCAATGCGGGTCCCAGCTGGCTCGTCAAACGGTCCCGAGACTCCCCAGCGTGGGCAAGGCTGACACAGCGACCCCAAGCCAAGGCCACAGCTGCTCGCCAAATTGTCCCTGAGCACCCCCCAGCACACGCCCAGGGTACAAGCGAAACCCGCTGGGTCCCAGCGGCACGCCAAACGGTCCCTGGCACACCCCCCAGCGCAAAGGGGGACACAGCGACCCCATGCTGGGTTCACAGCGGCTCGCAAGTTGTCCCTGGCACCTCCCCAGCACGACACAGCCCCGACACTAGCGACCCACGCTGGGTCCCAGCGGCTCACCAATGGTCCCTGGCACATCCCCAGTGCGCACTGGACCCAGCAACCCCATGCTGGGGTCCCAGCTGCTCGCCAAATGGTCCCTGGCACCTCCCCAGCAGGCGACAGGGCCCACTGACCCCCGCTGGGGTCCCAGCGACTCGCCAAGTTTTCCCCTGGCCCCCCCTAGCACACGACAGGGCTCAGCAACCAGTGTGGGTCCCCAGCGGCTCGCAAATGGTCCCTGTCACATCCCCAGCACGCGACGGGCCCCAGCGACCAATGCGCACGGACCAATCAGCTCGCCAAACTGTTTCCCTGGCACCTCCCCTAGCCAAGACGGACCCAGCGACCCCCATGCGGGTTCCCAGAGGCTTGCCAAATGGTACCTGGCACCCACCCAGCGTAAAGACAGGGCCCAGCAACCATGCATGGGGTCCCAGCGGCTCACAAATGGTCCCTGTCAGTCTCCCTCAGCTGCCACACGGACACCAGCGACCCAATGCGGGGTCCAAGCAGCTCGACAAACTATCTGGCACCTCCCCAGCCATTCCAAGATCGGGCCCTAGCGACCCAGCACCTGGGTCCCAGCGGCACTGGGCCCACTGTCCCTTTTGCGCCTCCCAGCGGCTCACCAGCGGGGGTCACACGACCACACTGGTTCCAGTTGCTCGCCAAATGGTCCCTGGCACCTCCCCCAGCACTGCCAAGACAGGGGTAACCCCAAAAGTGGGTCCCAGCTGCTTGCCAAATGGTCCCTGGCACCCTCCCAGCACGCGGGGCCCCAGGAACCCGCGTGGCTCCCAGCCATAGGCTGCAAAGGTCCCTGGCACCCCCCCAAGGCCAAGATACCCAGTGTCATGCGGTTCCCATCGTCCTTGGTGCCTGACACCAAACCGCCCCTGGCGCTTCAAATCCCCAGTGTGCGATCGCCCCAGTAACCCCACACGGGGTCCCATCTGCTCCCTAAATGGTCCCTGGCACCTCCCAGCACGCCAAGACGTTCCCAGCAACACCGCAGCGGGGTCGCAGCTGCTCGCCAAATGGTCTCTGGCACCTACCCAGCGTGCGAACAGGGCCAAGCAACCCCACGCTGGTTCTCAGAGGATCGCTTAAATGGTCCCCGACACCTCCCCAGAGGCTCGCCGGACGGCACTTCCAGCAACCACGCCAACCATGGGGGCCCAGCGGATAACAAATGGTCCCCTGTCACATCTCCCCAGCACACAGGTGCCAGCAACCTCATGCTGGGTCCCAGCGGCACGCCAAATAGTCCCTGGCACCTCCCCTGAGACGCCAAGATGGGCCCCAGCGACTCCCCTCACGGGATCAAAGCTGCCAAGAAATGTTCCATGGCCCCTCCCCCCGTAAACGATGGGCACAGCAACCCCACACCGGGTCCCAGCTGCTCGCCAAATGGTCCCTGGCACCTCCCAGCACGCCAAGACGGGCTTAAGGCAACCCCAAAAGCGGGTCCCAGCGGGCTTGCCAAATGGTCCCTGGCACCTCCCCCCCAGCATGCCCAGATGGGCCCCAGAGACCCTGCATGGGGTCCCAGCGGCCACCAAATGGTCCCTGGCACCTCCCCAGCGAGCACCAAGCGCAAGACGGGTTCCAGCAAGACCATGCGGGTCCCAGCGGCTCGCCAAATGGTCACTGGCACCTCCTAGCACGCTGCAGGCCCCAGCAACCCCCTGTGAGTTCCCAGCGGATCGCCAAAATGGTCCCTGGCACCTCCCCAGCACGCGACTGGCCCCAGCTACTTCTACACGGGTCCAAGCGGTTCCCCCAAACTGTCCCCTGGCACCTCCCCTCAGGCTGCCACTGGGGGTCCCAGCAACCCAAACTGTCCCTGGGTCCCAGCGGCTTGCCAAATGGTCCTTACATCTCCCCAGCGCACACAAGGTTCAGCGACCACGAGGGAGGCTCCAGCTGGTCCCCATATGGTCCCTGGCACCTCCCCAGGGGCCCTGGCTCCTCCCCCGCGATCCCGCACGGGGTCCCGGCTGTTTGCCAAATGATCCCTGGCACCTCCTAAGCACGCGCAGGGCCCCAGCGACCACGCAGGGTCCAGCGGCCTCGCCAAATATTCCCCTCGCACTTACCCAGCTGCCAAGGCCCAGGCCCCACAACCATGCTTGGGGTCCCAACAGCTCCCCAACGCGCGACTGGCCCCAGATACCCTCACGCAGTTCCCAGCGCTTGCCAAACATCCCTGAACCTCCCAGCGTGCACTGAACCCAGCGACCCTATGAGGGGGCCCAGCGGTCGCCAAACGGTCCCTGGCACCACCCCAGCTGCCAAGACAGGGGTTGAGCGACCACGCAGGGGGTCCCAGTGGCTCGCCAAATGGTCCCTGGCAACCTCAGCACCAAGACGGGCCCATGACCGCTGGGGTCCCAGAGGCTCGCTTAAACCGCCCCTGGCACCTCCCCAGCGCGCATACCCCCCACGATCCTGCACGGGTAACAGCTGCTCATCAAATGGTCCCTGGCACCTCCCCAGCGCGCAATGGGCTCAATAACCCCACGCTGGGTCCCAGCGGCTCGCCAAATGGTCCCTGACACCTCCCCAGCACGCGACAAGGCCCATGAACCACGCACGGGTCCCAGGGCTCGCCAAATGATCCCTGGCACCTACCCAGCTGCGCAGGGGCCCAGCCACTGCGCTGGGGTCCCAGCGGCTCGCAAAGTCCCTGTCACCTACCCAGCGCGCAAACGACCCTACCGACCCCACTGAGTCCCAGCGGCTCGGTCCCAACTGTCCCTGGGCTCCCTGGCATCGCCCGGGCCCCCCAGCGATAATCGCAGGGGTTCCCAGCGGATCGCCAAATGGTCCCTGTCACCTCCCCAGCACAAGATTGACCCAGCACCCCTGCGGGGTCCCAGCGGCTTCCCAAATTGTCCCTGGCACCCCCCAGCACGCATCCAGACCCCAGGGACCCCATGCCGGTTCAAGTAGCTCAGCTGTCAAACGGGTTCCCTGGCACCTCCCTTAGCAAGGCAAGACGGGATTAGCGCACCCCATGCATGGTCCCAGAGGCTTGCCAAATGGTACCTGGCACC
The DNA here is from genome assembly GCA_036884735.1 of Huso huso. Taxonomy (NCBI): domain Eukaryota; kingdom Metazoa; phylum Chordata; class Actinopteri; order Acipenseriformes; family Acipenseridae; genus Huso; species Huso huso. The sequence continues at coordinate 21,294,328 of CM072682.1, forward strand.
TCCCCTTAGCTGCAAAGAGGGCCCAGCAACCATGCGCATGGGGGCCCAGTAGCTGTTAATGGTCCCTGTAACATCCCCAGCGTGAGCACTGGACCCAGCGAACTCCCAGGCGGGTCCCAGCTGCTCTCCAAATGGTCCCTGGCACCTCCCCCAGCGAGCGCTGCATGGACACTAGCGACACCACGCTGGGTCCCAGAGGCTCACCAAACTGTCCCTGGCACATCCCCAGCTACAAGCCCCATGACTTTCCCCCCCCTCCATACGATCCTCAAGACGGGTCCCATCGACCCTGTCAGATGGTCCCAGACCTACCCACAAATGGTCCTGGCACAACCCCGGGCTGGGGTTCCAGAGGCTCGCCTTAATCCTCCCTGACACCTATCCAGCATGCTGCCGCTGCCATTAGGGTACAAACAAACACGCTGCTGGGGTCCCAGCGGTCGCCAAATGGTCCCTGGCACCCCCCAGCATTACACGACACCACCTTGCTGTGACCCCAGGTGGGTCCGAGAGGCTCAGCCAAACGGTCCCTGGCACCTCCCAAGCCAGCAGGCACGAAGGGCCCCAGGAACCCAGCTGATGGGTCCCAGCTGCCATTAAATGGTCCCTGGCAGGCCTCCCCAGCGGATGGGTCCCAGCGACCCACACGGGTCCCATCTGCTCGCCAAATGGTCCCTAGCACCTCCCCAGCTACAAGCACGGAACACAAGCAACCCCACAAGGAGTCCCAGTGGCTCGCCAAATGGTCCCTGGCACATCCCCAGCGCACATGGGCCCAGAGACCCCGCATCGGGTCCCAGCTGTCTCACAAATGGTCCCTGCACCTCACCAGCATGCGACAGGGCCCAGCAAACACGCGGGGGGTCCAACGGCCGTAAGATGGTCCCTGCACCTCCACAGCGACGACGGGCCCCAGCGACCCCTGCTGGGTCCCCTAGAGGCTCGCCAAATGGTCCCTTAGCACCTACCCAGAGCGCGACAGGCTCCAGCAACCCCACGAGGGTCCCAGCGGCTCACAAATGGTCCCTGGCAATCCCCAGCAAGACAGGCCCTAGCTGACCCATGGGGGTTCCCAGCAAGTCGCCAAAATGTCCCTGGCACCTCCCCAGCGTGGTGCATCGGGCCCAGCGACCCCAAGCACGGGGTCCCAGCAGCTCGCCAAAACCGTCCCTGGGACCTCCCCAGCACCAAGACTGGGGTTTCAGCAACCTCAAGACGGGGTCCAGAGCTGCTGGCCAAATGGTCCCGGCACCTCCTCAGCAAGCGACGGGACCCAGCGACCCCTGCATGGGGGGTCCCAGTGGTCGCCAAATGGTCCCTAGCACCTCCCCAGCGCAAGACACGACACCCAGCAAGACCATCCCCACGGGGTCCCAAAGTAGCTCACCAAATCGTCCCCTTGCACTCCCCACCCGCCAAACATCCCTGGCCCTCCAGCAGCCCCACACAGGGTCCCAGCGGCTCGCCAACAGGTCCCTTGCACTTCCCCAGCACGCCACCGAACCCCAGTTACCCCCGCGGAGGGTTCCAGCGATTGCCAAACCATCCCTGGCACCTCCCCAGCGCACACGGACACTAACCCCTCCAATGCAGGGGTCCCAGCGGTTGCCAAACGGTCCCTGGCACCTCCCAGCGCACGCACTTGAAGCAGCGACCCAATGCGCTGGGCCCCAGCTGCTCGCCAAGTTGTCCTGGCACCTCCCCAGCACGCACACAGACACTAGCGACCCACGCTGGATCCCAGCTGCTCACCAAACGGTCCATGGTGACATCCCCAGCGTGGGCACTGGGCCCACTGACCCCACACGGCTCCCAGCTGCTCACCAAATGCCCCTGGCACGCACTCCAGCGCGCACGGGCACCATCGACACTACACCGGTCCCAGTGATCCCGCCAAACGGTCCCTGGCACCTCCTCAGCACCCATGCACACAGGGCCCAGCAACCACGCAGAGGTCCCAGCGTCTCAAAATGGTCCCTGTCACATCCCTAGCACGGGCCCCAGCTACTTCACGACGTCCCCAGCTTGCCAAACTGTCCCTGGTACCTCCCTGGGACTGACCCAGCGACCCCTGAGACCCAGTGACTCTGGTCCCTGTTCCCCCCAGGCTTGCTAAATGGTACCTGACACCTACCCAGCTGGCTCGCAAATGGTCCCTGTCAAATCCTCTAGCACCCCATCGGCTCGTCCCCATCCCAGCGGCTCACGCTGGGTCCCATCTGCCCCCCAAACGTCCCTGGCACCTCCCCAGCACGTGAACCAACCCAGCGCGGACCCCACGCCAGGTCCCAGCTACTCGCCAAGTTTTCCCTGGCCCCCTACTCAGCACATGAGACAGGCTCAGCAACCACACGCTGGGTCCCAGCGTTCGCCAATGGTCCCTGTCACATCCCCCAGCACGCCGCATGGGCCCCAGCTGCTCGACTTCCCTTGCAAGGTCCAACCAGCACGCCAAAACTGGGACCAGGCACCTCCCCGAGCACGCACGATTGACCCAGCGCACCCCCAAGCTGGTTCCCAGAGGCTTGCCAAATGGTCCCTGGCACCTACTCCAGCGTACAAGACAGGGCCCAGCAACCATGACGGGTCCCAGCGGTCGCCAAATGGTCCCTGTAACATCCCCAGCATGCAGACAGGGCCCCAGCGACCTCCAAGACGGGGTCCCAGCGGCTCCCTCCAAATGGTCCCTGCCACCCCCCCCCAGCGAGCCATGGACACTAGCGACACCACGCCTGGGTCCCAGTGCTCACCAAACTGTCCCTGGGCATCCCCAGCGCAGGTGCCCCAGCGACCAAACGGTCCAAGCACCTCCTCAGTGCATTAACAAGGCCCATCGACCCTGTGTGGGGTGCCAGCGGCTCGCCAAATGGTCCCTAGCACCTCCCCAGCACACGTCCAGACACCATGGTCCAAGCGCCCAGCTGCCTTAACTTTTCCCTGGCACCTCCCCAGCATAAGCGACAGGGACCAGTGAATCACAAGCTTCACAGCTGCTCGGCCAAATGATCCTCCCTGGCACCTCCCAGCACAGACCGGCAATTAAATGACCCCAAGGCTTGGTCCCAGCTGCCTGCCAAATGGTTCCTACATCCCCCACGAGCCTCCTGTTACCCAGCGACCCCACGCCAGTCCCAGCGCTCGCCAAAAGGTCCCCAGCCCCTCCCCAGCTGACACAGGGGCCCAGCAAACCCTAATGGGTCCCAGCTGCCGCCAATGGTCCCTGGCCCCCCCCAGCACACGAAAGGGCTCAGCAACCCCTGGCTGCAGGGGTCCCAGCTACCACCAAATGGTCCCTGGCACATCCCCAGGAAGCCGCACGGGCTCCAGCGCCACCTCACACGAGTCCCAGCAGCTCAAATGTTCCCCTGGAGCACCTCCTCGAAGAAGCATTGGCCCAGGCTTACCCCACACTCCAGGCCCCAGATATTGCCAAACTGTCCCTGTCACCTCCCCACCACTGCCAAGACGGGCCCAGCGACCCCATCGCATGGGGTCCAAGAGGCCTCAAAACAGTCCCTGAACCCCTCAGCTGATGGACCCCAGAGACCCTGCATCCCAGCAGCTCGAGCAATGGTCCCCGGCGCCCTCCCCAGCACGCCAAGACGGGACCCTAGCGACCCAGCACGGGTCCCACCGCCTGCCAAATGTTCCCCTAGTACATCCCCAGCAGTTCACAAGACTGAACCCAGCGACCTTTATGGGTCCCAGCGCTTTTGCCAAATGGTGCCTGGCAACCTCCTCGAGCGCCAAGACAGGCACCAGTTAACCCAACGCGGGTCCCAGCTGCTCGCCAAACCGTCCCCTGGCACCTCCCCAAAGGCGCACTGGGCCCCACTGAACCCAAGAGACGGTCTCCCAGCGCGCTCGCAAAAGGTCCCTGGCAACTACCCAGCGCCAAGATAGGGTTTCAAGCGACCCCAAGATGGGGTTCCAGTTGCTCGACAAATGGTCCCTGGCATCTCCCCAGTGGGGTTTAAAGACCGCCCCAGAGGCTCCCCACACATCCCTAGGGTCCCATCTGTCCTAGCTGTCCAAATTGTCCCTGGCACCACCCCCAGCACGCCACAGACATGACCCAGAAACCTGCGCGGGGGGTCCCAGCTGTCGGTCCAAATGGTCTCTCGGCACCCTCCAGCGTATGGCGCAGGGCCAAGCAACCCAAACGGTCCCAGGCACCTCCTCGAGAAATGGGCCCCAGTGACACCTCCCCAGGGCCTGCTAAATGGTCCTGGGCCCAGCAACATCGGCTCCCAGGCCCAGCGGGTGTCCAAATGGTCCCTGATACCTAGCATCCCCAGCGCACGCACGTCCCAGCGGGTCCCTAGCAACTCCCAGCGCTGCATGGGTCCCAGCGGGATCCCAGCTGCTCGGCCAAATGGTCCCTGGCACCTCCCCAGCACCGCCAAGATGGCCCAAAGCGATCCAGTGCGGGATCAAAGCTTGCCAGCTGTTCCTCTAGCCCCCTCCCCAGTAGCCACATGACGACACTAACGACTCCACGCCTGTCCCACCGCTCACCAAACAGTCCCTGGCACCTCCCCAGCACGAGCACGGGGCGAAGCGAACCAAGACAGGGTCCCAGCTGCTCACCAAATGGTCCCTGGCAACTCCCCAGCATGCGCATAGGCCCCAGAGACCCTGCACAGGGGGTCCCAGCTGTCGCCAAATGGTCCTGGCAACTCACCAGCATGACGGTTCCAGCAAGACCACGCGGGGTCCCAGATACCGCCAAATGGTCCTGGCACCTCCCAGCGCACGCACGGACCCAAGGCCGACCCCCGCTTGGGTCCCAGAGGATCGCCAAACCCCTGGCTCCCCAGCACGCGACGACACCAGCGCCACTTCACGCTGGGTCCCACTGCTCACAAACTGTCCCTAGTACATCCCCAGCACGCCAAGACTGAACCCAGCAACCCACGTCCCAGCGGCTTGCCAAATGGTCCTGGTAACCGCTCTGAACCCAGCGCCACAAGACAAGGTTCAGCGAAAGATAGTGAGCGAGGGTCCCAGCTGCTCGCCAAACTGTCCCTGGCACATCCCCCAGCGTGGGCATCTGGGCCCACTGACCTCAAGACGGGTCCCAGCTGCCCGCCAAATGGTCCCTGGCAACTACCCAGCGCAAGATAGGCCTGCCGACAGGTTCCCCAGTTACTGACAAATGGTCCCTGGCATCTCCTGCGTGACTCGTTAGTCGGGTCCCAAAGGCTCCTCTAAATGTTACCTAGTCTCCAAGGCCCCACAACCATGCTTGGGGTCCCAACACTAGGCAACGCCCACGGTCCCACGTGGTGGCTCTAGTTGCCAAACATCCCTGGCGCCCCCAGCACGCCAAGACGGAACCTAGCTACTCCACGCTGGGGGCCACTGCCCGCCAAAATGTCCCTGGCACCACCCCCAGCTCACAGACAGGGTTGAGCGATCACGCAGGGGGTCCCTAGTACCGCCAAATGGTCCTGGCAACTCCTCAGCACAAGCATCAGGCACCAGCGCGAATGCGGGGTCCCAGAGGCTCGCTAAACCGCCCATCCCCAGCACCATCCCCAGCCCCGCAGACGGGTCCCCAGCATCCCGCACGGGGTCCCAGCGGGGTTCCAGCAGAAATGGTCCCTGCATGGCCCCAGCCCAGCGCGACGAACAGAGGCCCGGGCATCCCAGTGCGCGACCCCACCTTGGGTCCCAGCGCTCGCCAAATGGTCCCTGACACTACCACCCAGCACAAGACATGACCTAGGCCCATGAACCAGCGGCCAAATGGGCACAGCAATTGGTCACAATTGGTCCTGGCACGTCCCAAGCACGCCAGAGAGCAGGCTCCATCGACTTCGTGCAGGGTCCCAGGTCCCAGCCACCCACAGCCAAACTGTCCCTGGCACCTCCCCAGCACGCATGGTCCCCATCGGGCTCAAAGCTTACCCCAGCGCCAAGAGGGGTCCCAGTGGCTCGCCAAATGTTCCCTAGTACTTCCCTTAGCACGCACGGGCCCCTGGCATCCAGCGATTCCCACGCTGTGTCCTCCTCGCTCACCAAACGGTCCCTGGGTCCCATTATTCCAAACAGCCCCTGGCAATCCGCTTCCTGACCCCAGCCCAGCTTCAAAATGGTCCTGGGGTCCAAGCAGCTCCCTGACAAACCGTCCCTGGCACCCAGAGGCTCGCAAAGCAAGCGCACGGACACCAGCGACCCCACTTGGGCCCCACTGGGTCCCACTGTCTCACCAAACGGACACTTCCTGGCATATCCCCCAGCGCGACTGAACCCAGCTACTTTGCTGGTCCCAGTAGCTTGCCAAACATCCTGAACCTCCCCAGCCAAGACAGGCACCAACGAACCAACAACGGGGTCCCAGCGGCTCGCTAAACGGTCCCTGATGCCTCCCTAGCTCCCAGACATTAGGTTGAGCGACCGGGTCCCAGAGGCTCGCCCAAACCGTTCAACACCTGGTCAGCGCACCACACAGCCCCCACGGCTCCATCGACGGGTCCCAGTGGCTCGCCAAATGTTCCCTAGATGGTCCTCACGGGACCTACCCAGTCCCTCCGCCACCAAACGGTCCTCAATCCCTGTGCATCCGCCTCTGGGGTTCCAGAGGTTCACGGGTCCAAAGGAATAAAACTGTCCCTGGCACCTATCCAAAGCAAGCGACAGGGTGTACAACAAACCCACGCTGGGGTCCCACTGTCCACCAAATGGTCCCTGGCACATCCCCAGCGCCAAGACACACGGACCCAGCGACCAGGTGGGGTCCCGGCTCGCCAAACCGTCCCTGGCACCTACCCAGTGCGCGAAGGGCCCCAAGAACCCGTGAGGGGTCCAGCTGTTCAACAAAGGTCCCTGGCACCACACCAGCGTGATGGACCCAGCGACTCCCACCCAGCGGGTCCCAATTGCCTCCTGGCCAAATGGTCCCTCACACTGGTCCCAGCTATCCGAACACAAGCGGCTCCATCGATAAGGAGTCCCAGCCACCGCCAAAATGGTCCCTGGCACATCCCCAGGCCCAAAGACAGGCCTGGGGGTCCCACCGCAAATGGTCCCAGCCTCCCTATATGCCAGAAATGGTCCTCGGCCCACGCTTGGGTCCTACCAGCCAAACTGCCCTGGCACATCCCATGCAAACACCCAGCGACTCAGGGTCCCCAGCGGCCGCCAAATGGTCCCTGGCAACCCCCAGCAGACGTGACATGCCCCAGCGACCCAACGCTGGGTCCCAGCGGCTGCTAAATGTTCCATGGCGCCTCCCAGAGCGCGACGAGCCCCAGCAACCATGCGAGGGGTCCCAGCTGCCCACAAATGGTCCCTGTCAAATCCCCAGCACGCCACAGACAGGCACCCAGCGATCCCGCCTGGGTACCAGCAAGTCACCAAATGGTCCCTGGCACCTCCCAGCTGCAGCGGACACAGCGACCCCGCATCGGGGTCCCAGCGGCTCGCCAAATGGTCCCTGGGAACTACCCAGCGCGCCGCGATAGCTCCGAGCGATTCTCGCACGGGTTCCAGCTGTTCACAAATGGTCCTGCATCTCCAGCATGACGGGCTCAAAGCAACATCCTCGCAAGGGGTCCCAGAGGCTTCGCCAAATGTTCCATGGCACATCCCAGGGCGCAAGAGACTGGACACAGCGAATTTTTGGGGTCCAGCTGTTCGCTAAATTGTCCCCTGGCTCCCACAAGATCTACTCCAGCGACATGAACCTTAGAAATCATGTGGGTCCCAGCGGCTTGGCAAATGGTCCATGCCCACATTCCCAGTTTGCCGGGCCCCAGCGACCCCACGCTTGGGTCCCCACTGCTCACTCAAACCGCTCCCTGGCGCCCCCAGCACGCCAGACGACACACTAGCGACCCACGCTTGGGTCCCACCGCCTCGCCAAATGTTCCTTAGTACATCCCCAGCCCAAGACTGAACCCAGCTTTAATTCTTCCGTGGATCCCAGCAGCTAGCCAAATGGTGCCTGGTAACCGGCAGAGCGCCAAGACAGGCACAAGCGACCCAATGCTTGGGTCCCAGCTGCTCGCCAAACGGTCCATGATGCCTCCCCAGCGTGACACGGGCCCCAGTTAGAAACCGCAAGACGGGACCCAGCTGTTCAACAAATGCCCCCGCACCACACCACAGCATCGCGCACGGCACCATCGACCACGCGCGGGGTCCCAGCGGCTCGCCAAACGGCCCCTGGCTCCTCCCCAACGCACACAGGGCTCAGCAACGGTCCCAGCGGCTCACAAATGGTCCCTGCACATCCTGCCACGCGCATGGACCCAGCGACTTCGGGCATGGTCCAGCCACCGCCAAACTGTCCCTGGCACCCCCAGCACGCGCATCGGCCCAGCGACCCTGCTGGTTCCCAGAGGGGTCCCAGGGCTCGCCAAATGTTCCCTAGTACCTCCCCAGTGCGCTGAACGACACCAGCGACCCCACGCTGTGTCCCATCCGGCTCAAAACGGTCCCTGGCACCTCCCCAGCATCCGAACTGACCCAGCGACCTTGCGCGGGGTCCCCAGCTGCTCGCCAAACCGTCCATGATGCTCCCCAGCCGCATAATGGGCCCTAGCTAACCCAAGACGGGACCCAGCTGTTCAACAATTGGTCCCTGCACCACACCAGCACGCCAAGTGATGGGCCCCAGCGACCACGCGTGGGTCCCAGCGGCTCGCCAAATTGCCTCTGGCTCCTAAGCAACGACGACAGGGCACAGCAATCTGGTCACACTGGCTCAATGGCACGTCCCAAGCACGCGTACGGGCTCCATCGACTTCGGGTGAGGCCGCAGCCCCTGGCCAAACTTGTCCCGGCACCTACCCAGTGCGCCGGGATGGGCCCCAGCAACCTCCTTACAGGGTCACAGCTGCTGCTGGCCAAAACCTGGTCCCCTGGCACCTCAGCAAGCGTGACGGGGCCAAGGCGATCCTGCAGTGTCCCAGTGGGTCGCTAAATGGTCCCTAGCACCTCCCCTGAAGACACGGACACTAGCAACCCACGCTGGGGTCCCAGCAGCTCACTTTGTGCGATCTCTGGCACCCAGCACGCGTGGGGCCCATCGACCCTGTGGGTGCCAGCGGCTCGCCAAATGGTCCCAGCACCTCCTCAGCGACTTCGCCAGTGGGTCCAAGCGCCTTGCCTTAATCCTTTCCTGGCACCTCCCAGCATGCGACAGGGACCAGTAATCACGCCACAAGCGCCACAGCTGCCCGCCAAATGATCCCTGGCACCTCCCCAGCACGCAGACGCACCACGACCCTGGCGCTGGGTCCCAGCGGCTCGCCAAAATGGTTCCTAGCACCCCAATGAGCCCTGTTACCAGCTTTCACCCCATCGCCGGGTCCTCAGCGCCCGCCTGTGCGAGTCCCTGGCACTTCCCCCAGCGCGCATTACAGGGACCAGCAACCACGCGCGGGTCCCAGCGGCTCGAAATGGTCCCTGGCACCTCCCCAGCGCGAGCACGCGTCTAGCTACCCCGCTGCTGGGTACCCAGCGGCTCACCAAACGGTTCCTGGCACCCCCAGGAAGCGCACGGGACCCAGCGACCCCGCCATGAGTCCCAGCAGCTCGCCAAATGTTCCCTGGCACCTCCTCAGCACGCACTGGGCCTAGCGGACCCATACGGTGTCCTAGCGGCACGCCAAACGGTCCCTGTCACCTCCCACCACGCCAAGACGGGCCCAGCGACCCCATCGCTGGGTCCAAGAGGCTACAAACAGTCCCTGAACTCTCCCCAGCCGCATGGACCCTAGAGACCCTGCATGGGGTCCCAGCAGCTCGACAATGGTCCATGGCGCCTCCCAGCACGCCAAGACGGACACTAGCGACCCACGCTTGGGTCCCACCGCCCGCCAAATGTTCCTAGTACATCCCCAGCCCACAAGACTGAACCCAGCGACCTTGCGGGGTCCCAGTAGCTGCCAAATGGTGTGCCTGGTAACTCAAGTAGCTGCCAAGACAGGCACCAGCGACCCAATGCGGGTCCCAGCTGCTCGCCAAACCGCCCCTGGCACATCCCCAGCGTGGGCACTGGCCCACTGACCGCACGGTCTCCCAGCGGCTCGCCAAATGGTCCCTGGCAACTACCCAGCGCTGCCAAGATAGCTCAAGCGACTCAAGACGGGTTCCAGCTGCTCGGCAAATGGTCCCTGGTATCTCCCCAGCATGCGCATTGGCCCAAAGCGATTCTCTGCAAGGGTCCCAGAGGCTCGCCAAATGTTCCCTGGCATCCCCAGTGCGCGCACTGGACACAGCTGATCTTGCGCTGGGTCCCAGCTGCCTCGCCAAATTGTCCCTGGTCCCACGATCTACCCAGCGCTGCATGACCCAGAAACCGCGCGTGGGGTCCCCAGCGGCTCACAAATGGTCCATGTCACATTCCCAGCCTCGACGGGCCCCAGCGACTTGGCGCGGGGTCCAAGAAGCTCACAAACTGTCCCAGGCACCTCCCTCAGAGAGCGCATGGGCCCCAGTGGGACTTCGTGCAGGGTCCCAAGGCCTGCCAAATGGTCCTGAGACATCCACAGCCCGCACATCGGGCCCCAGCGGCCAAGATGGTGTCCCAGTGGCTCACCAAATGATACCTAGCTCTCCCCTAGTGCACGACGGGTCCCAGCGGCACGCCAAAACGGTCCCTAGCACCTCCCAGCGCGCGCATGGGCCCAAGCTGCCCCGCATCGGGATCCCAGCTGCTCGCCAAATGGTCCCTGCACTTCCCCAGCACGCCAAGACGGGCCCAAAGCGACCAAAGCGGGGATCCTGTGCAGCTTGCCAAATGTTCTTCTAGCACTCCCAGCTGCGACGATTACTCCAACGACCACTCCACGCTGGGTCCCACTGGCTCACCAAACAGCCCCAGGGCAACACCCCCAGCGGCGAGCGAGCAGGCCCAAGGTTTAATTCCACAGGGGTTCCAGCTAACACAAATGGTCCCTCGCAACTCACCCTAGCATGCGATGGGCTCCCAGCGAATTCGCAGGGGCCCAGCGGCTCGCCAACAGTCCCTGGCACCTCCCCAGCATGCGCATCGACCTAAAGCGATTCCCCTGCGCGGGTCCCAGAGGCCCGCCAAATGTTCCCCCTAGCTCTCCCAGCGCACGCATCGGACACTAGCTGAATTTAACGCTGGGTCCCACCGGCTCACCAAACCGTCCCTGGCGCCTCCCCAGCACGCACGGACACCAGCTGACCCACTGGGTCCCACCGGCTCGCCAAATGTTCCCTTAGCACATCCCCAGCTCACAGACTGAACCCAGCGCGCACTTTTGGCAGGTCCCAGCAGCTTGCCAAATGGTGCCTGGCAACTCCGCAGGCTGCCAAGACAGGCACCAGCGACCCAATGCGGGTCCCAGCTGCTCGCTAAACCGGCCCATGATGCCTCCCCAGCGCATACGGGCTCCCAAGGAAACCCGCACGGGACACAGCTGTTCAACAACTGGTCCCCCGCACTATTAACCAGCATCGCACGCAGACGCCCCAGCGACCACGTGCGGGTCCCAGCGGCTCGCCAAATTGCCCCTTGGCTCCCATAAGCAACGGCACAGGGCACAGTAATTGGTCACAATTGGTCCCTGCACATCCCAAGCATGCGTACGGGCTCCATCGACTTCCGGTGAGGTCCCAGCCACTCGCTTTAAACTGTCCCCTGCACCTCCCAGCACGCAGACAAGGGCCAAAGCTGCACTCCCTGTGAGGGGTCCCAGTGGTCGCTTTCACGTTCCCTAGTACCGCCCAGGCGCAAGTAATGACACTTAGCGAATTTCATCGCTGTGTCCCTCCGCTCACCAAACCGTCCCTGGCACATCCCCAGCATCCGGCCAGCTTCACCCAAAGCGACTTTACGACTGGGTCCAAGCAGCTCTTCGAATAAACTGTCCGGCACTCCAAAGCAAGCGCGACGGATTACTAGCGAATTGCACGCTGGTCCCACTGTCTCACCAAACGGTTCCTTGGCATATCCTCAGCGCCAAGACTGGACCCAGCGACCTTTGCGCTGGGGTCCCAGCGGGTCGCTAAACCGTCCCTTGGCACCTACCCAGTGGGCAAGATGGCCCTAGAACTCCCCGATCGGACCCAGCTGTTCAACAATTGGTCCCGCACCACACCAGCATCGCTGCACGGGCCCCAGCGACCACGCAGGGGTCCCAGCGGCTCGCCAAATTGCCCCCTGGCCCTAAGCAACGCACAAGACAGGGCACAGCAATTGGTCACAATGGTCCCTGACACGCCCCAAGCACGCATGGGCTCCATCGACTTCGCGTGAGGTCAGAGCTACTCGCCAAACTGTGTCCCTGGCACCTCCCCCAGCACGTGCATCGGCCCAAAGCGACCCCGTGAGGGGTCCCAGTGGCTCGCCAAATGTTCCCTAGTACCTCCCCATTGCGCGCACGGACACTAGCGACCCCACGCTGGGTCCCACCGGCTCACCAAACGGCTCCTGGCACATCCCCATCGCGCCAGACTGAACCCAGCGACCTTGTGCGGTTCCCAGCGGCTCGCCAAATGGTCCCTGGCAACTCCCCAGCACACGCAAGACATGCACCAGCGACCCAAAGGGTCCCAGCGGGCTCGCTAAACCATCCATGGCGCCTCCCAGCGCGCACGAGCCCAGCGATCCTGCACGGGACCAGCCACCGACAATCCCCTGGCACCCCCAGCACGCCAAGAGACAGGCACAAAGCGATCCCGCCGGGGTACCAGCGGCTCACCAAATGGTCCCTCAGAACTCCCTCAGCGCGGCAACGGACACTAGCGACACTACGCTGGGTCCCAGTGGTCGCCAAATGGTCCCTGGCAACCACCCAGCGCGCGATAGGCTCAAGGGACCCCTTGACGGGGTTCCAGCTGCCTGATAAAATGGTCCCTGGCATCTCCCCAGCATGCGCAGACGGCTCAAAGCAACCCCCCGCATGGGGTCCCAGAGGGCTCGCCAAATGTTCCATGAGTACATCCCAGTGCGCGTGACTGGACACAGCTGACCTTTGCGCTGGGTCCCAGCTGCTCGCCAAATTGTCCCTGGCCTTGCCAAGATTCACCAGCCGCGACATGAACTTCAGAAACCGCCGTGGTGGGGTCCCAGCGGGCTCACAATGGTCCATGTCACATTCCCAGTCACAAGACGGGCCCCAGCGAATTATCACGCTGGGTCCCACTGCTCACCAAACCGCCCCCCTGGCGCCTCCTTAGCACGCCAGACGGACATTAGCTACCCACGCTGGGTCCCACTGTCTCACCAAACGGTTCCTGGTATCTCAGCGCCACTGACCCAGCGACCTTAAGGCTGGGGTCCCAGCTCGCTCGGCCCATGACCTCCCAGCGATGCCTCCCCAGCGCGGGGACAGCTGTTCAACAATTGTCCCCTCGCACCACACCAGCATCAGCCAAGACGGCCCTAGCCCACCGCAGTGGGTCCCAGCTGCTCAAATTGCCCTGGCTCTAAGCAACGCCGCGACAGGGCGGCCAGCAATTATCATACTATCAATAATGGCACGTCCCCAGCACGCTGCGACGGGTTCCATCGATTTCGGTGAGGTCGCAGCCACTGGGCCAAACTGTCCCTGGCACCTACCCAGTGCGGCCGATGGCCCCCAGCAACCCCAGACAGGGTCACACAGCTGCTGGCCAAATGGTCCCTGGCATCTCCCAGCAAGCGACGGGGCAAGGGCGATCCCGCGGCGTGTCCCAGTGGTCGCCAAATGGTCCCAGCACCTCCCCAGCCAAGACACGGACACAAGCAACCCCACGCCGGGTCCCAGCAGCTCACCAAATGGTTCTGGCAACTTCCCAGCACGCCAAGATGGGCCTCGCAGTAAGCCTCAGCGGGTGCCAGCTGCTCGCCAAATGGTCCCTAGCACCTCCCTTAGCGCCAAGACATCGGGCCCGAAGACCCTGGCGACTGGGACCCAGCTGGACAAATGGTCCCCTGCACCTCACCAGCATGCGACAGGGCACAGCAAATCCACGACGGGTCCGAGCAGCAGCTCGGGCTAAATGGTCCCTGGCACCCCCTCAGATACAGACGGGCAATGAAATGACCACACGCTGGGTTCCAGCGGTTCGGCCAAACCATCCTGGAGCGGTTCCTGCTACAAGCAAGACGTCCCTGGCACTTCCCCGAAGCAAGATTGGACACAGCGACCTCTGCGCTGGGCGGCCACAGCTGCTCGCTGTTGTCCCTTAACACATCCCCAGCACATCGTCCAGACACTAGCGACCCCACGTTGGTCCCAGCGGCTCGCTAAACGTCCGGCACTCCCCAGTAAGGCGCGATTGACACAGCCGCATTCTGGCGCGGGCGCGGCCACAGCCGCTCGCCAAGTTGTCCCTGGCACCTCCCCAGCACGCTGGCCCTGACATGCATTCCACGCTGGGTCCCAGCGTCACCAAACGGTCCCTGGCACATCCTCAGCTGGCACTGACCCAGCGGTCTTTGCGCCATGGTCCCAGCGGGTCGGCCAAATGGTCCATGCACTCCTCCCCAGCGCGACGACAGGCCCACTGGACCTCAATGGGGTCCCAGCGACCAAGTTTTCCTGGCCCCTCACTCAGCACACACGCACAGGGCTCAGTAACCACGCAGGGGTCCCAGCGTCGCGAATGGTCCCCGTCACATCCTCAGCACGCCAGACGGCCCCAGCGATGATCATCATCGCCACGGGTCCAAACAGCTCGCCAACTGTTTCTGGTAATCCCTCAGCGCCACAAGACGAGACCCAGCGACCCCATGCGCTGGAAGTCTCAGAGGTTTGCCAAATGGTACTCTGCACCTACCCAGCGCTACAAGACAGGGCAGCCGTAACCATGCATGGGGGTCCCAGCGCTCACAAATGGTCCCTGTCAAATCCCCAAGCGGCGGACCCCCAGCGACTTCACGCTGGGTCCAAGCAGCTCGACAACCATTCTCTGGCACTTCCTCAGCGCCAGCCAAGACGGGCCCTAAGTGACCCAGCACGGGCCGTCCCAGCGTCACTAACTGTCCTTTGCGGGCCCCCCATAGGCTGCAAGGTGATGGGCCCTCAAGCACTTCACACGGGTTCCAGCTGCTCGCCAAATGGTCCTCGGCACTCTCAGCATGCGACAGGGCCAAGGCAACTCCTGTGCGTGGGTCCCAGCTGCTTGCCAAATCGTCCCTGGCACCTCCTCAGCATGCCATGGGCCCCAGAGACCCTGCATGGGTTCCCCAGCGGCTCTCCAAATGGTCCCTGGCACCTCCAAGCACTTGCCACGGTTCCCAGCAAAAGCACCGTCGCGTGGTCATATGACTTCGCCAAATGGTCTCTGGCACCTGCCAAAGCGATGCGAACAGGGCCAAGCAACCCCGCAGCGGGTTCTCAGAGGATAAGCCAAATGGTCCTGGCACCTCCCAGCGCAAAGTTTAGGAACCAGCGTGGACTCTGGCGGTCGCGGCAAAAGGTCCCTGGCAGCCCCCAGCGCCAGATACGACACACCAGCGACCCCACGCTGGGTCCTTGCTGCTTGCCAAACCCGTGCCCCTGACGCCCCCAGTGTGCACCATCGCCCCAGCACCCCACACGGGGTCCCATCTGCCCCCGAAATGGTCCCTTGCACCTCCCTCAGCACGCGACGGGACACTAGTGATACTACGCTGTCCCATGCTCTCCAAATGGTCCCTGGTGCCTCCCCGAGCGGGAACGGCCCCAGCGAATTTTGCACGGGATCAAAGCTGCTCGCAAATGTTCCATGGCCCCCCCAGCGCAGAGACGGGCACAGCTTAATTCCGCCAGGGTCCCAGCTGCCCGCCAAATGCTCCCTGGCACCTCCCTAGAATCGACGCAGATTGGGCCCAGCTACCCCGCTGCGGGGTCCCAGCGCCACGCCAAACGGTCCCTGACACCTCCCTTAGCAAACGGACGGGGCCCAGCAACAACGCCGTGGGGGCCCAGCGAAGCAACAAATGGTCCCTGTCACATCCCCAGCGTACAAGACGGGTGCCAGCGACCCCGGGCTGGCTGGGTCCCAGTGGCTCGCCAAATGGTCCCTGGCTCTTCCCCAGGCCAGCATCGGCCCAGCAACCCTGCGCTGGGTCCCAGCGGCACGCTTAAATAGTCCCTGGTGCACCTCCCCAGCTGCGACGGGCTCCCAGCGCGACGGATCAAAGCTGCTCGAGAAATATTCCATGGCCCCTCCCTCAGCGGGGCGCGACGGGCCACAGAGACCCTGCATGGGGTCCCAGCTGCTCGCTAAATGGGTCCCTGCACCTCCCAAGCACCCGCCAAGACGTGGTCCCAGCAAGACCATGCGGGCGTCCCAGCGGCTCGCCAAATGGTCCCTGGCACCTCCCAGCACGCTGCCCGGCCCCCAGCGGACCCCTGTGAGTTCCCAGCGGCTCAGCCAAACGTCCCTGGTTCTCCAAAGCGCTGCCAAGACTGGCCCCAGCGCTTCACGCGATGGTCCAAGCGGCTTCCCAAACTGTCCCTGAGCACCTCCCAGCGGCGCGCTGGACCCAGCAACCTCTTGGCGAGTCCCAGCCCCGGCCATAAGCGGTCATAGCGCACTCCCAGCTGGCACAGGGTTCAGCGACCCTGGCGAGGCTCCAGCGGCTCGCCAAATGGTCCCTAGCACCTCCCAGAAGCGCGTACACGGACCCCGCGATCCGCGCGGGGTCGACTGCTTTCGCCAAATGATCCTGGCACCTCCACAGCACGTGCACAGGCCCCAGCGACCACGTGCGGTCAGCGGCTCGCCAAATATTCCCGCATCTGCAGCGGCTCAAGGCCCCACAACCATGCTTGGGGTCCCAGCAGCTGCGCACTGGTCACAGATACTTCCTGCACGTGGTACAAGTAACGCCAAGCATCCCTGGAACCTCCCCAGCGTGCGCCAGCGCCGACCCGCAATGCGAAATGCGGCTCACCATCGTCCTGGAGCCTCCCCGAAGCTGGCCGATGCACGGGCACCAGCGACCCGTCGCGAGGGTCCCCAGCAACACCTGCTTGATTGTCGCGTCCCAGCGTGCATTCGGGCCTCCAGCGACCCGTCGCGGATTCCCGGTTCATGAGGGTAACCTGGCACATCCCGGCCTGCCTTGAACCCCACCGATCCCTTTCGGGCGGCTACCAGCGGCTCACCAAATGGTCCCTTGCAACTCCCAAAGCGTATACGGACACTGCGCTGACACTACCTTGAGGTCTCAGTGGCTGCGCCAAATGGTCCTAGCAGCGCTACCAAGCCAGCGCGCCACAGGTTAGCGACCCGTCGCGAGGATCCCAGCGGCTGCATAAATGTTCCCTGGCATCCCAGTCTTGGCCCTTGCAGACCCTACTTGATGCGTGGGATTGCCAGAGGCTGGGCAAATGAGTACCTGCACCATCTGCCAGCCATGGCGCCGATAAAGCCCAGAAACGCTGGCGTGGGGTCCCAGCGGCTCACAAATGGTCATGTCACATTCCCAGCTTCGGCGCCGCGGGCTGGCGAGCTTCCGCGAGGTCCAAGCAGCCACCAAACTGTCCCAGGCACCTCCCAAGACACGGCCCCAGCCCCAGCGACCCCACAGGGTCCCAGCGCCTGCTCAGCCAAATGGTCCCTGGCACCTCCCCAGCACGACAGTGGGCCAGGCCTGATCCCGCCGGGGTACCAGCGATCACCAAATGGTCCCTTGTAACTCCCCAGCGCGTGCACGGACACTAGCGACACACGCTGGGTCCCAGCGGCTCGCCAAATGGTCCCTGGCAACTACCAGCTGCGATAGGGGTTCGGGCTTATTCGACGGGTTCCCAGCTGTCGACAAATGGTCCCCTGGCATTCCCCAGCATGCCGGGTTCTCAAAGCCACCTGCAAGGGGTCCCAGAGGCTCGCCAATGTTCCCTGGCACATCCCCAGTGCGCGACTGGACACACAGCCTTACCTGGGTCCCAGCTGCTCAATTGTCCCTGGCCCCACGCGATTTCGCTCAGCGCCACAAGACATGGCCCAGAAACCGCTGCTACAAGGTGGGGTCCCAGCCGCTCACAAATGGTCCATGTCACATTCCCAGCTCGCCAAGACGGGCCCCAGCTACTTCATGCGGGATCCAAGCAGCTCTCGCCAAACTGTCCCTTGCACACCTCAGAGAGCGATGGGCCCCAGTGATTCTCACAGGGTCCCAAGGGGCCTGCCAAATGGTCCCTTGACATCCACAGCCCGCATACACGGCTCCCAGCTGCTTCAAGAGATGGTGTCTCAGTGGTTTCACTAAATGATGGCCTGGCTCTCTCCCCAGGGCACGCGATTTGGGATCAGCGACTTCGGCTGGGTCCCAGCGGCACGCTAAACGTCCCCACCTCCCTAGGCCACAGAGATGTGGGGTCAAAGCTGCCCCCAAGACGTGGGATCCCAGCTGTCACAATGGTCCCTGGTGACTTCTCTCAGCACAGACGGGCTCAAAACTATCCAGTGCGGGTCCCAGCAGCTTGCCAAATGTTCTCTCTAGCACCTCCCAGCTACGGACATAAGGACTCCGCTAGGTCCCGCGA
>CM072682.1:21313276-21363990 GCA_036884735.1 Huso huso
TGTGAAAAGTAATAATTTAATATATTTGCTATTTTTTCTTCATCATCTATGATTTTGCCATTTGTGTCTCTTAGACATTTAACCTCCCTCTTTAGAATGTTCTCTTGCTGTTATAATATTGGAAAAACATTTTGGAATTGGTTTTAGCCCTTCTCTTGGCCTCTCTCTCTCTTGGCCTTTCTATCTTCCTTTTTGACTTGTGTTTGCAGTTCCATGTACTCTTTCTGTGTACTTTGTTTTTTGGTCCCTTTAAAATGCTCTGTAAAGTGCCTTTTTTTCTGAATTTTTTTTTTTTGATCTATTAAACCATTTTGGCCATTTTGTTTTAGATTTAGAGTTGTCTACTTTTGGGATGTAATTGTTTTTTAGCCTCTAGTACTACATTTTTAAAAAAACAGCCATCCTTTTTCTGTGGATGTTTTCTCTATT
Source organism: Huso huso (assembly GCA_036884735.1). Taxonomy (NCBI): domain Eukaryota; kingdom Metazoa; phylum Chordata; class Actinopteri; order Acipenseriformes; family Acipenseridae; genus Huso; species Huso huso. The sequence goes on from CM072682.1 coordinate 21,313,706, forward strand.
TTACTCCAATCTACTTCTGTTAGTCTCTGTTTCATACCACCTTCATAGTTTGCTTTTCTAAAATTGTAAACCTTAGCTTTAGTCATTACTTCTGGGGTTTTAAAAAATATTTCAAATGAGACCATATTGTGGTCTGGAGTTTGCCAATGGCTCTCTGACCTCTGTTTTAGTTATTCTGTCTTCATTATTTGAAAAGACTAAATCAAGGGGCATGCCTCCCCTCTAGTCGGTGCTTTGACAAATTGCGTTAGGAAGCAGTCATTTGTCATTTCCACCATTTCAATTTCGTCCGTGGGTGCCCCCATCAGTTTTCCCATTTTATATGGGGTTGGAAATCCCCCATTAGTATATACTTTTTCTTTTCTACATTTTCAATGTCATTGTATAACAGATTATTTTGCTCAGCGTCTGAATTTGGCGGTCTGTAGCATGCTCCTATTGTTATGCCCTTTGAATTTTTTGTCCATTATTCTGACCCATATTGATTCGGCATTGTTTTCTTTGTCCAGATTTAACACCTGGGCTTCAAGACTATTTCTTATGTATGGCTACCCTCCGCCTCTTCTGTCCTGCCTGTCTTTCCTATACAGTGTGTACCCACTAATATTATATTAGTCTCCATCACTCTCAGACAACCAAGTTTCTGTAACACCTATCACATCGTAAGTTTACTTGTTAGTGCAATAGCTTCAAGTTCTAACATTTTTTTTCTGAGACTGCTAGCATTAAGATAAATACATTTCACTGGATGCCTACGAGGGCTTGAGAGGAGGGAGGTGGGAGTGAGATATTAAGAATGAGACAAGATGAGAAGGGATTTCTCAATTTGGTTAGGAGGCTTGAGAGGGGGGGCAAGAGATTTTGAGAGTTTAAGAGTGAAACGAGTTTGAGAGGATGGCGAGATTGGGGATGGAGTTTGGGAATGGTGCTTAGTAACATTGAGGTTGAGATACTGATATCAGGACGAGATGGGGACGAAAGATTTTTTCCCTTCTCGTCGGGTCAGGCAGCATCCTCTGGCTGCTGGGGCGTGAGAGGGGGAGACACAGAGAACAGCAAAGTTAGATATAAACACTTTTCCGCCGGGTCAGGCAGCACCCTCCACCTGCTGGGTGGCGTAAAAGTGAGAGAGAGAGCAAAGTTTAGACACATAACATGCAACAAATCTGACTCTCGCTCCCGACCCGGGTCAAGGCAGCATCCTCTGGCTGCTGGGTGTTTAGTAAACAAAAAGAGACAGGAAGGGGACGAACAGGACAAAGGACAGATCATTCACTTAACTCAATGCAGCACCCTCAGGCAGCTAAGCTGGCAGCTGGGCAAGCGTGGAGAGCTTGGAAAAGTGTCTCAGGTCCGTTTAGGAGAGATGAAAACAGAGAACCCCCTGTTTTGCTCTCAAATGAAGACCAGGCAGTGATAGGAAGAACGGTTAGATGGGGCAAGAGCGTACTCCATGAATCCACGTGCTGATTGAAGGAGGCGGAGAGAGTTATTCAGTTGAATATTGTCTTCCTGAAGGGTGGTACGAGCGAGGTTGGGGTCTGCTCTGGGACCAGGTTCGGAACTTCTAGATCTTGATGTAACTGTCTGTTTTGAAGTCCTGATGAATAGGAGGAAGTTATTTCCGGGGACTTGAGTGAGGTCAAAGTGCAGGCTGGTGGCTGGGAAACTGGGATTCCGATGAGGTTGGTTGTCTTGATGGAGAGGAGGATGTGAGACTCTGACGGACCTCCGGGATTGAAAGGAGGAGGGGGGGAGGAGGAACTGATGCTGGATACCTGAGAGATAATTTCTGATGGAGGAAGGGACCAGGTTAAGGGATAGCCTGAGGTCTGTCATAAAGGCAAAGAGGTGCTGAAGGTTATAGATGGTGAAGAGCTACGAATCTGGGCACACAATGTGGTGAAGGAAGACCAGGCAGTGGGAATAAGAAGAGTGAGTGGAAGGGCGAAGGCAATTCTCCCACGAGCTGCAGGCTGACTGGAGGGACTGGAGAGTGTGGAGTTTGGTGGAACACCAGCTGATTGAAAGGAGGATCAATAAGCTGCTAACAACCAAACGAGCAAGATGGGCTGAATGACCTCCTCTCGTTTGTAAACGTTCTTAAGTTCTTAAATAAAGCTTGGAGATTGCAGCAGGATTGTGCAGAGCAGTAACCACGGAGTGAGTTTTAAAAACAGCGTGTGCGAGCAAACCCAGCGATCAGTGAGTACAGCGAATTATCACAATTGAGCTGTGTGCAAGATTGTGGTGGAAGTTTAAGAGTAATGTAGTGTGGACCCCTTGCCGGAGATTCGATTTGTTGTATATTTAGCACTGTGTTAAACTTACCTGTGTGGAAGCAACGCTCACTCCTCTAGCCTGTATGATCTTGCTTCAAAATGCAGACGGACTGGTTTAAATAACTGCAAGGCATTTTTTTGACCAACGTGAAAAGAGCACTGTGTGGATTTGCCTGTGTGTGGATTACAAACAGCAGTATTAGTTACCTAGAGACCTATTTGCTTACTTTTGAACTGTGTTGCTCAAGCACTGATAAAGGAAACACATGACACAGACTGTGTAATTTCATTTTTTTGATCGTAAGGTGTATATAGCCAGCATGGATACTGCTGGTCCAGCTAGTGTCCATTCCTTCTTCCACCAACAGAGGTCTCCTGCTAACCTTGAAAAAAAAACAGATGCTTCATTTATTTGAAATACAGGACTGTGTAACTATCATTACAACCTCTATGCCTGCTGTCCTTGTGTGGGCCAGACTGGACACCTTTCCTCTTGTGTGGAGGAAGTAAAACCTGGAGAACGTGCCTGAAACACCTGGAGGGACAAAGTAACAGTTACAGCCCTGTCCTGGGTTTGGATTATAAATGCACCTTTAAAACCAGTACTTACCTTTGTGGAGGGATAGATAGATAGATAGATAGATAGATAGATAGATAGATAGATAGATAGATAGATAGATAGATAGATAGATAGATAGATAGATAGATAGATAGATAGATAGATAGATAGATAGATAGATAGATAGATAGATAGATAGATAGATAGATAGATGATAGATACTTTACTTTACTTTTTCAAAAAAAACTTTATTAAATCTTTAAAAAACATTTAACAAAAAAAACAACATTATAATATCACATTTTCTAAAATAATATTATTTCTTAAAAACTAGTATACAAAAAAAGTTATAAATAAATATTAATCAATTCTTCTTCAGTTTCACAATAATACCCTCCTATACACCAGTTCATGTCAAAAAGTTTCTAAAATCCTCATCATTTTATAAAAATTAAAATCTAATTTAATTCTGTTAATGACTAGCATTCTAAAAACAATAATAATATCTTCTTCTCCTCCAGTTACTTTAAAAACTTTCCTGGTTTTTTTTTTTTCCCCAGGACAATTTAGCTTGTCCTAACAAGAAATTAGCCAACTGACACAGATATTTCTTTTTTTTTGTGTACTGTACACAAAAAAAAAACACTTTCAGAAAAAAACTAACCCCAGCTGTTTAAAAGATCTTTCATCAGTCTAAAAGGGGATTAGTCTATTGCACACATTATAACAATGGAAAACAGTTTCTCTAGCAGCACAAAAGGACATTGGTCATTTATTGCAGGGTCAATTATACAGAGGTAGGAGTTAACAGCAAGTTGTATGCAGCAGCCTCCTGCAGATCTCCTGCTCTCTTGGGCAGTGGGGGGGTTTGTAGAGGGATCTCCCAGGCTGGTTTGCCTGCTCCTCTACCCCCAGCCGCCCTCTCCAGTGTGTGTCTGGAAGCCCCTGCAACTGGGCTTTGTTTTTTACTTTTGTACAAATTTCATATAGACTGTCACTGTTTGTATTTGACAGGGGAATCTGTCAAATGTTTTACTTTAGCAACAGTCTACCCTCCTCACTATCTTGACTGATGTTTGGGGAGATTGATAAAAAGGAAAAGGAGTTTCTGGAGGGTCTTTATCGCTCATTAAATGCTCTTTGCAATAATTCTTTATACTCACTAGGCATCGCTATATGAAACTGAGAGAGGTAACCTCAACTCTCTCTCTGAGTGCATTCCCAAAACTGAGGACAAGTTCTGCTTGGGCTCTGCCAGTTAAAAGTGTCCAAGTCCAGTACATGGCGGAGTTTTGTGACCCCCCTTCACCATCAAATTAGAAACAGTTTGAGAATCAGTCAGCTCCACTTTAAAAAAGGGGTTAAAAAGCAAAGTTTTTCTAAAAGCCAATAAAAGTCCAGAGCTCCCTTGCTCCCCACTCTCAGATTCTGCCATGCTCTCAGCAGACTCTGGTAAAAGATGGGAGGCAACTAAAATCAACCTGAGCAATGTTCATTAAAAAGAGTTGTTTATCAGCCCCCCATCCCTCCCGACTTGTGTAAGAACAACACCGCCAGCTCTGTCAGACAGGTTTCTCTGCACTGTGCAGTATCTTCTTTACTGTCTGCAGCCTAAAAAGCTGTAGTCCTGCTAGATAGTTCCATTAGCCCCTGTCCGCCTCCACTAAAGGCAGGTAGAGAACACTCTGCCTCAGCCAATGCAGTCCATCCAGAAGAAACTCAGAAATTCCTTCTGGTTTCTTTCAGAAAGGACTGTTGCGGTTCGACACACATATGGATTTATGCCAAAGTGAGGGAGGCTGCTAGGTTGTTAACAGCGAGGACTCTTCCCTGAAGGACAGCTTTGGTAATATCCACCGCCACTTCTGAAGGCCCCTCTCACCTTCTCCAGTACCCCCTCCCAGTTCTTCTGTATGGCTCTCTCATTTCCCCAGAAAGACTCCCAGGTATTTGATCTCATCCCTTTTCCACAGTAATTCACTTGGCAAGACTGGGGGGGCAGCATCTTTCAGTCTCCTATTAATAAAGCCTCACTTTTTTTTGCCAGTTTATTTTAGCAGAAGAATTTTTCAAACATTTTTTGACTTTCATCAATACTGTTAACATCCTGTTGGTTTGTTATAAAACAGCTATATCATCTGCATAAGCAGAAACTTTTTATAGGTTGAAACAGACTTCCAGGATGGATATTCCAGTCAGCACTTGTCTAAGTCTGTTGATTAAGGGCTCAATAGAAAGGGAATAGAGCATCCCGGAAGAGGGCAGCCCTGTCTAATACCCCCTGAGGACTGGGAAAGGTGCCTCAGCCCCCCATTGATTTTCAGCAAACTGAAGATGTCACAGTACAGGAGCTGTATTTGGGCAATAAAGCCTGGGCCAATCAAAGCTTCAAATACTTTCCATAAATAATTTGATCGACTCTGTCAAGGCCTTCTCCTGATCAAGGAGATAAGCCCAGCAGGAAACCAAGAGCTTGGAGGCAGCCAAAACATCCCGAATTAAAAAGATATTGTCAAAATGCCCTGTCTGGGACACAGTAGGTTTGGTCACGATGTCTGATGTTGCCTATCACAGTACTCAGTCTATTTGCCAGGGCTCTAGCTATTATTTTATAATCCGTTCCCAGCAACGACACAGGCCTCCAGTTTTTTTGATACTGCACAGATCTCCTTTCTTTGGGTAACAGGGTTATAACAGCTCTCCTGCAACTCAAGGGCAGTTCTCCTTTTCCAAACTTTCAGTGAACACTGCATACAGATCATACTTTGTAATGTCAAAATCCTTTAAAATTCAACTGGCAGCCATCTATTCAGGGGTTTTTTTACCCTTTCAGCCCCTGGATTGCATCAGAGAGCTCCTGTACAGTTAGGGGACCATCCAGATCCTTTTTGTGTCTTCAAGATCTTGGTAGAGCCTCCAGGAAGTGCTTTCGATTTCTTCAGGCTGCCCTCCAGCCTCCACGCTGTGAACAGCCCCGAATAAAACTTGTAGCAAACGCCGGATCTCTCTCCTCAGCTCTTCCCCCTGCTGGTGTCTTTAAGCAGTGTATGATCTTCCGTTGTGCCTCTTCCTCTCCAGACTGAAGAAAAACTGTGTGGGCATTGATCTCATTGATATTTTGTACCCGTGACCTCACCAAGGCCCTTGCACTTTGACATTCAGCAGGTCGGCAAGCTGCTGTTTTTTACTTTGAGGTCTTGAATCGACCTACTATTTAGATTGGACTGCAGAGCTCCTGAAGCTCCATCACATCCCTCTCCAGCTCTTCCAGAGTCTCAGTCATCCTCTTTGTGACATTAGCAGTGTATTGCTGACAAAACAATCTTTCTGCACCTTTCCCACATCCCACCATTGCGCTAGGGAATTAAAAGAGGCTTTCTGCAGTCTCCATCTTTCCCAGAAGAAAATCAGACATTTTTTTTAAAATGGAATCTTTCAAAAGTTGCACATAAAAGTGCCAGTAAGACCGCCCTGGTTTAAAGGGTAAAGTTACACAAACAGTTAAAGGTTGTGATCAGAGAGACCAGTAGGGGAAAAAAAACACTTTGTTATCAGGTTAAGACATGGCTTAAAAATATAAAAGCGGTCTAGCCTGGCCAGGGAAATGATATTATCACAAATTTTGACCCAAGTGTATTGTCTGCTTTCTGTATTAAAAGCCTTCCATACATCTGTTAAATCGTGCTTGTTTAAAACAAAAAAAACTTTCTAGCAGACTGAGGGTGTGGTTCTGGATGATTGCGATCTTCTGTATGTTTCACAGTACAGTTAAAATCACCTGCTAAAACACCCCTCTTCATCACTACAATCATCTAAAACTTGGTCTAAAATGCAAAAAAATGTGACCCTTTCCTTCCCATCATTAGGTGCATACACATTAATAAACACAAAGGAATTATCCCCCACCCTCGCTTTCACTTTAAGCAATCTTCCTTTTTACTACCTCAGTAGTATTAATCCAGTCAGGTTTAAAAGCCTCTGAAAATAAAACAACTCCAGCACTAAGTTTGACCCATGGCTAAAAAACAATCTCCCCCTTCAGTCTTTAGCCCAGTCTGTCTGATTTTAATATCAGAATGCGTTTCTTGTATAAAAGTTACATCTATTTTTTTTTCTGACTAAGGTACTCAAACAAAGCTGCTCTTTTTCAATTCATCTCTACAACCATTAATGTTTAAAGATCCCCATTGTGAAAGAACTCATATTAGAAGGAAAAGGAAAAACATACAGGAACATGAAACAGTAAAACACATACATTCAAAAATAAAATAAATGTTTTATAATTCATTTTATTCTATTTCTTAAACTGTTTACGGACTTTGGCAATTAAATTCTTTAAACGCCAGCCTTCTTGCTCAGTAATACCAGAGCCGGACGCTTTCTGCAAAGTGTACCGTGCCGACAATAAAAACATTTCTAGATTTGGGAAATGCTCCAACATTTATCCCTCTCCGCCCTTTTGTGATTTCTAAAACTATTTAATTCTTTTTACGCTATACCCTGCACTAGTGAACGAGGACTCTGAGCCTTGAGAGCAGTCAGTAAAACTCGCTTCTTCCTCGCTGTCAATCTCAGAGCTATCCTCTGGTGCTTTACAAGCAATGCTGACGCTCCACATCTTTTCTCCACGTTTTGGCTTGAGGGCTGGACTGCACCTCCTCGCTATCTTCTGCATTGCTAGCTTTTTTACATGCAATCTCATCTCTCGTTCTTTTTTTTCCCTGGCGTTTTTTTTTTTCGGGGTTTTAAAATCTGAAAAGATTCTGTACCACCTTCCTCCATTTTCTCTTCCTGACCCACACTTTCAACCTTTTTTGCCTTCTGTTTTCTCCCCCCCTCAACCTGTACAACTTTCCTAGCCTCCTCTATAGGTCCAGCAGACACTCCTCTGTCTCCGCTTCTGCTCTGCGCTCCTGCTGCTTGCTGACGATCGCCTCTTCTCCACCACTGACTTCAGGTGGAGCGATCGGCTTTTCAGCGCTACTCTTGACATTTTCGCTCACTTGCACATCTGTCTCTTTTGCCTGATTATCATGTTTCTCCTCAGTTTTATTTTCCTTTACTTCAGTTGCACCCTGACCACTGCCACCCGCACTCTCGTGATCCCCGGATTCACGCTCTACATTCTGCCCTCAGGCTGCCTGTCTTTCTTTCTCTCCTCCTCCCCTGCGCTCGCTCTCGGCTTTTCTTTCTCTTCGCTACCTGTATCAGTGGGCTTTTCTGGGCAATTTTTAGCTATATGCCCTTCTACACCGCAGTTGAAGCACTTCATTGCTTCTGTGCTGTAAAAATTATATAATCAGTCCCTCTATTTTAAATTTAAGAGACACATTTAATTCCTGATTTACGTCTTTTAAAACCATATTTAGTTTTCTACGAAAAGATACAATATGTTTTAATTTCGAGACTTGCAACCAAGCGGGTTCTTTTTAGACTAGTTACAATCTGACCGTATCTCGACAGCGCCGCTTCCAGTAAATCATTTTTAAAAAAAAGTACGTTTGATAAAATAACTCTTCTGAAAGGTACCGCAAGCGGCGTCACAGTAACAAAGTGTTATTAATCACAATCCCTTTTTCCACAACTTTAGAAACAAGATCGGTTGTCACTCAAAACGCAACAACCGATCCACTCATTCTAGAGGCAGATTTTATGTTGTTACATCCAACAACTTTTCCTAACTCCAAAACACACTGCTCCAAAGCCACAAAACCTTCCGTCACTATTTTTTATCCCGTGGCGGCGGGTTAACTTTTTCAAAGGAACATTTGAGGAGCTTCCCTCCCCTGAGCTGGCCATATTGGCCTTCTCAGAGCTGACCCTCGTCAGCTACAAAAACACAAGACTCAAAAAATAAAAAGCAAAAAATTAAAAAAATAAAACAAACAAACAAACAAACATGAAACAAAAAACAATCACTCACCTACTCACTCTACACACCTTCACTCTCCCACAGCAGCACACACTCCTCACTCTCCCAGCATGCACCACTAGACAGAAAGAGTAGATAGATAGATAGATAGATAGATAGATAGATAGATAGATAGATACTTTTACTTTTATAAAAAAACATTTATTGCGTAGAAAAAAGTCAAAAACAAACTGTGAACATTTACATTATTTTGTGAGAAAATACATAAAACAAACAGTCATTTAAATATTTATACAGAGTTCTTCTGAATCATCCTGTACCTCACAGAGCGCCCATTCACACCACAACATTTCAAAACTGAGCAAGTCATGCATCATCTTATAAAACTTGAATTCAAAAGTTATCACGGTAACCACCAATATCCTACACAATTTTACCAGGTCCTGATGAACATTTTTTGATTTGGCTTTTCTACTTTTTAGGATGGCTAATTTTGCCTGCCCTAAAATGAAATTTGCCAGTTGAATCAAATGTTTTTGGTTTCTTGTAAATTTGACACCAAAAATAAAAACAGTCTTTGTAAAAGTTAAGTTCAAATTTGAAAAAATGGTGTTTAAAAAGTTGAACAAAGGGTCCAGTCTTTTACAGTCCATGTAGCAGTGGAAGACAGTCTCTCTCTCTCCTTGCAGAAGGGACAATGATCAGTCACCTCGGGATTTATAATGCTTACGAATGCATTAACAGCCAAGATTGTATGCAGGAGTCGCCATTGCAAATCCCCTGATCTTTTATTAAGAGGGGGTTTATATAAAGTCCTCCAGGCTGGTTTATCCTCCTCTCCTGCTCCCAGCCGTTCCTCAATGGGTATCTGGAAGTACTTCTAGTTTCTGCTGTTTAACTTTTACAAATTTCATAGACTTTTTTCCTCTAATAAATTAAACTAAAGTTTACACAAATCCTTCACTTTTAACATCTTGCCATTCTCTTCACCAAAATGACTTATCGCAGGGAGATTAGCAAAGAAGGAAATGGAGTTTGCTGAGGCATTCGACATTCATCAAAAACACTCCCAGTGCCTCTCGCCACTCCAGAGACAGAGCTTCACTTGGCTGTGCCAGATACAGACCTGCCACACGCACAGAACCGCATGGCCCAGAGCACCGACTACACATTCAGGGCTTTTCAGACACACTGCTCTGTGTCTATCAGATCCTGAAATCTTTACTATTGTAGCCCTTATGAGAGAATCGTTAAAAGATTCTGAACTATTAAAAGAGTATTAAGGTGTGGATTAAACACCAAAGGCTGCTCCAGAACCCAAAAAGGATCCAGTGGGTCAACATATTCAGCCTTTAGTAACGTCCAAGCCCTCAGCACACTCCTATAAAAAGAGGGAAGACATGAAAACTGCATTTTGTCAAAATCTAAAAACAACAAATTAAAATCAAAACCAAACCCTCCAACCTGATGAAGAAAAGAAAATGCCAGTTCCCTCCATGGCAGCTTTACTGGAGAAAAACAATTTCCTCAAAAGCCTGAATCCTAAAGGCAGCCAGCCTACACTCAATATTCATAAAGACCTTGTCCACCCTCTTCTAGTGGTAGATACAACACACACTGCTTTAACCAATAACACCCATTCCAAAAAAAACTCTAAGAGCAGAGACTGAATCTGTTTAATCAAGAATTGGGGGCTCACAGATCAATTTATACTGAGACTGAGGCAACAAATTATTTAAAACCAAAACTCTTCCTCTGAAAGACATTTGTGGAAGAAGCCACCGCCACCTCTGTAAGCGACCTTTTTGCTTTTTCTAGAACCCATCCCAGTTTAACTGTTCTACTTTCTCATTGCCTAAAAGACCCCCAGGTATTTAAACCCATTCTGGCTCCATTCTAGTCCGTCCTGGTAAAACCAGGGATCTACACCCTTGTCCCTCCCAATGAGCACAGCACTACTTTTACTCCAGTTAACACGCAGCTGATGAGACTTTTTCAAATACTTTTTGCTTCTCAATTAAGGCCTTTACATCTTCTTTGATTGCAAACGAACACAACTATATCATCCGCATAGGCTGAGAGCTTTATTGGCTGGGCATTACAACTTGGAATAGACAAACCTGTTAAAACATTTCTTAGTTTACATAGTAGTGGTTCAATTGATAAAGCATATAACATTCCAGACAAAGGGCAACCCTGCCTGATTCCTCTCTGTACAGCAAAAGGTGCACTCAAGCCCCATTTATTTTCAATAAACTGAACACGTTACAATAGAGCGCTTTTATTTTACTAATAAAATCAGAACCAAGACCAAATACGTCGAGGACTTCCCATAAATAACGGTGGTCTACTCGATCAAAGGCCTTTTTCCTGATCTAAAGAAACAAGACCAGTACTAAAGCCAAAACAATTTAGGGCCGCTAAAATATCTCTAACTAAAAAATGTTATCAAAAAATGGATCTATTTGGGATGCAGTAAGTTTGATCAGGGTGTACAACATTATCAATCACTGTGCTCAGTCTATTGGACAAAGCCCTGGAAAGGACCTTATATTCAGAGCAAAACAACGACACAGGTCTCCAATTTTTAACGTTTTTGAGATCACCTTTCTTAGGGAAGAGCGTAATGACAGCTCTTCTGCAGCTCAGAGGTAACTCCCCTTTCTCAAAGCTCTCCTCAAACACTGTGAAAAGGTCATGTTGAAACAGGTCCCAGAAACTTTTAAAAAACTCTATTGGTAACCCATCGATTCCGGGAGCTTTACCTTGTTTTAACCCCTGTAGGGCCTCAGTAAGCTCTTCCATCGATAGAGCTTTTCCCAGCTCCTTTTTTGCCTCTTCAGGCAAACATGTCAAGTCCTGCAGGAAACTCTGCACCTCTTCAGGCTCAGCCTCAACCTCTGCTGCGAACAGACCAGAGTAGAACTCCACCACATACCTTCGGATCTCCTCCGGCTCCCTCAGCTCTACACCATCTGGTCTTGTCAAACAGTGAATGGTCTTTCTCCTGGCCACTTTTTTTTCCAACCCAAAAAAAAGGCTGTGTGGGTGCATCCATTTTGGTCAATCCTTGCATTCTGGACCTCACCAGAGCTCCCTATACTTTTGCATCCAAAAGATCTGCTATTAACTGTTTCTTAAGCCTTAATTTTTCAATTAAACTATCGTTTGGATTGAGTCCAGAGTTTCTTGAAGCTCTAAGACCTCCCGCTCCAGTTCTTGCAGAGACTCATTAGCCCTCTTGTAACATTTTCAGTATATTGTTGACAAAAGTTTTTTATTTGGGCCTTTCCACATCCCACCATTGTCTAAGGTTGGAAAATAAATTTTACCAGCTCTCCATTTTTCCAAAAAAAACTAAAACATTTCCTGAAATTTAAATCATTCAACAAACTTACATTAAATTTCCAATAAGAGCGACTGTGCTTAAAGGAGGGCAATAAAACAGAAAGAGAGACTATGTTATGATCTGAGAAAATAGTAGGGGAAATTTGACATTGCTTTATCAGATTTAAATGCTCTTTAAAAACATAAATTCGATCAAGTCTAGCCATTGAGACATTATTATTACTGTGCTTAACCCAAGTGTATTGTCTTTTATCACAGTGTTTATTTTCCATACATCAACTAAACCATGCTTTTTTAATCAAGACAGCTAGTTCCTTGGCAGATTGAGGGTGTGGCTCAGGGTGATTCCTGTCCTCTTTAAAATTCACAGTACAGTTAAAATCCCCTGCTAAAACAATCTCTCGACAGAGGCACAGTTTACTAAAACCTGATCTAAGATCTTAAAAAACTCCAACCTCTCTTTTTCTTCATTAGGAGCATAAACATTGATAAAACAGAAAGACTGACCTTCTATTACAGTTTTTTGCTTAATCAAACGACCTTTGACTTCTTCTGTAATAGTTATTGATTCAGGTTTAAAATTCTCTTTAAATAAAACTGCCACCCCAGCACTGACATTAGAGCCATGGCTAAAAGCTATTTCCCCTTTCCATTCTCTTTCCCAATCGGACTGAGTTTTCAGATCGCAATGTGTTTCCTGCAGGAATGTTACATCAATCTTTTTTTTGCAACAAGTATTTGAAAACCGAGGCTCTCTTAAGATCATCTCTACACCCATTTACATTTAGATTCCTAGTAAAATATTTTCATTGGGATAAATAGAGAAAACAAAAAACCAAACAACAAACAATATAAGAAAGTAATATAAAGAGTTTGCTCTCATTTTATTTACTTTTGTTAAGACTACTACGAGTTTTAACAACAAAGTTCTTTAGACGCCAGCGTTCCTGCTCCGTCAAATTAGACCCTGACGCCTTCTTTACTAAGAAGTTTTAGAATTTAGAAACATTTTATATCAGGAAAAAATCCTCTACATCAATTTTTCTTCTTCCTTTGTGACTTCTAAAAAACTTTTATATTTTGTTCACTATACCCACTTTTTATGATAGCGAACTCTGAAGTCTGAGATGAGTCAGTGAAATCTGCCTCATCTTCACTCTCTGATTCTGAGCTGCTCTCCCTCACAGCACTTCGCCCCATCAGCTACTTCACTCTTACAGGCTTTCTTTGCTACTCCTACAGCTGCAGCAACTCCTTTCTTTTGCACTCGTTTTTTTTTCTTTTTTGGGGGGGTTTTAAAACCATCATTTTCATTTACAGGCTCACTCATCTCTACTTCTCCCACTACATTAGTATCAGAAACTTGCACCAACGCAGTCTCTTTCCTCAAATTCTCGTCTTTATTAGAGGTACACTGAGAAGGACTCTCGCCCTCTGTTTTACCAGCCTCGGTCTCCTTTACTTTACTCGTGCCAGCAACAACGTTTTTTATACTTTCTACTTCAAGCTGCACAGCTTTAGTACTCTTTGTTCTCCCTGCAGCAATTTCATCATTCGACCCGCTGCTTTCCTCTCTTTAAGTTTCCCCTCGCATTCTCCCCTATCAGCATTCTGATGTTCCCCTCCACCAACAACACTACTCGGCTCCTTACTTTTGGTTTCAAGCACCACAGAAGTAACATTATTTTGGATCACTCCTGCACCAACAGCCTCACTCGGCTCCGCCACCCCTCTGTCATTAATCTCAACATTCTTCTTTTCTGTTTCACCGCCAGCACTACTCGGCACTGTAGCTTCCCGAGTCACAGACACATCTCTCTCTGCTCTTTCACCATCTCCCTCCTGCTCTTTTAGTTTTAGGACAGTTTTTAACTAAATGCCCATCAACACCACAATTAAAACATTTCATGGTATCTGATGTCGCCCAAAATAACATAATTACTGCCTTCTATTTTGAACTTGAGTACAATATTAAGTTCCTCGTTTGGTTTATTTAAAAGCATAAACAACTGCCTCCTAAAAGAGACTACGTGTTTTAGCAATGGAGATTTGCATCCCAGCGGAATTCTTTTTGGGGCTGACACAATCTGCCCATGTCGACAACTCATTCATAATTAACTCATTCTTCAGAAAAGGTGGAACATTTGATAAAATGATTTTCTTTGCCGGTACCTCTAGTGGCGAAACGGCAACAAACAAATCATTTATAACAATCCCGCTCTCAACAATTTTATGTACTAGATCAGTTTGACTCAAAAAAGCCACAACTGAACCATGCATTCTCGAAGCAGACTTTATGTTTTCACATCCAACCACTTTACCAATCGCTAAAACACACTTCTCTAAAGAAACAAACCTTCCGTTAATTACTTTGACTCCATGTTTTTCGAGTCAATCTTTCAAGGGAAAAAATCCCCCTGAGCCAGCCATGCTGGCTAAAAAATAATTTCAAACTTATTAGTTTGCTTTACTCTAACACAAAATTATACAGACAGACAGACAAACAAACACATGAAAGAGAAACACCTACCGACACACTCTACCTCGCTCACTCCACTCTCCCACCATGCACCACACTAGACAGAACAGGTAGATAGATAGATAGATAGATAGATAGATAGATAGAATCTTGTTATATATTTGCCAACACATATTAAAAAATATTACCCATTTTTCTCAGATACTCCATTCCTCTAGTAAATGCATTTGATTTTTGTTGCCTAAAGCTGTCACACAAAAGGTTCTGCAGAGAGGTGGCTAGGGTGCTGATGGTAACTGACAGTGACCCTGAGTCACACTCCAAGATTCCATCTGACTCTGGTAGTGATTTTTACCCCACTGATAGTCCCAGTGATGACACTATTGTTACTCAGGAAGAGGATTCTCCATCTGTTATGGAAGAGCCTGTTGAAGGTCTAGAAATAGAGACAGAGGAACAACCTGCATGTTCTAGTAGGCCAAAAGGGTATGTGCCACTATACAGTTGGATGCCCCCCAATAATTTATGCTAAATTCAGACTAAACAGAGGTTTTAATCCTGGGGCCTAAAAAACTCAGTGATAAATTGACATTTTCTGACGTCAACGTTGCTGGACACACCGTTAGCCCAAAAGCATTATCACGCAACTTGGGTGTGATTTTTGACCCTGATCTTTCATTTGACACACACATAAAAACACATTAAAACATGGAAGAGCCCAGGTATACAGGCGATGTCACACTCCAGACGATTGTTCTAGTTTTCTCGACTCACTGCAAGCCCCCTGCACAATCCAGAAGCAGGCACATTTAGAAGATCATCGATTCTCTCATTGTCTCTCATTCTCTCATTGTCTACACCAACCAAAAACAATAAGTAAAAATGAAGTCTATTTATCTCATTTTAAATTTAATTCATTTTGGCACGAATTATCCTCCATACTCCCTGGACATGAACCATCTTGTGCAGGTAAGTGATTTGAGCTTTTTTTCCCTTTACAGGTTCAGTCTCATTAAAGTTCAGCAGCTGTCCCTCCCAGTGAGGGATCACGCTGATACTTGTTGTGATAATAAAATGAAACTTTAACAGCAATATTGATGCTGTATAATATGCCTTTGGCAAGTTGCTAAATACAGTTTTTGTAATGCAATTTGTTTGCTTCTGCTTTCTTACTACGTTCCGAGGTATACCCAGATAGCACCTATACAGGGGCGCCCCCAGAAATATTTCACATGGTACGCAAAACTGAATCACACCGACATCGCATAAAATACTGAACGGTAAAACAAATAGCATACTACAACAATAAAAAGTATACATAAATCTATTTGAAATATATACTTAAACCAGAGGGGAAACCACAAATCATACATTTCTAATTACTTTTACAATCACTAATGTAATTTTTACTCATCCCATTTAACTAAACATGCATGTTGTAGCAAAAAATTGTGCAATAATAATAATAACACTATGTAACACAATTTTTGTTCCTGGGTAGTAAGTGTTATTTTCTAATTGCTTATGCCTCAAAAGTATAGAAAATGGCTATTATTCCCCACAGACTTTGCTTTTGTGACCAGGACAGTGATATTTTGAAATTTACCTATTTCCAATGAGAAAATGGGCGAATTTGTGTCTTTTCGTTCACATAAAGTCAGAAAAAAACAACATACGAATCCAAATTAACATGTATTTATACTAAAAAGTAATACAAAATGAATACAAAAGATTTAGAAGTGAGTAGTTTTTTAGATTTCACGATTATACTGTAAATCACTTTCACGAATCAGCCCCAAATGTAGTCTCCCATCATGTTCTCGTTATACTGTCCTTGGTAGCGGCGTTCAAAGTCCAGTATATCCTGGTGGAAGCGCTCGCCTTGCTCCTCCCTCCATACGCTCCCATGTTCTCCTTGAATTTATCAAGATGAGCATCAAGGATATGGACTTTTGAGGGACAACCTACAGCCAATTGTGCCGTAGTTCTTCACCAGAGTCTCAACCAGCTCCACATAGTTTTCTGCCTTGTGATTGCCCAGGAAGCCCCAGAACCATTGCGACAGAGCTGTTCCAAGCCGCTTTCTCCTTACTAGTGAGCTTCTTGGGGAATTCATTGCACTCCAGGATCTTCTTTATCTGTGGTCCGGCGAAGACACCCGGCTTTGACCTTTGCCTCAGACAGCTTAGGAAGAAGTCTTGAAGGTACTTGAAGGTTGCCGACTCCTTATCTAGAGCTCTGACAAATTGTTTCATAAGGCCCAATTTGATGTGCAGTGGTGGCATCAGCACCTTCCGGGGGTCCCAGCCGTACTCATCATACTTCAAGGCGTCCAGCAAGGTCTTGATGCTGTTGTAATCCTCTTTGAGGTGCACCGAAAGAGCCAGGGGAAGAGACGGGTACTTGTTACCATTATGGAGCAGCACGGCTTTGAGGCTCCTGGATGAGCTGTCAATGAAGGACAGTATAACGAGAACATGATGGGAGACTACATTTGGGGGCTGATTCAGGAAAGTGATTTACAGTATAATCAGTAAATCTCGAAAAACTACTCACTTCTAAATCTTTTGTAGTCATTTTTGTATTACTTTAGTATAAATACATGTTAATTTGATTCATATGTTGTTTTTTTTCTGACTTTATGTGAACGAAAAGACACAAATTTGCCCGTTTTCTCATTGGAAATAGGTAAATTTCAAAATATCACTGTCCTGGTCACAAAAGCAAAGTTTGTGGGGAATAATAGCCATTTTCTATACTTTTGAGGCATAAGCAATTAGGAAATAACACTTACTACCCAGGAACAAAAATTGTGTTACATAGTGTAATATGTTTTTCATTGTAATATTAATAGAACTATAAATGTATTTTTACCTTGGTCAATCCTGAAAGAGCAGAGGAATTCTTCGAGTTCCCGTTGCATCAAAGTCCCGCAACACTTTCTCACTGTCGATCGCCACATCGTGGTGCATGTTCATCAGTGCTAGTCCGGTGAGTCGCGTCTCTGACATGGTGCTGCGCAGGTACGTTTTCAAGCGCCTCAAACAGCTGAAGGAGCGTACTCTAAAAAAGCTCTGAAGTTGCTGCGCTCGTCGGTGTGACCCCTGATTGAAATCTACAATTGCTCTCAGAGCTGACTTACTGCGTTCTGCATATTCCTGGTGGGCTTTATTCAAAGATGAAATTATGGACTGTTGCTTGTTATCACAAACACGTAAACATTCAGCAGCACGTATTTGAGCACTCAGACGCGCTTGTGTTGTAAGATGCTTTGTAATGATTTTCTTTGTGTTGCTCCAGTCCCAAGAGGCTGTGATCGTAGTACCAGATGAAAATATGATACAGGCAACACAAAACACACCATCCTTTGCTTCACTGTACCGCAATGTTGGATATAAGGCCTCATCAAAGAATTCATCTGGGACTCGTCGTTTATTTTCAAAAATACAGCGGAATGGTGCTGTCCATCCCTTTTTTGGCTGAAACCGGTTTCGTAAAGCACTTAATTTTATTGCGTCGGGTGCCGTTTTAAGTGCATCTGCACTGACAAGGCCAATATCTTGTACATCTTCAACCTCAGATATACTACTAGTACTTGCACTGAATGCTGGTCCTGCCATCTTTTCAGTACTGAAAATCTCACTTCTGAAAGTCCCTGAAACAGACGGTTCGGTACTTGTTCTAATATTGTTATTTTGATCCGATTCACCCTTCCTGCTCTGATCATCAGAAGAAAGCACTTTTTTGAAGCAGGCATCAAATAAACTCACTTGCTTCCGTTTGCTCATATTGTACTATTTGAAAAGCTTAAAATAAAAAAGACCACTTCCCCGCCATGACCATGCCAAATTAAATAAACAATAATAAATAACTGTCTTTATATATTCTAAATAATCGTTCGTCACACTTCTCATCGATCAGCTTTCTTTTTTTAATCTCCTCTCCACACACCAACACTCCCCTTCCTCTCAACTCCGCCCCTGTCAGTATTCAACAAACCAGGTAAGGCATTAGCTCAGGGGTGGGCAAAGTTTTAGGACTGAGGGCCACATCAGGGTATGGAAATTGTATGGCGGGCCATATAAATGTATACTTAACAAACAAACCAATCATGTTCAAACAGACACAAAACAATTTTGTGGTAAAATCATCATAAAATAGCATCATTGAGTTGTCTTTTGATTTCGTGCTCAGTTATGTTGCCCCTGTCTCAACACAAATTATGTGCATCGCTCACAATTCTCAGTGTACTGCACTACATACGTTTGGTAGTTTTCCTGTTTATTGCTATAATGAGCTTTTTTGAACCATCAATGTTTCTTTATTAAACTGTTGCAATGACCAAACATATTCAAACAATTTTAGCTTAAAAGTAAACCACAAAGCAATGTTGTTGTTAATTGATTTAACTCTGAAGAACAGGTATTAAAATAAAGATAGATATTGGGGGAAACATACGACCTTATTATTATTATAGATATATCATCATAAAAATGCATTACAAGAAAAAAGGAAACAAAACGTACCCCCTTTTTTTCGCTCTCTTTGCTGTTAATGTGAACAATGCAGTTGGTCGCCCTTCTTTACGATAGCATCAAAGTCTGGTGCTGTCCTTGTTGTTGAAATCCGCAAAACAGAGCTGAGATGCTGGTCAGTTAACTGGGATCTGTAGCGAGATTTGTTGAAATTCAGTAGTGAAAATGTTTGTTCGCACACATAGGTGGAGGCGAACAACACAAGAATTGTCTGGGCTACGTTATGGATATTTGGGAACTTTGTTTCATTCAAAGAGGCATAAAACTTGTCCAGTGTTTGTGAATGGTACTTTTCCTTCACAGTGGAGTCGCACTGGAGTTCGATGAGCTCCAGTTGTAATTCTTCTGGTGCTTTCTCGTAGTCAAATGAAAGTGGACATGACACCAGCTCCAGTGTCTTCTCGATCTTCTCAAAGTCAGAGAATCGACGAAAAATTCTCCATGCAGGTCACTCAGAATGTTGCTGTACCTGTCTGCCCGCTCCGACGACACTTCCAAACATTTAAGTGTTGGAAAGTGAGCGAACAGTTTGCTCTTCATTTGTTTTGAAAACAAAATGAGCTTGACTTTGAAAGCTTTCACATTGGAATACAATTCGTGAACAAACACATCCTTGCCCTGCAGCTTCACATTAAGTTCATTTAAATGTGCCATGATATCCACACCAAAAGCGAGGTCACACACCCAGTTTGAATTCCTTAATTCCGGGAAATCGTTTTCTTTCCCTTGCATTTCCAAGAAAATGTTAATTTCATCTCTAAGCTCCCACACTCGCTGCAACACCTTTCCTAAACTGAGCCAGCGGACATTCGTATGATAAAGTAAGTCCTGGTGTTCAGCATCAGTGTCCTCAAGAAGGGAAATGAATTGCCGATGATTAAGCCCCCTTGCTCTAATGTAGTTCACTATTTTCACTGCTGTGCGAACAACATGATCTATGTCCAGAACATTTTTGCAGAGTGCCTCCTGATGTATGATGCAGTGCAGAAAAATGATTTCTTTCTCAGAATCTACATCTTTTACTTTGTCTTCAATTCTTTTTAAAAGTCCTACTTTCCCAGTTAAATTTGGCGATCCATCTGTGGTCACATTTATGAAGTTTACTCCAGGGGAGCTTCAGACGTTCAAGGCAACCAGACACCCTCTCATACAAATCCAATCCCTTTGTTGTGCCTTTCATTGATTCCATAGATAAAAATTCCTCTGTGATTTCAAATTTGTTGTTAATTCCTCTCACAAAATCAAGAGCTGCACTGTGTCCTTTATGTCAGTACTATCATCGAGAGCTAACGAAAACAGCGTGAAGCACTGTGCTTTCCTGTTCAACTGAGAGGCCAAGTCTTCATCAATTACTTCAATACGGCGAGCAACAGTTCTTCGTGACAAACTAATATTCTCAAACGTATTTTTTGTATTCAGGACACAGCATGCCAGCAACATCGACCATGCATTGTTTCAAAAACTCCCCCTTCAGCAAAACGGCTTATTTTGTTTAGCTATCTTGAATGCCAAAACATAACTTGCCTTCGTAGTGGCTTCCTGAACCGCAGCTTGTCGCAAAAATGTTTTGCTGAGATTTTAAATTAGAAGCGAGTTTCTGAGCTTTTCTTGACTTTTCTTCTGTTGTTAAGTTGCTGCCGTAATTAGGATGTTTCGTTGTAAAATGGCGATTCAAATTGTACTCCTTGAACACAGCGATGCTCTCTTGACAAATCAGGCATACAGCCTTCGAAATGACGCTTGTGAAAAAATATTTCTCAATCCACTCTTTTTTTGAAAACTCGACACTCACTGTCCACTTTTCTTCTCTTTGAAGTGCTCATTTTTCTTCAGAAAGCATAAAACAAAAACCTAGCTGCTGCAATTCAAACGGCTGTTTCGCAAGCTTGTATGCACTCTAGCAAAGATGAATAAACGCTCCACACTGCGCCCCCACGGAGACGTTGCAAAAGCGCTTTGTTTTTTGGCAATGCAATCTCTGTCTGTGTCGGTCGTGAATTAGCCTAGTAAATTAGTAAATTAGTTATTTCTAACCCAAATCAATCAATAACATGGATCGATTTAATGGATTTTTATATTTGTACTATTTATAGTAATCTAGTACTTTTATTGTTAAAACACAAGGAAGCTCGCGGGCCGGATGAAAAGCTCTCGCGGGCCGGATTTGGCCCGCGGGCCGTAGTTTGCCCACCCCTGCATTAGCTGAACGCTTCATAAATACAATATCCGTCTGCGGATCGCACAAGATTACTTAAATATTAAGATCCAATGGTATGCACAGTGCGTAACGTGCGTACGGCTGCGGGCGCCACTGCACCTATATGGCGGCCCTATGTAGGCCCTACATTGTACGGTTAAGTTGGCCCGACATCGGGTGCCAATATAGGGCCTACGTAATTCTGCCCAAGCCTACAGTAGTTCTCAAAAGTATTCACCCCCCTTGGACTTTTCCACATTTTATTGTATTACAACATGGAATCAAAATGGATTTAATTAGGAGTTTTTGCCACTGATCAACACAAAAAAGTCCATAATGTCAAAGTGAAAAATAAAATCTACAAATTGTTCTAGATTAATTACAAATACAAAACTGAAAATAATTGATTGCATAAGTATTCACCCCCTTGAGTCAATATTTGGTAGAGGCACCTTTGGCAGCAATTACAGCCATGAGTCTATTTGGATAAGTCTTTTCCAGCTTTGCACATCTGGACACTCCAATATTTGCCCATTCTTCTTTGCAAAATTGCTCAAGCTCAAGTCAAGTTGGATGGGGACCTTTGGTGAACAGCAATTTTCAACTCTTTTCACATATTCTCAATTGGATTGAGGTCCGGGCTTTGACTGGGCCACTCCAGGACATTGACCTTTTTGTTTTTAAGCCACTCCAGTGTGGCTTTGGCTGTATGTTTGGTGTCATTGTCCTGCTGGAAGATGAATCTTCTCCCAAGTCCCAGGTCTCTTGCAGACTTCAGCAGGTTTTCCTCCAGGATTTCTCTGTACTTTGCTGCATCCATTTTGCCTTCTATCTTCACGAGCTTTCCAGGTCCTGACGCAGAGAAGCATCCCCATAGCATGATGCTGTCACCACCATGCTTCACGGTAGGGATGGTGTTCTCAGGATGATGTGCAGTGTTAGGCTTGCGCCAAACATAGCGCTTAGCGTTGAAGCCCAAAAGCTCTATTTTGGTCTCATCAGACCATAGAATCTTCTTCCATTTGGTCTCAGAGTCTCCCACATGCCTTCTGGCAAACTCCACCCGAGATCTGATGTGAGTTTTTTTTCAACAATGGCTTTCTTTTTGCCACTTTCCCATAAATGCCAGTTTTGTGAAGCACCCGGGCTATTGTTGCTGTATGCACAGTGTCTCCCAGCTCAGCCATGGAAGACTGTAACTCCTTTAGAGTTGCCATAGGCCTCTTGGTGGCCTCCCTGACTAGTGCCCTTCTCGCCCGGATACTCAGATTTTGAGGAGGGCCTGTTCTAGACAGATTCACAGTTGTGCCATATTCTCTCCATTTCTTAATAATGGACTTTGCTGTGCTCCGGGGGATATTCAATGCCTTGGAAATGTTCTTATATCCTACACCTGATTGGTGCTTTTGAAGAACCTTATTCCGGATTTGCTTTGAATTTTCCTCCGCCTTCATGATGTAGTTTTTGTTAGGAAATGTACTAACCAACTGTGGGACCTCCCAGAGAGGTGTATTTAACCTGAAATCATGTGAAACACTTTAATTGCACACAGGTGGACTCCATTCAACTAATTATGTGACTTCTAAAGACAATTGGTTGCACAATAAAACACAATAAAATGTGGAAAAGTCCAAGGGGGTTGAATACTTTTGAGAGCCATTGTACGTAATTCTGCCCAAAGGGTCTATGTCGGCCCTACGGCAACAACCACTCTTGAACTAATATTGAATATTTCTGTTTGACAGAATGTAGCAATTCCCATGCTACATAATGTGGGTGTAAGGCTGGGAGGGAGACTCCCTTTCTCTGAGGAATCCATCATATCCTACAGCATTACAAACTTAAATATCAGTGAATCCTTTTTACTACTAAATGTACTTCCGAATGTCCTTTTTCTTGTTAAAAGCACCTTGGGATGGCATGCCATGAAAGGTGCTTTATAAATAAAATTGGATTTGATAATTCCAGTGCAGTCATTCTTTTTTTTATTGTATCCTGCACTTGGTCTAAACTCTTATTTTTGTTTTCACTGTTACTTGTGTAGTCTCCTCCCAATTTGGGGGACTTGTAAATTGTTGTGTTATTATTTTGAAAACATTTTAATTATAACTGCATTTCATTTTATTTTGCTGTTGCTGAACTACAAAATGTTCATAGACTTTAATACAGCCTCGTTTTGAAAGAACTACAATTCCCCTTGTGCTACTATGCTGAAATGCATGCTGAAAATAAAAGCAACGTAAAAAGGGAAGGAAAGTTAGAGAAGGGGAGTTGGCGACCTGTGAAGCTGTGTAGAGTACATTCTGTTAGCATTCCAGATTCAAGACCAACTCAATGACTCAACATAATTAAAGAAATAAATAAAAAGACGAAGAGCTAAAGACTGCGATTTGGCTCGGTGGGAAACTGTCTTTAAATCTAAAACAGCGATTAATTCAGTTTGTACCCTCTGCTACTTGTATACCAAGACCAGACTCGCGCTGTGCTGCTGAAGCTACGCTGGAATCAGATCCACACAGACCAGACTCGCGCTGTGCGGCTGAAGCTACGCGGGAATCGGATCCACACAGACCAGACTCGCGCTGTGCTGCTGAGGCTACGTGGAAATCGGATCCACACAGACCAGACTCGTGTTGTGCGGCTGAAGCTACGCAGGAATCGGATCCACACAGACCTGACTCACGCTGTGATGCGGAAGCTACACGGGAATCGGATCCACACAGACCAGACTCGCGCTGTGCTGCTGAAGCTACGCGGGAAACGGATCCACACAGACTAGACTCGCGCTGTGTGGCTGAAGCTACGCGGGAATCGGATCCACACAGACCAGACTCACGCTGTGCTGCTGAAGCTACGCAGGAATCGGATCCACACAGACCAGACTAACGCTGTGCTGCTGAAGCTACGCAGGAATCGGATCCACACAGACCAGACTCGCGCTGTGCTGCTGAAGCGACGCGGGAATCGGATCCACACAGACCAGACTCGCGCTGTGCTGCTGAAGCGACGTGGGAATCGGATCCACACAGACCAGACTCGCGCTGTGCTGCTGAAGCTACGCGGGAATCAGATCCACACAGACCAGACTCGCGCTGTGCTGCTGAAGCTACACGGGAATCGGATCCACACAGACCAGAGATTCGCTCTACTGAATTTTCACCTAAAAATCCTGTTTTCCCGGTTCAAAGACTGTGAGTAAAAAGGACTAGTTTGTTTTTTCTTTCACTGCAGTCATTTCAATTAGTTCTATACAAAAATGTAATCAAATAAAATTAAGTAAGTACCACAATTTTTAGGCTTTATAGTGTTCTGAAATACTGTCTACTTAGGTTTATTTAATGTTTAAACAGGTCCGCGAAATGTCCGCAAAATCCTAATTTTATTCCGCAACATACCCGTGAAAAATACGGAAATTTACCGCGATTTAAGTAGACGCCATATTATTGTTAATAAAACAATTAATAATCCTCTCCCAACACCGAGACCCTAAACCTAAGGTTAGTATTCTATACAAAAGCCATTACACATCTAAAGTAGTTCGTGTTTGGCAGAGAATAAGCATTTTTGTTACTTAAAAAAAAAAGTGAGCAGAGGTGCTGGCTTTCTCAGTTGCCCTTACAGGAACATTTCGTAGTACCTTTGTAAGCACTGCTAAGAAACCCACACAGTATACAAGTGTGGGTGTAGAGGCTGGTTGAGGACGGGGCAGACTCACCCGGAGGAACATTTAAATAAAGATTGGAGATTGCAGCAGGATTGTGCAGAGCAGTAACCGCGGAGTGAGTTTTTAAAAACAGCGAGTGGAGTACGAGCAAACCCAGCGATCAGTGAGTACAACGTATTACAACTGAGCTGTGTGCAAGATTGTGGTGGAAGTTTAAGAGTAATGTAGTGTGTGGACCCTTTGCCGGAGATTCGATTTGTTGTATATTTAGCACTGTGTTAAACTTACCTGTGTGGAAGCAACGCTCACTCCTCTAGCCTGTATGATCTTGCTTCAACTTGCCGACGGACTGGTTTAAATAACTGCAACTTGCAGTGCAGTTGCAGTGCAAGGCATTTTTAAGACCAACTGTAATTACAGCACCAGTAGGCAACGTGAAAGAGCACTGTGTGGATTTGCCTGTGCGTGGATTACAAACAGCAGTATTAGTTACCTAGAGACCTATTTGCTTACTTTTGAACTGTGTGCTCAAGCACTGATAAAGGAAACACACGACACAGACTGTGTAATTTTATTTTTAGTCGTGGTGTATAACGCCAGCATGGATACTGCTGGTCCAGCTAGTGTCCATTCCTTCTTCCACCAGCAGAGGTCTCCTGCTAACCTTGAAAGAAAAAGAAACAGACGCTTCATTTATTTGAAATACAGGACTGTGTAACTATCATTACAACCTCTATGTACCTGATGTCCTTGTGTGGGCCAGACTGGACACCTTTCCTCTTGTGTGGAGGGAAGTAAAACCTGGAGAACGTACCTGAAACACCTGGAAGGGAACAAAGTAACAGTTACAGCCCAGTCCTGGGTTTGGATTATAAATGCACCTTTAAAACCAGTACTTACCTTTGTGGAGGTCACTTTTGAAAGGGTGTGGCAGGAACCTGTACCAACCAGGAAGATCTGAGACTGGAACTATTTTTGTTTAGTTCTGCAGCAGGGTGATTTTTGTACTGCAGTAATTTTACTACACACTGCAGTATTTTTTTTTTTTTTTTTACACACTGCAGTCATTTTTATTTGCACAGGGCTTAGCCTCTGCAAGGATAGACAGGGATCAAGAAGTGAGCGAGGGCCCAAGTGGGCAGGTGTTATTTTGGTTTTTGTTTATTTTTATTGCTACAAATACACTGTGTGTTGCAGTGAAAAATAAAAGCCTGCCCAGGTTAAACCCACACCTCTGTGTCAGTGTCGCCTCTTATACTGCAGGTTAGGCTACCACACCAAACAACATTTTACTATATATATATATATATATATATATATATATATATATATATATATATATATATATGTGTGTGTGTGTAGAGAGAGAGAGAGAGAGAGATAGATATAAATCATTTTGTTATATATTTGCCAACACTTAATAAAAAAACATTACCCATTTTTCTCAGATACTCCATTCCTCAAGTAAATCCATTAGATGTTTGTTGCCTAAAGCTGTCACACAAAAGGTTCTTCAGAGAGGTGACTAGGGTGCTGATGGTAACTGACAGTGACCCTGAGTCACACTCCAAGATTCCATCTGACTCTGGTAGTGATTTTTACCCCACTGATAGTCCCAGTGATGACACTATTGTTACTCAGGAAGAGGATTCTCCATCTGCTATGGAAGAGCCTGTTGAAGGTCTAGAAATAGAGACCGAGGAACAACCTGCATGTTCTAGTATGCCAAGAGGGTATGTGTCACTATACAGTTGGATCCCCCCCAATAATTTATGCTAAATTCAGACTAAACAGAGGTTTTAAGAACATAAGAAGAAGAACATAAGAAAGTTTACAAACGAGAGGAGGCCATTCAGCCCATCTTGCTCGTTTGGTTGTTAGTAGCTTATTGATCCCAGAATCTCATCAAGCAGCTTCTTGAAGGATCCCAGGGTGTCAGCTTCAACAACATTACTGGGGAGTTGGTTCCAGACCCTCACAATTCTCTGTGTAAAAAAGTGCCTCCTATTTTCTGTTCTGAATGCCCCTTTATCTAATCTCCATTTATGACCCCTGGTCCTTTTTTTTCTTTTTTCAAGTCAAAGAAGTCCCCCCGGTTGACATTGTCTATACCTTTTAGGATTTTGAATGTTTGAATCAGATCGCCAGCGTAGTCTTCTTTGTTCAAGACTGAATAGATTCAATTCTTTTAGCCTGTCTGCATCGACATGCCTTTTAAACCTGGGATAATTCTGGTTGCTCTTCTTTGCACTCTTTCTAGAGCAGCAATATCCTTTTTGTAAGGTGACCAGAACTGAACACAATATTCTAGGTGAGGTCTTACTAATGCATTGTAGAGTTTTAACATTACTTCCCTTGATTTAAATTCAACACTTCTCACAATATATCCAAGCATCTTGTTAGCCTTTTTATAGCTTCCCCACATTGTCTAGATGAAGACATTTCTGAGTCAACATAAACTCCTAGGTCTTTTTCATAGTTCCTTCTTCAATTTCACTATCTCCCATATGATATTTATAATGAACATTTTTATTGCCCGCATGCAATACTTTTTACACTTTTCTCTATTAAATTTCATTTGCCATGTGTCTGCCCAATTTTGAATGCGGTCTAGATCATTTTGAATGACCTTTGCTGCTTCAACAGTGTCTGCCACTCCTCCTATTTTTGTGTCGTCTGCAAATTTAACGAGTTTGCTTACTATATCAGAGTCTAAATCATTAATGTAGATTAGGAATAGCAGAGGACCTAATACTGATCCCTGTGGTACACCACTGGTTACCTCCTCCATTTCGAGGTTTCTCCTCTAATCAGTACTTTCTGTTTTCTACATGTTAACCACTCCCTAATCCATGTGCATGCATTTCCTTGAATCCCTACTGCGTTCAGTTTGAGAATTAATCTTTTATGGGGACTTTGTCAAAAGCTTTCTGGAAATCTAAATAGACCATGTCGTATGCTTTGCAGTTGTCCATTTTCAATGTTGCATCCTCAAAAAGTCAAGTAGGTTAGTTAGACATGATCTCCTTTCCTAAAACCATGCTGGCTGTCACCCAGGATATTGTTACCATATAGGTAATTTTCCATTTTGGATCTTATTATAGTTTCCATAAGTTTACATATAATAGAAGTCAGGCTTATTGGTCTGTAGTTACCTGGTTCAGTTTTGTCTCCTTTTTTGTGGATCGGTATTACGTTTGCTATTTTCCAGTCTGTCGGTACAACCCCTGTGTCAAGAGACTGTTGCATGATCTTGGTTAGCGGCTTGTAAATAACTTCTTTCATTTCTTTGAGTACTATTGGGAGGATCTCATCTGGCCCAGGGGATTTGTTTATTTTAAGAGCTCCTAGTCCCTTTAACACTTCTGCCTCTGTTATGCTAAAGTTATTTAAAACTGGATAGGAACAGGTCGACATGTGGGGCATGTTGTCCGTGTCCTCCTTTGTAAAAATCTGTGAAAAGTAATCATTTAATATATTTGCTATTTTTTTTCTTCATCTATGATTTTGCCATTTGTGTCTCTTAGACATTTAACCTCCTCTTTGAATGTTCTCTTGCTGTTATAATATTGGAAAAACATTTTGGAATTGGTTTTAGCCCCTTAGCAATATTGATTTCTATCTCTCTCTTGGCCTTTCTAACTTCCTTTTTGACTTGTGTTTGCAGTTCCAAGTACTCTTTCTGTGTGCTTTGTTTTTGGTCCCTTTTAAACGCTCTGTAAAGTGCCTTTTTTCGCTGAATATTTTTTTTAATTGATCTATTAAACCATTTTGGCCATTTTGTTTTAGATTTAGATTTGTCTACTTTTGGGATGTAATTGTTTTGTGCCTCTAGTACTACATTTTTAAAAGACAGCCACCCTTTTTCTGTGGATGTTTTCTCTATTTTACTCCAATCTACTTCTGTTAGTCTCGTTTCATACCTTCATAGTTTGCTTTTCTAAAATTGTAAACCTTAGCTTTAGTCATTACTTTTGGGGTTTTAAAAAATATTTCAAATGAGACCATGTTGTGGTCTGAGTTTGCCAATGGCTCTCTGACCTCTGTTTTAGTTATTCTGTCTTCATTATTTGAAAAAGACTAAATCAAGGCATGCCTCCTCTAGTCGGTGCCTTGACAAATTGCGTTAGGAAGCAGTCATTTGTCATTTCCACCATTTCAATTTAGTCCGTCGTGCCCCCATTGGGTTTCCCCATTTTATATGGGGGAAGTTGAAATCCCCCCATTAGTATGGCTTCTCCTTTTCTACACGCATTTCTAATGTCATTGTACAACAGATTATTTTTTGCTCAGCATCTGAATTTGGCGGTCTATAGCATGCCCTATTATTATGCCCTTTGAATTTGTGTCCATTATTCTGACCCATATTGATTCTGCATTGTTTTCTTTGTCCTGATTTAACACCTGGGCTTCAAGGCTATTTCTTATGTATAGCGCTACCCCTCCGCCTCTTCTGTCCTGCCTGTCTTTCCTATACAGTGTGTACCCACTGATATTATATTCGTCTCCATCACTCTCAGACAACCAAGTTTCTGTAACACCTATCACATCGTAGTTACTTGTTAGTGCAGTAGCTTCAAGTTTTAATCCTGGGGCCTAAAAAACTCAGTGATAAATTGACATTTTCTGACATCAAAGTTGCTGGACACACCGTTAGCCCAAAAGCATCATCGTGCAACTTGGGTGTGATTTTTGACCCTGATCTTTCATTTGACGCACACATAAAAACATGTTAAAACATGGAAGAGCCCAGGTATACAGGCGATGTCACACTCCAGACGATTGTTCTAGTTTTTGCGACTCACTGCAAGCCCCCTGCACAATCCAGAAGCAGGCACATTTAGAAGATCATCGATTCTCTCATTGTCTCTCATTCTCTCATTGTCTGCACCAACCAAAAACAATAAGTATAAATGAAGTCAAAATATATATACATAAGTAAGACCTCACCTAGAATATTGTGTTCAGTTCTGGTCACCTCATTACAAAAAGGATATTGCTGCTCTAGAAAGAGTGCAAAGAAGAGCAACCAGAATTATCCCGCGTTTAAAAGGCATGTTGTATGCAGACAGGCTAAAAGAATTGAATCTATTCAGTCTTCAACAAAGAAGACTACGCGGCGATCTGATTCAAACATTCAAAATCCTAAAAGGTATAGACAATGTCGACCCAGGGGACTTCTTTGACCTGAAAAAAGAAACAAGGACCAGGTGTCACAAATGGAGATTAGATAAAGGGGCATTCAGAACAGAAAATAGGAGGCACTTTTTTACACAGAGAATTGTGAGGGTCTGGAACCAACTTCCCAGTAATGTTGTTGAAGCTGACACCCTGGGATCATTCAAGAAGCTGCTTGATGAGATTCTGGGATCAATAAGCTACTAACAACCAGACGAGCAAGATGGGCTGAATGGCCTCCTCTCGTTTGTAGACTTTCTTATGTTCTTATGTTCTTACATATATAATTGTATTTTTATTTATTTATTATTTATTTCTATATTAATCTCGTTTTAAAGTTTATTTAATTTTGGCACAAATTATCCTCCATACTCCCTGGACATGAACCATCTTGTGCAGGTAAGTGCTTTGAGCTTTTTTTCCCTTTACAGGTTCAGTCTCATTAAAGTTCAGCAGCTGTCCCTCCCAGTGAGAGATCACGCTGATACTTGTTGTGATAATAAAATGAAACTTTAACAGCAATATTGATGCTGTATAATATGCCTTTGGCAAGTTGCTAAATACAGGTTTTGTAACGCAATTTGTTTGCTTAACTTGTGCTTTCTTACTACATTCCCAGGTATACCCAGATAGCACCTATATGTCGGCCCTACATTGTACTTTTAAGTTGGCCCGACATCGGCTGCCAATGTAGGTCCTACGTAATTCTGCCCATATGGCCTATGTCAGCCCTAAGTCAGCAACCATCTTGAACCTCTTGAACCAATCTTGAATATTTCTGTTCGACAGAATGTAGCAACTCCCATGCTACATAATGTGGGTGTCTCACCCACCTGTGCCTTTAATTAGGGTCAGTAGCCTGGCCAGGTTAAAGCTTCGTTTCCCACAGTTTCTTGCAACCGCCCTCTGTTTATCCTCTCTCCCCATGGGCTCATTCAAATATCCACTCTCAGAGCTCATTAGAAGCCAGCACCTGTTCTAAAGCTGGCTGATTAGGCCTGGAGGGAGACTCCCTTCCTCTGAGGAATCCATCATATCCTACAGCATTACAAACTTAAATATCAGTGAATCCTTTTTACTACTAAATGTACTTCCGAATGTCCTTTTTCTTGTTAAAAGCGCCGTGGGATGGCTTGCCATGAAAGGCGCTTTATAAATAAAATTGGATTTGATAATTCCAGTGCAGTCATTCTTTTTTTTATTGTATCCTGCACTTGGTCTAAACTCTTATTTTTGTTTTCATTGTTACTTGTGTAGTCTCCTCCCAATTTGGGGGACTTGTAAATTGTTGTGTTATTATTTTGAAAACATTTTAATTATAACTGTATTTAGCTTTATATTGCTGTTGCTGAACTACAAAATGTTCATAGACTTTAATACAGCCTTGTTTTGAAAGAACTACAAAAGAACTGATATGTAAACTTATGGAAACTATAATAAGATCTAAAATGGAAAATTACCTATATGGTAACAATATCCTGGGATACAGTCAGCATGGTTTCAGGAAAGGGAGATCGTGTCTAACTAACCTGCTTGACTTTTTTAAGGATGCAACATCGACAATGGATAATTGCAAAGCATACAACATGGTTTATTTAGATTTCCAGAAAGCTTTTGACAAAGTCCCGCATAAAAGATTAATTCTCAAACTGAACGCAGTAGGGATTCAAGGAAATGCATGCACATGGATTAGGGAGTGGTTAACCTGTAGAAAACAGAAAGTACTGATTAGAGGAGAAACCTCAAAATGGAGCGAGGTAACCAGTGGTGTACCACAGAGATCAGTATTAGGTCCTCTGCTATTCCTAATCTACATTAATGATTTAGATTCTGGTATAGTAAGCAAACTTGTTAAATTTGCAGACGACACAAAAATAGGAGGAGTGGCAAACACTATTGCAGGAGCAAAGGTTATTCAAAATGATCTAGACAGCATTCAAAACTGGGCAGACACATGGCAAATGACATTTAATAAAGAAAAGCGTAAGGTACTGCAAGCAGGCAATAAAAATGTACATTATAAATATCATATGGGAGGTAATGAAATTGAAGAAGGAATCTATGAAAAAGACCTAGGAGTTTATGTTGACTCAGAAATGTCTTCATCTAGACAATGTAAGGGAAGCTATAAAAAAGACCAACAAGATGCTCGGATATATTGTGAAAAGTGTTGAATTTAAATCAAGGGAATAAATGTTAAAACTTTACAATGTATTAGTAAGACCTTTACAAATTCAAAAACATTGTTTTTTGTTTATTTTTATTGCTACAAATACACTGTGTGTTGCCGTGAAAAATAAAAGCCTGCCCTGGTTAAACCCACACCTCTGTGTCAGGTGACTGCCAGTTAGGCTACCACACCAAACAACATTTTACAAAATATAGATACAGATAGATAGATATAATTTTGTTATATATTTACCAACACTTAATAAAAAACATTACCCATTTTTCTCAGATACTCCATTCCTCTAGTAAATGCATTAGATGTTTATTGCCTAAAGCTGTCACACAAAAAAAGGTTCTGCAGAGAGGTGGCTAGGGTGCTGATGGTAACTGACAGTGACCCTGAGTCACACTCAAGATTCCATCTGACTCTGGTAGTGATTTTTACCCCACTGATAGTCCCAGTGATGACACTATTGTTACTCAGGAAGAGGATTCTCCATCTGCTATGGAAGAGCCTGTTGAAGGTCTAGAAATAGAGACCGAGGAACAACCTGCATGTTCTAGTAGGCCAAAAGGGTATGTGCCACTATACAGTTGGATGCCCCAATAATTTATGCTAAATTCAGACAAAACAGAGGTTTTAATCCTGAGGCCTAAAAAACTCAGTGATGAATTGATGTTTTCTGATGTAAACGTTGCTGGACACACCGTTAGCCCAAAAGCATCATCGCACAACTTGGGTGTGATTTTTTACCCTGGTCTTTCATTTGACACACACATAAAAAACATGTTAAAACATGGAAGAGCCCAGGTATACAGGCGATGTCACACTCCAGATGATTGTTCTAGTTTTGCGACTCACCGCAAAAGCCCCTGCACAATCCAGAAGCAGGCACATTTAGATAATCGATTCTCTCATTGTCTGCACCAACCAAAACATTAAGTAAAAATGAAGTTTCTATATATATGGAGGCTGTGTGGTCCAGTGGTTA
The DNA here is from genome assembly GCA_036884735.1 of Huso huso. Classification (NCBI taxonomy): domain Eukaryota; kingdom Metazoa; phylum Chordata; class Actinopteri; order Acipenseriformes; family Acipenseridae; genus Huso; species Huso huso. The sequence goes on from CM072682.1 coordinate 21,346,981, forward strand.
AAGAAAGGGCTTGTAACCAGGAGGTCCCTGGTTCAAATCCCACCTCAGCCACTGACTCATTGTGTGACCCTGACCAAGTCACTTAACCTCCTTGTGCTCCGTCTTTCGGATGAGATGTAATTGTAAGTGACTCTGCAGCTGCTGCATAGTTCACACACCCTAGTCTCTGTAAGTGGTCTTGGATAAAGACGTCTGCTAAATAAACAAATAATTATATATATTTATATATTTATCTCGTTTTAAAGTTTGTTTTTTAATTTTGGCACAAATTATCCTCTATACTCCCTGGACATGAACTGTCTTGTGCAGGTAAGTGCTTTGAGCGTTTTTCCCTTTACAGGTTCAGTCTCATTAAAGTTCAGCAGTTGTCTCTCCCAGTGAGAGATCATGCTGATACTTGTTGTGATAATAAAATGAAACTTTAACAGCAATATTGATGCTGTATAATATGCCTTTGGCAAGTTGCTAAATACAGTTTTTGTAACGCAATTTGTTTGCTTAACTTTTGCTTGCTTACTACAGTCCGAGGTGCCAGAGTTGGTGGAGGAGGTGGAAAGGTACTGGCTAGATTTAGTCAGTCTCACCTCCATGCACAGCATCGGCTCTGTAACCAAACTTCTTGACCAAAGGTGGACTCTATCCTTCTCCAGAGAGGCCCCTGTGAGCAGCCCTGGGCAGATGTGGGAATATACAGTTGGAGTTTGTGCAGGTGGACGAGAGGGGTTGCCTCGGTGAGACTTCTGGAATCTAAGAGGAAAACTCTGACTGTTGTAGGTGCATATGCGCCAGACAGCAGCTCTGAGTATTCAGCCTTCTTGGAGACAGTGAGTTTGGTGCTTGAAAGGGTGCCACCTACTGACTCTTACAGTCTTCGTGGGTGACTTCAATGCTAACGTGGGCAACGATGGAGATACCTGGAGGGAGGTGATTGGGTGGTACAGCCTCCCTGATCTGAACCTGAGTGGTGAATTGTTACTGTACTTCTGTGCTAGTCATGGATTGTCCATAACGAACACCATGTTTGAACACGAGGCTCATAAGTGTACCTAGTGCTAAAGCACCTTAGGCCAAAGTTCAGTTCTTTGTTTGGTTTGATTTTTATTAACACTTATCGTGTCTTTGTTTAACAGACAATAAAAGTCTGATGACCAAGCTTAAGCAAAGGCAGAGTGACAGTCTTTGTCACAATAAATTAAGCCAAAATACATATAGACAAAAATCCACTGGGAGCAAGGGACAAGAAGGAATGAGCACCATGAGCATCTGAGAGAGGACACTGTCAGTCGACCAGCAGAGGAAGTGTGGAGAAGATGTTAGGCTAGGTGAAGTCAACGCAATGGACTGTTCAAAATACACATGAGAGTGACTTACTGCCTTACACCTGAATTACTGCCTGGAGGGAGGCAACCCATCAGGCCTTGGAACCCCAGAGATTTATTTTGTTTTTCTCTCCTCTGCCCCTATAGTTATTCTGATGTACTGTGTTCTAATGCACTGACCAATAATGTGAAAGCACTCGGTGGCAATTCATTGCGAAGGGCGCTATATCAAATAAAAAATGATTGATTGATTAAGATGTTGTGCAGCTTTTAGGGTACAGCAGCACCAGTGTATCCAATGTGTGTGTAAGCCTGTCTATTAACCGGTATGCACAACGCAGTATAGCATGCCTCCTCTTATTTGAAGGAATGATTCAATAATCACTACCCTATTTAATCAGACGTCGCACTGCAATAGCTTTTGTTATTAGTTTGGAGTCATTTTAGATGTAATGTGTACAATGTACAAAAACATTAGTTTGTTTTTGTAAGCTAATCATTATAGCCTATTTTCAACTGTGAGATGTTCAGGTCTGGATTATAACAAAACTTTGACCAACCCGCTAACAGTAAACTACAAACTTGTAGACTTTTTTGTTATTCATGTGGAGAAGAAAGAAGCCTCTGACAAAATTTGAAGGCACCTAGCCTACAGGTTAAACTTTGCTACAATGGGTCGATGTGGCAATGTGCCCCGCCCTGTGTGCATTTTTTGTGTTTTATGTTGTATGTAGTGTGTTAATGTTGGTGTATTGTAGTTGGTACACGGGATATAATGTGGGTAATGAGCACGAGTGTTTAAAATGTATAATTTTATTTAGGCACGGGGATTGCACTTCACTTCACGTGCATTTAAAGTATTTAATAATATGTAAGCACAGGGTTGCACAGATTTGGTTCATGTGCTGGGATTCAAGTGAATAATTAATTAGTAATTGAATCCCGGCACAACAGTATATATAGATGCACGTTTCACTCACTTGGGGTTGTGTGTTCAGTGAGTGGAGAACGGGTGTGGAGAGGAGAGAAAGTAAAGTAAACTAAAATAAACTAAAATAATAATTATTTGTTTTGACTCACCGTGTTTGTTTGTCTGTTTGTCCACTGTTTGTTTAAGTGTTAGCCCGTTTTGTTTGTCTATTTATTTGGGCCTCAGGTGCCGTGTCCTGTTTTCTATTTAAACCTTTTATTTTACAATAAAACACTGAGCACCACAGCGCTTCAGTTTCACTTGCCACAAAAAAAAAACAAAGATTGTTTTGTAATTAACAGCTTTGTCTGAGTTTTATTATAAAACAAAATCAGCTGAATTTGTTTAAAGGACTTCATCTGATTAAAAAATAAAACCTGAAAACGTCAAGCCCTACTTGTGTGTGTGTGTTCGGATTTACTTTTTCCACAATACTTGTTATATTTCATTTATGCAATATGGACCTCTGTTAATATGGGGCATAACACATTATACCCCATATTATTAATTTCCACGGTTTGTTACGCTGCTGGGAATTGTAACTGAACTATTCTAATGGTGTGTGGATGCATTAAGCCTGACTAAACATGAAACGGTACTTCAGTGTGGACGCTTTGAGCTGAATTAATTAGAGCGGTTTGAGTCACGTTCTCGAGATCGGTTATGTAGTGTGGACAGGGCCTTTGTGTTTCTTTCTGGCCTGATGTCATGCCTACAGCCAGCCTGTCACAGTCGGTTAAAGTTTATTTTAATAGTTGAGAAAAAAGAATCCACACCAGGTTTCAAATGTAACCACACCCCCTGCATTGGTGCACAAAACAGGTGCTTTTTTTGGCACTGATAATAGTTTTTGTTTTATTATCAATAAAATTTAGCAGGGCAGGACAAAGATGATTTAAGGCCGCTGTTGCTTTTAACTTTATGATTTAATGGTCATTTATGGTAGAATACTCACCTACCTTGCCCTGAAGCAAAGTTTCATTTTGCCTGTGTGGGTGTGTGGGTATATATTGTGTATATAAAGAATAGCTCTTTTCAAGAAACTTACAGCTTTCTCTTGGTCTGGTACCAGAACACCCCTTGTCTGCACAAGTGAATTTGGGTAAGATCTACCATTTATATCTTGAACTTACAACTTAAAATGTTCATGAACGTGTTCTAGTAGTTAATATGTAGCAGACCATGTGTCAATTCATTTATTGTAACTTTTCTCACAGTTAATGAATTAATTACTACATTTAATTAACTATTAATGAACAAGTAAGCATTATATATATATATAATGTTGTTCATTAATAGTTAATAGGTGCTGTCACAATATTTAGCCCATACATTTAAGTTAACTGTGAGAAAATTTACAATAAATGAATTGACACATGGTCTGCTACATATTAACTAACTATTAAAATAATATGAAATCATGTTTTATTAATCTGTTTACTTCTTGTTCATTAATAGTTAATAGGTGCTACTAAACATTTACTTCAATTTATGAATTTATAAACTTTTAGAAATGTTACTATAAATCAAGTAACAAATTATCTACTAACTGTTAACTAACTATTAACAGACATAACAAATGTGTATTAATATATTTACTACTTGTGTGTTAATAGTTAATAGGTGCTCCTTAAAATAAAGTGTGACCTTTAATTATACTCGAGATTTATAGGTACACTGCGACTCCTAAATTTTATGACTGTTTGCGGCCAACTTCTCTCTCCCAATGAGCTATTTTCAGCTATATATAGGTTTTGAACCCATAGCCCCTCCCACGGGTTAAACTATGTCCAAAGTCGCGTTCACGACTATAATAGGTTGCATTATCTGCACACACATTCTCTAGAATGGCTGTCCCGACAGCTTCAGCCAACACCAACTCATTGGGGCCTATGTACTAAGAAAGGCCAGTCGCAGGGCAAACTACCGCAATTAGCGTTTTTGTTGCGACTATTGGCAAAGTGAAAAAAAAATCCTCTGTACTCAGAGAAGATATGTAAATGAAGAGACCAGCAATATATTCATTTGAATATCTGTTGCGACACTTTAGCGAGATAAGCATTCCGTGAGATATGCAACATTTTTCAGAATAAATGACCGTTGTCTTTTTGATAGACTGACCTATATAGCCAGCCTCAACCTGGGACGAGTGGTGAAGGGAAATATAGAATGCGATATTCAAAAAAGCAATGAACAAGGAGGGCAGCAAATAAACTCTGAGGATACAAAAACATTATATTAATGTCCTGTTCACAAGTAGGCTACAGTTTCTTTTGGTATAGAAACCACTTTCTGTATTAACTCACTTTCAATACCTGTACAGTAGCGATACAGTTATGATGACGTGTTTCTGAATTCATTGCTATGACAGCTGTATCACTTTTTATACAAACAGCTCCCTCAAGTAATATGCCTATGGCATGATTTACCATATGTCAATGTATATTTGTGGAAAAGCAGGCTAATATATTTCTGTAAGTAGTTCCAGTTTTGTTAGAGAAACCTGTAAACAATTTTTTTTTTTTTTTTAATATAGGCTACTATTCAGTGGTGTGTGATGACATATTTAGCAAGGCATTCAACATTTTTTAAAATTACCTTTTTTTAAATAGTCCAATATCATTTAGATAGCAATGAAACCTATATTTGACAATGGCATTAAATGTGACTTCACTCACTGATTTGGTAATTCTGAGTCCTGGTCCTTTGATGTCCAGGATAAAAATAAAAATATCAGAGCTTTACAATGTGTAATACTTGTTGATTCGTTTATCTGAAGATTAATGCAAGCTTGTTATAATGTGCGTCACTGCAGGCTAACTGCTTCAAACTTTTCTTCAGCTTTTTTCCTAGGCTATCATGTCTGAACTAGGTTATATCTGGCATATTATTCTGTTATATTTATTTATTGAGCATATTGAACAAAACTCTTGTTCTAAACTAACTGATCAACCAAACCCTGTGCCAATACCAAATCAGGTGAGTATCTGGGCTTCCTTATAATAGGATAGATTGGGCTCCCATTAGCGCTATGCAGACTTAATGCACTTAGAACTGAGTGCTGTAGTACATTAGAATTGCAGTAGTGGGTTTAGCTGCATAGGATCAAACAAGAGAATAAAGACATAAAACAGTGACTGATCATCACTCCCTCAGAAGGTCAAAAACATTAGCCTATATATGTAGATAAATATATAGGACGACCATTGTAAAACATTAGCCTATATATGTAGATAAATATATAGGATGACCATTGTAAAACATTTACCTATATATGTAGATAAATATATAGGGCGACCATTGTAAAATATTTACCTATATATGTAGATAAATATATAGGGCGACCATTGTAAAATATTTACCTATATGTAGATAAATATATAGGACAGTCGACCGAACCCACAGCAACAACTTTTCCCTCTCTTTCAGCCTGGCCTGCTTTCCGATGGGACACACACTTTAAGCTCCTGCAGTATGTTGTGAAATAAACTGCAAATCTTTTTCTTTTCAAACACTGAAGTGATTATTGGTTATTTGTGTGTGTTGGTGTGCATTACTAATATTAATAATATTGTTTAGGGGTTAACCCAGAGCATTTAATAGAAATTAAATGTTAGTTTGTGTCTGTTGTGCTCTGGCCCTTGAGGTCTGTGTATTTATCAGGTCTCTAAAAGCTGTTTTAACTGGTAATTAAGAAAGAAAAGGTAACAACGTCACCTGACACTTCTGACTAGCTTGCGACAGGTTTACGACTCTTAAAACAGGCGCAATACTTTAGCACATCTACCCCATTGTCTCTAGATCCGGTAAGTATTTTATTTTGAAATAAAAAATTAGCAAAACTTTACCATTGTTTTAACCCAAAAATAAACCATGAGCTTAATCTTTCTCAACTCGCTGTTTTCTGGTCCTATCCACCGTAAGGAATATGTGCTCCTATTCCGCACAATAGACACAAGCAGGCACCGCTTTCAAACTCAAAGAAAAGTTTCCAACCGTCTTTTATTTTTTTCTTTTTTACAGGTTTGGTTGCAGCCAACATACCACCCCAGAACAAAGGATCCCCTCTCCCCTCCCAGGTAAGTTATTTTACATGTCATCTTTTATATGTATAGGATTCCCCTCCCGCAGCACCTTTCTTTATTTAATTCAACCCATTGTAAACACTGTTAATTTATCAATCAGTTATGGAATGTTCGTGAGTCTCGTTGTGCTTTGCTGTGGGGATTAACAGTGATGGAGTTCCTTTTGTTTTTCACTCTGTTGTAGGATACAATAGTTCCCAGGTCAACTTCTGGTTTTAGTTTTTGTAGTTATTTTCAAATAAAAGAATTCAACTGCATATTTGATTTGGCGTTTTAAAATCATAAATAACTAACCTACATCGTCACAGTCATGTAATGATGTCAAGCTGCAGTCTCAGGAAGAGACTCCCTACTTGGAGTGTTTCTTTTAGCAGATTTGTGGCATCTTAAAGTGATAAAACGTCACCTGTATAAATAGGGATTTGAAAGAAAAAATGAAATCAATAACATTAATGTTTTCAACATAAACTACAATGATCAAATAAGAACCGTGGTTTTTTACAGCCATGACAAGCATATCTGTCTCCTTCTACTCTATATCACCTTTCAATTGTAGATTGTGAGAAGTATACACCATCCTGACCACTTTTAAACTACAGTCCACTGTGCTCTTTCAAGATGGCTTCACATGTCATTTTAGAAGATGTTCAGAACTACATTTTTCATCATCTCCACCAATACATAAGTGTGCAGGAGGATGATGGGAAATGTAGTTCCTGTGTAACTGGCATACTCTCACGTTACACCCCAGCACAAAGCCAGTAACAAAACACACATAGAAAAGTAAATAAATGCAAAGACATGTTGTTATGCCCACGCTTTTTAAGTTCCCAGTGATAGTTAACCTGGCCCTTGGATCCCATCTAAATTAATTTAATGATAATAGCAACAAAATGAAGGATGTGCGTTGGTGCTCCATGCTACCATGCTTGGTGCCTCAGTGCCCTTGCATCAGCTCACTTCCTCTCAAAACTCAGTGCTGGAGCAACCCACCTAAGCCTTGGTGTGTACTTTACCTTGCGCTGCACATCCAGTGTTTGGTGACTGTGCTCTTGTGCGTTTGCTCCAGTGCATGCATGTTCCTACCTCAGTGTGCCCGTGCCTCGTCTCAGTGGTAGGGTGCCTCAAGACTCCATGCAGGTATGGCCACATCATGGGCTCTCTTTAACTCACTCAGTGCCAGGCTCCTCCTTTAGTCATGCTTCCAGCTCCTGGTGTCTGGTACCCCTCCTTTCGATAGATCCTCCATCCTTCCCACGTCATTTTAAAATAGATACCGTATTACACAAGTAGCACACGTCGTCAAACTTTTTTTTTTTTTTTACTTTATCTTTATAGGCTACAGTTTTTGTAAGGGAAAGCCAGTTCACGGGTGTTTTTTTTATAACCATTAAATAAACAGATAGCTTTTATTGAGAATTCTTTGTGAAATGGATTTGATTTAAACAGTATTTAAACAGGAGCTGCTGTATTATTGGAAAGATACAGCAGAGAATGTTAACTAAATGAATCTGTTTGACGGAAAGTCGGTCAGATTTTAGATTGTGCGAGTTTGCTCTGTTCTTATAATAAGTACCTTGTCACAATACCACATTAGCAATAACAATCAAAATGACCCACTGAAAATGAGATAAATAGCCTAAAATGTTACGTCAAACATCAGCAGAATACAAACATCTCCCACAGATGTGATTTCTATCAATATAAAAGAACATTGTCATATATTTACCGTAATAGCAATAGCAGTATTATGCATGGACTGTTATTTACTTGAATTCATCATTTATTCATTTAGTGGGGGAATGATGATTCAACCAGAAATTATGAAATAACGGAGGTTTGTTGAAGACAAAAATATACCAAGAGCTCAGTTAGGGTTCTTTGAGATTATTATTAAAGTCCTATTGATGATAATAATAATAATAATAATAATAATAATAATAATAATAATAACAAATAACCCACCTACATGTAGGTTCAGTTCTGTAGTTTCTCTCTCATGCAGCGAATCCCAAGCACTTCCACACACTCTGCCGTCTGGTCTCCCCTCACTCTCTCACTCCCCCAACCCAACTATTTACAAATCCCAACCCCAAGAGTAACACACCCCGGCCGTACAATACATGCAATGAAACTGAACAAGACAAACACACACAAAAGTCTCTGAACAGCCTACAATAATAATGATAATTGCTGGGGTTGAACCTGGTATTTCACAAACTTCAACTTCAGCACCAATATCGCTGCACAAAAACACCCTGCAACTGTTTTGATAGCAGGGTATTGGAGGTAATCACGTCAGCTACAGCCCTGACCCCCACCCTGTGTACGTTATTATTATTTATTATTATTATTATTATTATTTATTTCTTAGCAGACGCCCTTATCCAGGGCGACTTACAATTGTTACAAGATATCACATTATACATTATTTCACATATCACATTATTCTTACGTACAATTCCCCATTTATATAGTTGGGTTTTTATTGGAGCAATCTAGGTAAAGTACCTTGCTCAAGGGTACAACAGCAGTGTCCCCCACTGGGGATTGAACCCACAACCCTCTGGTCAAGAGTCCAGAGCCCTAACCACTACTCCACACTGCTGTTATAGTTACACTATGTAACACAATTTTGTTCCTGGGTAGTAAGTGTTATTTCCTAATTGCTTATGCCTCAAAAGTATAGAAAATGGCTATTATTCCCCACAAACTTTGCTTTTTGTGACCAGGACAGTGATATTTTGAAATTTACCTATTTCCAATGAGAAAAGCAGGCAAATTTGTGTCTTTTCGTTCACATAAAGTCAGAAAAACAACATATGAATCCAAATTAACATGTATTTATACTAAAGTAATACAAAAAATGACTACAAAGATTTAGAAGTGAGTAGTTTTTCGAGATTTCACGATTATACTGTAAATCACGTTCACGAATCAGCCCCAAATGTAGTCTCCCATCATGTTCTCGTTATACTGTCTTTGGTAGCGGCGTTCAAAGTCCAATATATCCTGTTGGGCGTTAGCCTTGCTCCTCGAGTACGCTCCATGTTCTCCTTGAATTTATCAAGATGAGCATCAAGGATATGGACTTTGAGGGACATCCTACAGCCCATTGTGCCGTGGTTCTTCACCAGAGTCTCAACCAGCTCCACATAGTTTTCGGCCTTGTGATTGCCCAGGAAGCCCCGAACCACTGCGACAAAGCTGTTCCAAGCCGCTTTCTCCTTACTAGTGAGCTTCTTGGGGAATTCATTGCACTCCAGGATCTTCTTTATCTGTGGTCCGACGAAGACACCGGCTTTGACCTTTACCTCAGACAGCTTAGGTAAGAAGTCTTGAAGGTACTTGAAGGCTGCCGACTCCTTATCTAGAGCTCTGACAAATTGTTTCATAAGGCCCAATTTGATGTGCAGTGGTGGCATCAGCACCTTCCGGGGTCCACCAGTGGCTCCCACTTGACGTTGTTCCTCCCCACAGAGAACTCGGTCCGCTGTGGCCAGTCCCGCCTGTGGTGGTGCGCCTTGGTGTCCCTGCTGTCCCAAAGACAAAATAGCAGGGAAACGTGGTAAAACCTTGGAGACCCATCAGGAATGCCACCATTTTGAAGTCTCCTATGACCTTGATGCCATCTCAGAAAAATGCAGATATGTATCCACTTAGGCAGGTGGAACTAACTGAACTGGTGGGCTTAAGGCCCCTGTATTTATACTACTATTTATATTACTGGAAAGTTCTAGAAAGTTCTAGAAGTTACTCCAAGTTTACTCAGCACTGAATCTATCTGGAATGTTCTGGAAAATAGGTACATTTCAAAATATCACTGTCCTGGTCACAAAAGCAAAGTTTGTGGGGAATAATAACCATTTTCTATACTTTTGAGGCATAAGCAATTAGGAAATAACACTTACTACCTAGGAACCAAAAAAAAAAAAAAAAATTGTTACACGTGTTATTATTATTATTTGTTTATTTAGCAGACGCCTTTATCCAAGGCGACTTACAGCGACTAGGATGTGTGAACTATGCATCAACTGCAGAGTCACTTACAATTACATCCCACCCGAAAGACGGAGCACAAGGAGGTTAAGTGACTTGCTCAGGGTCACACAATGAGTCAGTGGCTCAGGTGGGATTTGAACCGGGGACCTCCTGGTTACAAGCCCTTTTCTTTAATCACTGGACCACACAGCCTCCCATAATAATAATGGCCAGCTGGTTTGGGTTTTCCCCAGACTTATTTATTCATTTTATTGTCATTGTTTGTTAGCCTACTATTAGTAGTTTAACTACTACTGCAGGCACTAACGTTAACAGCTTAAACTTAAACTTTACTGTAAAAAAAGAGGCACTATAGTTTGAAATGCCGGTACAGTGGGTGGAGTAATATGCATTTTCAGTGAGAGTTGACCCTGCCTTCAGAGGACAGAGATGAGGCAAAGAGAGGCTGCTGTGTATGTAAAGGGAGTTTCTTTGGAAGACTGCTCTTGGGCACCATCTAGCTCTGGCACTGGTAAATCCATCTCAGTTACATATGTGAGCAGGAGGATGATGGGAAATGTAGTTCCATGCGAGGTTCATGCGGGTACATGGGAACCATCAGTGCACCAACAAAAATATCCACTAATCAAAGCAAATCAAAGAGATAAACTAAACATGCAGTTAAATTCCAAAACACTTAACATTGTGTAAGAAAATGTAGGCCTAAGTACACCCTTGTTACACATAGGAATATCTTGAATTTCAACCAAAATATAAAAAATGTACATTTCTGGTTTATAGATGGTTGGCTTTGTTTGATCCCTTGATTACACGTCTACAGTAAAGGATAATTGTTCTAACATTTATTTATAGATCAAGACGTACCAGTCCAAAATGGCGGAGATAGAAGACATATTTGAGGGAGTTGAAGAAGCCATTGATGGAGCTGAAGATGACATTGAAGACCTGTCAGAAGAAACACAAGAGCAGAAGTAGCTGAAGCACGAGCAGAGGTTGAAGAGTTTTCCAAAGTTAGCGAGACCTTAAAAACCTTGCTTCAATACGTCACAACAAGTATACCAAAAATAGTAGGATTTGTTGTGAAAAATTTAGCTATCGGTGCTATCTTGTGGGGTGTAAATGTTATTCTTAACAAATCGCTTCCCCATAAACACCAATCCAAGGATTTACAGAGAAAGCGCATGATTAAGGCATTAACCGCAGTCATTAAAAATGAAACAGGCCTCAGTGAAAAGCTCCTAAAGTGGATGACGGACCACAAAGATGATATGATTCAACTGGAAGAATTTGAAGTACCAATGGAATCAATTATTCAAATACATTGGACCAGTATCTGATGTACGTAATGTTTTGCTACTTTTTATTTACGTTCTAGTAACAATATATACAGCAGTTATCATCAAAAGTTTACATACATACAATGAAATGAATAATTTCTAGGAATTTCTCAAAACCCCAAAATTGAGTTCCTGCCAGCAGAGAGAAATTGAGGCATCCACTTCATTTATTATTAAATGTAGTAGTAACCTAGTATCAGTTGTAAGAATTCCGTTTGTGTAATATTTAATACCAATTCAGATTTTAGAACATACAGCAGCAACAGGGTAACACTGTATTTTAAGCAGTTATTAGGGAGTTATTAACAATGTTTTCAGGAACCAATCCTATCTAATACTATAGCTTTTCTCTTATTAGCAACCTCTGGATAATGGCAACTTTTTGATGGCTACCAAGTGATTGTTAATAAGCAGAATTTACCATGTATATACTTTCGTGGCCTGCCTACTACATCATTAAAACTGAAAGGTAGGGTATTAAATACCTCTTCTGTGCTGATTTGATGTTTGATATTTCACAATTTGATGTTTTAGGCCGTTGAGCAAGCCTTCAAAGTTGCAAACTCACTCACGAAAAAAGATTGACGGAAAACCCAGATCAACATCCCAACAGCAGAAGACATCCAGGAGTTCCTTGCAGCTGCCGATGCATTTCTCCAAGCCTTCAGTAATTTGATTCAGTTTGTCTCCACACATGTTCAACAGATTAAAGAGCTTAAAACCTTTCCATTGACACAGGCAGACATTGACTCTCTAAAACTCAGCTGGATGATGCTAAGGCTTACCTTTGTGGTAAACAAAAATATGTCTTGACTTTTGATAATGTATAGGATCAAAAGAGACAGGCACACTGCTCCAAAAGCTTGCATTTTCTCATATTCACGATTAAAACAGCTAATAATAAACTCTGGAAAGTTAAAATATTCAAAACGCAGTTTTGTTTTCTGGTATAACTGTTTATTAACATAGGCGTGAATGATTAAAAACACAATTGTTAATAGAAATACAATGCTTGAGCTTCAACTAAACACGACAAGATTAAAAAGCAATATAATTGTGTGTATTTTCATTTTACCATTTTTATTCTTCTCAAGTATAAATGTTGTTGTGATATATGTGACTCATATTATTAAGTGGCTTCTCATTAAAAAAAAAAAGAACAAAAATATGGTGTCAAGGCTATATAAATAGCAACAATGTTGGTATGTCCATTTGCTTTTGCCCTTAAGGCCTAATTACAACATATACTAGAATGAAAATGTTTTTAAGTTATAGCCTACTAATAGAGCATTACATTCATGTTTAGTTGCTATTTTAATCTCAAATATATTAATTATTTTGACATATCTATCACTATCATGGCAGTCAGTCAAGGTCATTCTTAGGTGCAAAAACATGGCCACAGAATATACCAAGTGGGTATGGCCATGTAACTGAGAAAATAATGAGAAGAGTTGAATGTGTTGAAATGTGTTCACTCTAGAATATGTTGAAATTAGCCTTTAAGGAGGCAAAAACACATACATCAGAAGTGATTGGGTCTGATGAGCACGTATAAAATGCCAAAAATAAAGATATAGTCATTGCTTTACTCACCTAGTTCTGAGGTGTTTTATTTTTGTTCAGGAATCAGTCTTGTATTCTTCATTACCTGCAAGGATGAAAACCTCATAAAACACACCCACCCACCCCCACACCCACACACCCCCCACATACACCACCCACCCACCCACACACACACACACACCACACACACCACCCACCCACCCACCCACACACCCCCCCACCCACCCCACCCCACACACACACACACACACACACACACACACACACACACACACACACACACACACACACAGACAGACACACAGAGGATGCAACATTGACAATGGATAATTGCAATATGACATGGTTTATTTAGATTTCTAGAAAGCTTTTGATAAAGTCCCGCATAAAAGATTAATTCTCAAACTGAACACAGTAGGGATTCAAGGAAATGCATGCACATGGATTAGGGGAGTGATTAACATGTAGAAAAAGAAAGTACTGATTAGAGGAGAAACCTCAAAAATGGAGCGAGGTAACCAGTGGTGTACCACAGGGATCAGTATTAGGTCCTCTGCTATTCCTAATCACATTAATGATTTAGATTCTGGTATAGTAAGCAAACTTGTTAAATTTGTAGACAACATAAAAAGGAGGGAGGAGGAAACACTGTTGCAGCAGCAAAGGTCATTCAAAATGATCTAGACAGTATTCAGAACTGGGCAGACACATGGCAAATGACATTTAATAGAGAAAAGCGTAAAGTATTGCATGCAGGCAAAATTTTTTTATAAATATCATATGGGAGATACTGAAATTGAAGAAGGAACTATGAAAAGACCTAGGAGTTTATGTGGACTCAGAAATGTCTTCATCTAGACAATGTGGGAAGCTATAAAAAAGGCCAACAAGATGCTCAGATATATTGTGAGAAGTGTTGAATTTAAATCAAGGGAAGTAATGTTAAAACTTTACAATGCATTAGTAAGACCTCACCTTGAATATTGTGTTCAGTTCTGGTCACCTCGTTACAAAAAGGATATTGCTGCTCTATAAAGAGTGCAAAGAAGAGCAACCAGAATTATCCCTGGTTTAAAAGGTATGTCGTATGCAAACAGGCTAAAATAATTGAATCTATTCAGTCTTGGACAAAGAAGACTATGCGGTGATCTGATTCAAGCATTCAAAATTCTAAAAGGTATAGACAATGTCGACCAGGGACTTTTTTCGACATGAAAAAAAGAAACAAGGGCCAGGGGTCACAAATGGAGATTAGATAAAAGGGCATTCAGAACAGAAAATAAGAGGCACTTTTTACACAGAGAATTGTGAGGGTCTGGAACCAACTCCCAGTAATGTTGTTGAAGCTGACACCCTGAGATCCTTCAAGAACCTGCTTGATGATTCTGGGATCAATAAGCTACTAACAACTATATGAGCAAGATGGGCCGAATGGCCTCCTCGTTTATAAACTTTCTTATGTTCTTCTGTTTTATTCCCTCGGTGGGTGGGACCAAGTGCAACTCTGGTATAGAGAGTTCAGTGATACCTACCCAATGGGCAGGCATATCTCATACATAATGTTCGTTGGTGGTGCCTTCTCTTTCAGGGAACCAGGGTTACATTAAGTTCTTCCATAAGCGTTTAACTTTATTAAGAATACTACAGGCAAGTCGCTGAGGTATGTCATTTTGAAGCCGCAGCGTGTCGCTCAACAAACGACTCCCCAGTTAATCAAAACGACCGTCAATTCTTTCCTACAGGGAATTCTACTGTACCGGTTATTAATATTCATAACTATTACACCTGCTCGCAAACTCCTGATATTTGGCTCAAACAAAGGTCAAGGTGTAGCATATTTCCAATAGTTATGAATCAAAATGTCGACCATTGTTTCCCTACAGGAATTCTACTGCACCTCTCATTAATATTCATAACTATTATACCTGAACTCAAGAAACTCATGATATTTGGCTCAATCAAAGTGAGTGAGCCCAATATCAGGAGTTTGCAAGTTTGGGTTAAATAATTATTTAGTACTCATTTGGGTAATAGTTATATACTCAATAGGGTGTTATGCGTTGTCACTGAGCCAAATATCGTCATTTCGTAGCTATACTGAAGGAGTTATGAATAACAACAGTGGGGCTGTGTTTACCGCAAAGTAACTTTTGAATATCGAATATCAAACCAATTTCACGGGGTGTTTTATTTAGGCGCATATTTTACTTTTATTAAGTCTGCAGTCTGAGTTTCAACAGAGCAACGCAGGCTCCATAAGCAATCGCAAAAGAAGCTCCCAGATCTATTTCTATCTTCTCCTTATATAGACAGTTGTTCTGAGCATACGTGACTTTTGTCACATATCTGCTAGTTAAACGCATGCAAGCATCCTGCTTCAACACCTGTAGGCAGCCAGACTAGACTTGTGGTTTATCTTGAGTTTTGTTTACCAACTGCTTCTATTGGTTACTGGTTTGTTGAGTCAGTTGCTGCTATGGGACGTTGGTCCTTTACAAACATACTGATTGGTCCTTACATAGCTGATGTGACATCAGCTGAATATGCAAGCTCCCACAAGTCTAGTCAGCTGAAACCACAAACACATCTTTATACTTTATTTCTATATTTTATTTAATATACTTATAAAAGCAAAACACACATTATTCTATAACTAAAGTTCTGTTTGACCTACGGACCTAGCAAAGCCATCAAAGTGTACAGACAGTAAAGAGTAATTTTCCCAAGACACTATTCAACATAGATACATAAAGCAAATAAGCTGTGCAATTGGCATATGTGGCATGATTGCCCTCTGTTCTGCCCCAATATACCACGTTGGGCCGGGCTAAATAGAAGTGGGGCTTGCAGAGGGGTTGCCCCTTGTCAGGTACCGGCAGAGAAATCGGTGGCCAAAAGTGATTTAACCAGTTAAATTCAAGGCTACTTCTTCAACATAGACAAATACATTTATGCACTAAAAGCCAGCGAATAAGAAGCTGAGCGAATGAGAAGCTGGCGAATAAGAAGCCAACTTCAGCCTTGTCTCTAAAACCACAGACATGTGAAACGTTTGTATGTAAATGGAATGTGTGTATAGTAAAAAAAAAAAAGTGCTCTATTCCTAAACAGCAGTGTTTATACCTCATTATACCTGGACTCTTGACCGGAGGTTGTGGGTTCAATCCTGGGTGAGGACACTGCTGTTGTACCCTTTGAGCAAGGTATTTTACCTAGATTCAGTATAAACAACTGGATAAATTGGTAATTGCATGTAAACATAATGTGATATAATTGTGACAATTGTAAGTTGCCCTGGATAAAATTGTCTGCTATAAAATAAATAATAATAATTTAAATGCAATCTGCTGAACTATTTGCATTTGACTTGGTATTGTATATTCTGAAATATAAGAATTTGCATTTGAATTTCAAATCATGGGAAAGCTTCAAAAATATTTCAATTTAAACACTTTTCAATAATAATGCTCATAATAAAAGTAGAGACTTTTCAGTATTGCTGGTAAAGTTGATTAACCTGAAAAGATGCAAACTAAAGAGCACTTTTGTGAACTTCATGTTTATTAAACATAACAAACAAAACAAGTAAAATAATAATTGTGCAATGCACATATATAAACATATACATATATCTCATCATTTGTCAGTTTTTCACAAACCTGGCCCTGCTGGCCCACTGTGTCTGCTGTTTGTGTTCCAACTGAGTTCTCAATTATTAAATTGATCCCCAA
>CM072682.1:21364490-21371990 GCA_036884735.1 Huso huso
AAAAATATCAGAGCTTTACAATGTGTAACACTTGTTGATTCGTTTATTATTATTTATTTCTTAGCAGACGCCCTTATCCAGGGCGACTTACAATTGTTACAAGATATCACATTATACATTATTTCACATTACATACAATTACCCATTTATACAGTTGGGTGTTTACCGGAGCAATCTAGGTAAAGTACCTTGCTCAAGGGTACAGCAGCAGTGTCCCCCACTGGGGATTGAACCCACAACCCTCCGGTCAAGAGTCCGGAGCCCTAACCACTACTCCACACTGCTGCCCTAATCTGAAGATTAATGCAAGCTTGTTATAATGTGCGTCACTGCAGGCTAACTGCTTCAAACTTTTCTTCAGCTTTTTTTCCTAGGCTATCATGTCTGAACTAGGTTATATGCGCGCATATTATTCTGTTATATTTATTTATTGAGCATATTGACAAAAACTCTTGTTCTAAACTACACTTAGAAATGAGTGCTGTAGTACATTAGAATTGCAGTAGTGGGTTTAGCTGCATAGGATCAAACAAGAGAATAAAGACATAAAACAGTGACTGATCATCACTCCCTCAGAAGGTCAAAAACATTAGCCTATATATGTAGATAAATATATAGGACGACCATTGTAAAACATTTACCTATATATGTAGATAAATATATAGGGCGACCATTGTAAAATATTTACCTATATATGTAGATAAATATATAGGGCGACCATTGTAAAATATTTACCTATATATGTAGATAAATATATAGGACAGTCGACCGAACCCACAGCAACAACTTTTCCCTCTCTTTCAGCCTGGCCTGCTTTCCGATAGGACACACACTCTTAAGCTCCTGCAGTATGTTGTGAAATAAACTGCAAATCTTTTTCTTTTCAAACACTGAAGTGATTATTGGTTATTTGTGTGTGTTGGTGAGCATTGCTAATATTAATAATATTGTTTAGGGTTTAACCCAGAGCATTTAATAGAAATTAAATGTTAGTTTGTGTCTGTTGTGCTCTGGCCCTTGAGGTCTGTGTATTTATCAGGTCTCTAAAAGCTGTTTTAACTGGTAATTAAGAAAGAAAAGGTAACAACGTCACCTGACGCTTCTGACTAGCTTAAGACAGGTTTACGACTCTTAAAACAGGCGCAATACTTTAGCACATCTACCCCATTGTCTCTAGATACGGTGAAGTATTTTATTTTGAAATAAAAATTAGCAAAACTTTACCATTGTTTTAACCCAAAATAAACCATGAGCTTAATCTTTCTCAACTCGCTGTTTTCTGGTCCTATCCACCGTGAAGGAATATGTGCTCCTATTCCGCATTAATAGACACAAAACAGGCACCGCTTTCAAACTCAAAGAAAAGTTTCCAACCGTCTTTTTATTTTTCTTTCTTTTACAGGTTTGGTTGCAGCCAACATACCACCCCAGAACAAAGGATCCCCTCTCTCCCTCCCAGGTAAGTTATTTTACATGTCATCTTTTTATATGTATAGGATTCCCCTCCCGCAGCACCTTTCTTTATTTAATTCAACCCATTGTAAACACTGTTAATTTATCAATCAGTTATGGAATGTTCGTGAGTCTCGTTGTGCTTTGCTGTGGGGATTAACAGTGATGGAGTTCCTTTTGTTTTTCACTCTGTTGTAAGATACAATAGTTCCCAGGCATACAAAAGTTCCCAGGTCAACTTCTGGTTTTAGTTTTTGTAGTTATTTTCAAATAAAAGAATTCAACTGCATATTTGATTTGGCGTTTTAAAATCATAAATAACTAACCTACATCGTCACAGTCATGTAATGATGTCAAGCTGCAGTCTCAGGAAGAGACTCCCTACTTGGAGTGTTTTTTTTTAGCAGATTTGTGGCATCTTAAAGTGATAAAACGTCACCTGTATAAATAGGGGATTTGAAAGAAAAAAATGAAATCAATAACATTAATGTTTTCAACATAAACTACAATGATCAAATAAGAACCGTAAGTTTTTACAGCCATGACAAGCATATCTGTCTCCTTCTACTCTATATCACCTTCGAATTGTAGATTGTGAGACGATACACCATCCTGACCACTTTAAACTACAGTCCACTGTGCTCTTTCCAAGATGGCTTCACATGTCATTTTTAGAAGATGTTCAGAACTACACATTTTCATCATCTCCACCAATACATAAGTGTGCAGGAGGATGATGGGAAATGTAGTTCCTGTGTAACTGGCATACTCTCACGTTACACCCCAGCACAAAGCCAGTAACAAAACACACATAGAAAAGTAAATAAATGCAAAGACATGTTGTTATACCCACGCTTTTTAAGTTCCCAGTGATAGTTAACCTGGCCCTTGGATCCCATCTAAATTAATTTAATGATAATAGCAACAAAATGAAGGATGTGCGTTGGTGCTCCATGCTACCATGCTTGGTGCCTCAGTGCCCTTGCATCAGCTCACTTCCTCTCAAAACTCAGTGCTGGAGCAACCCACCTAAGCCTTGGTGTGTACTTTACCTTGCGCTGCACATCCAGTGTTTGGTGACTGTGCTCTTGTGCGTTTGCTCCAGTGCATGCATGTTCCTACCTCAGTGTGCCCGTGCCTCGCCTCAGTGGTAGGGTGCCTCGCACTCCATCTTGGTATGGCCACATCATGGGCTCTCTTTAACTCACTCAGTGCCAGGCTCCTCCTTTAGTCATGCTTCAGCTCCTGGTGTCTGGTACCCTCCTTTCCGATAGATCACTCACATCCTTCCCACGCCATTTTAAAATAGCTACCAGACACACAGAAGTAGCACACGTCAAACTTTTTTTTTTTTTTTTTTTATCTTTATAGGCTGCAGTTTTTGTAAGGGAAAGCCAGTTCAACGAAGAAGACCTACAGGTGTTTTTTTATAACCATTAAATAAACAGATAGCTTTTATTGAGAATTCTTTGTGAAATGGATTTGATTTAAACAGTATTTAAACAGGAGCTGCTGTATTATTGGAAAGATACAGTAGAGAATGTTAACTAAATGAATCTGTTTGACGGAAAGTCGGTCAGATTTTAGATTGTGCGAGTTTGCTCTGTTCTTATAATAAGTACCTTGTCACAATACCACATTAGCAATAACAATCAAAATGACCCACTGAAAATGAGATAAATAGCCTAAAATGTTACGTCAAACATCAGCAGAATACAAACATCTCCCACAGATGTGATTTCTATCAATATAAAAGAACATTGTCATATATTTACCGTAATAGCAATAGCAGTATTATGCATGGACTGTTATTTACTTGAATTCATCATTTATTCATTTTAGTGGGGGAATGATGATTCAACCAGAAATTATGAAGTAACGGGAGGTTTGTTGAAGACAAAAATATACCAAGAGCTCAGTTAGAGTTCTTTTGAGATTATTATTAAAGTCCTATTGATGATAATAATAATAATAATAATAATAATAATAATAATAATAATAATAATAATAATAACAAATAACCCACCTACATGTAGGTTCAGTTCTGTAGTTTCTCTCTCATGCAGCGAATCCCAAGCACTTCCACACACTCTGCCGCCTGGTCTCCCCTCACTCTCTCACTCCCCCAACTCAACTATTTACAAATCCCAACCCCAAGAGTAACACACCCCGGCCGTACAATACATGCAATGAAACTGAACAAGACAAACACACACAAAAGTCTCTGAACAGCCTACAATAATAATGATAATTGCTGGGGTTGAACCTGGTATTTCACAAACTTCAACTTCAGCACCAATATCGCTGCACAAAAACACCCTGCAACTGTTTTGATAGCAGGGTATTGGAGGTAATCACGTCAGCTACAGCCCTGACCCCCCACCCTGTGTAATGTTATTATTATTTATTATTATTATTATTATTTATTTTTAGCAGACGCCTTATCCAGGGCGACTTACAATTGTTACAAGATATCACATTATACATTATTTCACATATCACATTATTCTTACGTACAATTCCCCATTTATATAGTTGGGTTTTTATTGGAGCAATCTAGGTAAAGTACCTTGCTCAAGGGTACAACAGCAGTGTCCCCACTGGGATTGAACCCACAACCCTCTGGTCAAGAGTCCAGAGCCCTAACCACTACTCCACACTGCTGTTATAATTACACTATGTAACACAATTTTTGTTCCTGGGTAGTAAGTGTTATTTCCTAATTGCTTATGCCTCAAAAGTATAGAAAATGGCTATTATTCCCCACAAACTTTGCTTTTGTGACCAGGACAGTGATATTTTGAAATTTACCTATTTCCAATGAGAAAACGGGCAAATTTGTGTCTTTTCGTTCACATAAAGTCAGAAAAAACAACATATGAATCCAAATTAACATGTATTTATACTAAAGTAATACAAAAAAATGACTACAAAAGATTTAGAAGTGAGTAGTTTTTCGAGATTTACGATTATACTGTAAATCACGCTCACTTAATCAGCCCCCAAATGTAGTCTCCCATCATGTTCTTGTTATACTGTCTTTGGTAGCGTTTCAAAGTCCAATATATCCTGTTGGAAGCGTTAGCCTTGCTCCTCCTGAGTACGCCTCCCATGTTCTCCTTGAATTTATCAAGATGAGCATCAAGGATATGGACTTTGAGGGACATCCCACAGCCCATTGTGCCGTGGTTCTTCACCAGAGTCTCAACCAGCTCCACATAGTTTTCGGCCTTGTGATTGCCCAGGAAGCCCCGAACCACTGCTACAAAAGCTGTTCCCAAGCCGCTTTCTCCTTACTAGTGAGCTTCTTGGGGAATTCATTGCACCCAGGATCTTCTTTATCTGTGGTCCGACGAAGACACCGGCTTTGACCTTGTCTCAGACAGCTTAGGGAAGAAGTCTTGAAGGTACTTGAAGGCTGCCGACTCCTTATCAGAGCTCTGACAAATTGTTTCATAAGGCCCAATTTGATGTGCAGTGGTGGCATCAGCACCTTCCGGGGTCCACCAGTGGCTCCCCACTTGACGTTGTTCCTCCCCACAGAGAACTCGGGTCCGCTGTGGCCAGTCCCGCCTGTGGTGAGTGCGCCTGGTGTCCCTGCTGTCCCAAAGACAAAGATAGCAGGGACACGTGGTAAAACCGCCTTGGAGACCCATCAGGAATGCCACCATTTCAGAAAAATGCAGATATGTATCCACTTAGGCAGCTGGAACTAAACTGAACTGGTGGGCTTAAGGCCCCTGTATTTATACTACTATTTATATTACTGGAAAGTTCTAGAAAGTTCTCTAGTTACTCCAAGTTTACTCAGCACTGAATCTATCTGGAATGTTCTGTAAAATAGGTAAATTTCAAAATATCACTGTCCTGGTCACAAAAGCAAAGTTTGTGGGGAATAATAACCATTTTCTATACTTTTGAGGCATAAGCAATTAGGAAATAACACTTACTACCTAGGAACCAAAAAAAAAAAAAAAAATTGTTACACAGTGTTATTATTATTATTATTTGTTTATTTAGCAGACGCCTTTATCCAAGGCGACTTACAGTGACTAGGGTGTGTGAACTATGCATCAACTGCAGAGTCACTTACAATTACATCACACCCGAAAGACGGAGCACAAGGAGGTTAAGTGACTTGCTCAGGGTATGTAAAGGGAGTTTCTTTGGAAGACTGCTCTTGGGCACCATCTAGCTCTGGCACTGGTAAATCCATCTCAGTTACATATGTGAGCAGGAGGATGATGGGAAATGTAGTTCCATGCGAGGTCCATGCGGGTACATGGGAACCATCAGTGCACCAACAAAAATATCCACTAATCAAAGCAAATCAAAGAGATAAACTAAACATGCAGTTAAATTCCAAAACACTTAACATTGTGTAAGAAAATGTAGGCCCCTAAGTACACCTTTTTACACATAGGAATATCTTGAATTTCAACCAAAATATAAAAAATGTACATTTCTGGTTTATAGATGGTTGGCTTTGTTCGTTCCTTGATTACACGCCTACAGTAAAGGATAATTGTTCTAACATTTATTTATAGATCAAGACATACCAGTCCAAAATGGCGGAGATAGAAGACATATTTGAGGGAGTTGAAGAAGCCATTGATGGAGCTGAAGATGACATTGAAGACCTATCAGAAGAACATAAGAACATAAGAACATAAGAAAGTTTACAAACGAGAGGAGGCCATTCAGCCCATCTTGCTCGCTTGGTTGTTAGTAGCTTATTGATCCCAGAATCTCATCAAGCAGCTTCTTGAAGGATCCCAGGGTGTCAGCTTCAACAACATTACTGGGGAGTTGGTTCCAGACCCTCACAATTCTCTGTGTAAAAAGTGCCTCCTATTTTCTGTTCTGAATGCCCCTTTATCTAATCTCCATTTATGACCCCTGGTCCTTTTTTTTTTTTTTCAAGTCAAAGAAGTCCCCGGGTTGACATTGTCTATACCTTTTAGGATTTTGAATGTTTGAGTCAGATCGCCCGTAGTCTTCTTTGTTCAAGACTGAATAGATTCAATTCTTTTAGCCTGTCTGCATACCCACATGCCTTTTAAACCCGGGATAATTCTGGTTGCTCTTCTTTGCACTCTTTCTAGAGCAGCAATATCCTTTTTGTAACGAGGGTGACCAGAACTGAACACAATATTCTAGGTGAGGTCTTACTAATGCATTGTAGAGTTTTAACATTACTTCCCTTGATTTAAATTCAACACTTCTCACGATATATCCAAGCATCTTGTTAGCCTTTTTATAGCTTCCCACATTGTCTAGATGAAGACATTTCTGAGTCAACATAAACTCCTAGGTCTTTTTCATAGTTCCTTCTTCAATTTCACTATCTCCCATATGATATTTATAATGAACATTTTTATTGCCCGCATGCAATACTTTACACTTTTCTCTATTAAATTTCATTTGCCATGTGTCTGCCCAATTTTGAATGCGGTCTAGATCATTTTGAATGACCTTTGCTGCTTCAACAGTGTCTGCCCTCCTCCTTTTTTGTGTCGCCTGCAAATTTAACGAGTTTGCTTACTATATCAGAGTCTAAATCATTAATGTAGATTAGGAATAGCAGAGGACCTAATACTGATCCCTGTGGTACACCACTGGTTACCTCACTCCATTTCGAGGTTTCTCCTCTAATCAGTACTTTCTGTTTTCTACCTGTTAACCACCCTAATCCATGTGCATGCATTTCCTTGAATCCTACCGCGCTCAGTTTGAGAATTAATCTTTTATGCGGGACTTTGTCAAAAGCTTTCTGGAAATCTAAATAGACCATGTCGTATGCTTTGCAGTTGTCCATTTTCAATGTTGCATCCTCAAAAAAGTCAAGTAGGTTAGTTAGACATGATCTCCCTTTCCTAAAACCATGCTGGCTGTCACCCAGGATATTGTTACCATATAGGTAATTTTCCATTTTGGATCTTATTATAGTTTCCATAAGTTTACATATAATAGAAGTCAGGCTTATTGGTCTGTAGTTACCTGGTTCAGTTTTGTCTCCCTTTTTGTGGATCGGTATTACGTTTGCTG
>CM072682.1:21376990-21382148 GCA_036884735.1 Huso huso
GAAATCGGTGGCCAAAAAAAGTGATTTAACCAGTTAAATTCAAGGCTACTTCTTCAACATAGACAAATACATTTATGCACTAAAAGCCAGCTTAATAAGAAGCTGAGCGAATGAGAAGCTGGCTTAATAAGAAGCCAACTTCAGCCTTGTCTCTAAAACCACAGACATGTGAAACGTTTGTATGTAAAATGGAATGTGTATAGTAAAAAAAAAAAAAAAAAGTGCTCTATTCTAAACAGCAGTGTTTATACCTCATTATACCTGGACTCTGACCGGAGGGTTGTGGGTTCAATCCTGGGTGAGGGACACTGCTGTTGTACCCTTTGAGCAAGGTATTTTACCTAGATTCAGTATAAACAACTGGATAAATTGGTAATTGTATGTAAACATACGTGATATAATTGTGACAATTGTAAGTTGCCCTGGATAAGGGTGTCTGCTATAAAATAAATAATAATAATTTAAATGCAATCTGTTGAACTATTTGCATTTGACTTGGTATTTGTATATTCTGAAATATAAGAATTTGCATTTGAATTTCAAATCATGGGAAAGCTTCAAAAAATATTTCAATTTAAACACTTTTCAATAATAATGCTCATAATAAAGTAGACTTTTCAGTATTGCTGGTAAAGTTGATTAACCTGAAAGATGCAAACTAAAGAGCACTTTTTGAACTTCATGTTTATTAAAACATAACAAACAAAACAAGTAAAATAATAATTGTGCAATGCACACATATATAAACATATACATATATCTCATCATTTGTCAGTTTTTCACAAACCTGGTCCTGCTGGCCCACTGTGTCTGCTGTTTGTGTTCCAACTGAGTTCTCAATTATTAAATTGATCCCCAATTAAACTAACAATTAGTGACTTAATGCAATGTTAGAAATAACTTGAAATATCTATCTCTTTTGGCTGCTTTCACAAACCCTGATCAGCACTAATCTTGAACTACTTTACCTGAGTTAACATTAGGTAGTCCTAGATTAGTATTAATTGAGGGCTGTGCAGCCAGCCATTTCACAAATAATTCAAATGCTCTGATTAGACATTTTATTCATTCAATTGAGGGTTCAATTCGTAATTTAAAGCTCAGTTGGAACACAAATCAGCAAACACTGGGTCCTCAGGACCAAGATCGGGAAACACTGTTTTATGTAACTTACTTCCATATATTGGTACACACCTGTTAATTATTATGAACTATGTGATTACTGTGTTTATGTTGTTATTATATAAACTGCTTTCTTGTATGTCACCTTGATAAAGGCCTCTGCCAAATTCATGTTAATAAATTAACATTTGTTGTATGGGAAAGTATTTGAAGTCCACACCTCCTCCTCCTTCTCCTCTACTCTCTCCTCTGCTAAATGTACTTATTTCCAATCTGTAATCCAAGCCTCCACTAACAACCCACGAAACTATTCTCTACCTTCTCCTCCTCCTAAACCCTCCCTCCTCCTCCCTCCTCTATCTCCCCGATGACTTTGCCTCCTTCTTCTTTCTAAAATCTCAGATATCCGCAAACTTTTAACACCTCTCCCTCCCCTCACCCCTCCTGCTCCAACCCCCACACCCACTGCATCCCCTACTAACTCACCCTCTTCTCCACCTTCTCGCCCCTCAGACTCTGACCTCTCCTGCTCCAGGGTCACAAACCCACCACGTGTGCCCCTGGACCCTCCCCACTCACCTCTTTCAAACTGGAAGCCTGCCTGTTTTCCCTTCATCTCCTCCTTCTCAACACCTCTTCTTTACTTTCTGGTCTCTTTTCTCTGCCTTCAAAAAAAGCTCTATCACCCTCCTCAAAACCTACCCCACCCCACCTCCTCCAGAGCTACCGTCCTTGTCTCCTCCTACCTTTCCTTCCAAAACCCCTCGAAGGACTGTACACCGCCAGCCTTCTGCTTTCCTGTCCAACCACCTCTGCTCGACCCTCTCCAATCTGGCTTCCGCCTGCTTTACCCACTGAAACTGCCTCCTGTCTGTCACCAACTCACTTAAGTCTGCCCCAACTCACTTAAGTCTCCTCTGTCCTAATTCCTCCTCGACCTCTCTGCTGCCTTTGACACTGTTGATCACCCATTCTACTATCATCTTCGCTGACCTGGATCTCTGCACTGCTCTGGCCTGGTTCTCCCTTTACCTTCTCCAACCGCACTACTAGGTAACCTGGCGTGGAGCAACCTCCCCTCACCTCTAACAGGAGTCCCCCAAGGGTCGCCTTGTCCTCTCCTGTTCCTCTCTACACCCGCTCCCTGGGCCCCCTCATCGCGATCCTATGGTTTCTCATACCATTTATATGCTGATGATGCTCAGATTTTCCTTTCTTCCCCACCTCTGACTCCACCATCTCCTCCCGTGATTCTACCTGTCTGTCTGCTATTTCCTCCTGGATGCACTCTCGCATCACCTTAAACTCAACCTCTAAAAATCTGACCTCCTTTCTTTCCCTCCTCCTCCCCTCCTCTGATCTCTCTCTATCTCTGTTCCTGAATCTACCACACTTTCCTCTTCCTCTGCTAAGAACCTCGGAGTCACCTTGGACCCCTGCCTCTTATTCCCAGCACATCTCCACCTGCACGCGCTTGTCGATTCTTCCGAGCAACATCCGAAGAATCCGACCTTCCTCACCAACCACGCCACCCAGCTCCTGGTCCAGGCCTTTGTACTCCCGCCTAGACTACTGCAACTCCTCCTGGCTGGCCTCCCTAAAACCGCCAATCCGTCCGCCTCCAGCTCATCCAGAACTCTGCTGCCCGCCTGGTGTTCTCTCGCCTCCGCCTCCCACGCAACTCCACTACTCCGCTCCTCCACTGGCTCCCGATCACCGCTCGCATCCAGTTCAAGACTCTTGTACAAGCCTACAGATGCCTTGACCAGACTGCACCCAGCTACCTCCAGACCCTCATCTCCCTACACACCCACTGACCTCTCCGGCTCCGCCTGCACTAGAAGACTGGCTCTACCTCCTCACGCCCCCTGCCTCAAGAGCCCGCTTCCCCTTTCTCCACCCTCGCTCCGCAGTGGTGGAATGACCTTCCCCACAGATGTCAGGACCGCCCAGTCCCTGACCACATTCCGTGCCTCCTTAAGACTCACACCTCTTCAGACAGCACCTGTAGAACTCCTCTGTTTTTTCCCCTGGGACACTATCACCCTTCCTTAAATGAGCTTTATTTGCTCTTATCTGCCCCCCTATTTTACTGCATTTAATCCTGTACTTCAGAGTACTGTAATCTGCCAAGTGTTTAATCTGTAGTATTTTTGTAGTTAATCATATCCCGATGTAACTATCACTGTCACTGTTATCTGCTGTATTATTGAATTGTATTTTGTCACACTTGTATTTGCTTGAACCAAAGTCATTGTATTTATCTTGTATTTATCTTGCTCTTATTGTATTATTACTTGTACTGTAACACTTGAAATGTATTTGCTTATGATTGTAAGTCGCCCTGGATAAGGGCGTCTGCTAAGAAATAAATAATAATAATAATAATATTTGTATTTAGTTTGGTAGTAAATGTATCACATTTGCATTTGTATTAAGCAAATTCGCAAGAACATTGACATTGCCACTGGTCTCATCAATTTCCTACTATCTGGAAAACACAAGTATGCTCAAAAACCATAACCATCACATTTAACAATGGAGTCACCCATACCTTTCAACATTTATGCTCAAAGTTTGAAATCATGGATAAAATCGACATTGTTCAAGAGCAGTTCCCAGTCATTGGTGCTCATACAATCACCATTCACAAATGCCAGGATGACTCTAAAAACAGTTAGGATGGATCGTGGTAACTCCATTTTCTCCTATGGACAAAGTTTTGCACTTTCCACAGTTACTTCCTTTAAGCAGTATCCACCTTATCAACTTTGACCCCACCTGCATCTACTTATGTCAAACTGCAGTTGAAGAGTACCATCGGCTCAGAGGGATTTATTGTCCGAAGTTGACAAGCTTGAAGGAGACTAACACGCACAAGGACACAAGGTAAAAGATTGTGCATTTCTTCCACCGAGCCATCATTAATGTTCAGGAACAGCAAAAGTCTCAGTCTTCTAAGAGAACATTGCACTTACACATCCATTCAGAGGCTTGAGCAACCCCAATTTCACCTCATGCTATGCAAATGCAGCATTGCAGTGCCGCCTTCACTTTCAAGCTCTGAAGGATTCATTAAAACACAGTCAACAAGAGGCTATCAGGAGCTCTGTTCACAAATAGGATCACTTGCCATCCACTGCGCCTCTAACTACTGTGGATATTTGTCACTTAGAGAACCTTTCAATAGAGGTGAGCAGCAACATGTTGCAGAGTTTCTCACCAAATTGTCTGAAATTTGTCCTGAAGTATCTTGCATGGTTTCAGTCACAATAAGTCATGGCATTCTATGTACTACATATAACTACTGCTCATCAAACCGAGAGGTGTTGTATATTTATCCTCTGCATGTACCTGCTGGTACAGATTCCATGTGTTTCTTAAGAACTCATTTATAGAAATGACAAATGGGCAATGATTCCTGGTAGCAAATGTAGGCAATGCAACATTTCTCCAATCATGAACGTGAACTTATTCAATCAGCAGGGAGACTGATTGCAGTCCAACTTATGCTTTGGGGAAACCAAACCAGACGTGGACCGTTACAAAATGACACAATGCTAAGTTTACTGCTGTGCAGAAGAGCACAATTACTGTGGACAACAGGAATTACCAGTTAGATTCCATTATCATACACCATGACAGGATGCTACTTTTAGACACTGTGTCTGTTCTTGCTGTGGGTGCTATTGAATATGGTGCATGCAAATGATGCACTTATTGAAGTCAAACCATGGTCAAGAAATGCAAACAAATGTATATGTCCTTTTATGAAGAAATCTAATGCTTTACAAATGCCTTAGCCTAAGTTCATAAGACCACTATATCAAGGAGAATAATGTTTTTTTCCAGCATTAAAATGTGTTAGTATACTACCCTTTAGCACGGACATGCACATGTACCTTTTGAAACCATTTATAACATTGTAGTATTGTACCTACGTAAATATCAATATATCAATACCTACCAAAATAGACATATTGTTTTCACCTCTCATGCAACTATAAGAATATAATGTTTACACTTTCAATACTGT
>CM072682.1:21382648-21525131 GCA_036884735.1 Huso huso
AGGCTGCGTAAATGTTCCTAGCACATCCCAGTCTTGCGTGCTGGACACAGCAAAAGCGGCTCTTCGCGGGGTCCCAACTTCTTCGCCAAATTGTCAGCTCCCTTTATCTACCCATGACCCAGAAACCGCCCGTGGGGTCCCAGCGGCTTCGTGGTCCATATGCATTCCCAGCTCGGCGCGGGCCCCAGCTTCATGCGCGGGGATCCAAACAGCTGTAAACTGTCCCAGGCACACCTCCTAAGAAGCGCATGTGCCTGGCGACTTTAGCGCAGAGATTTAAAGGGCCATACCAAACGGATTCCCTGTAGCACATCCACAGCCAGCCTGCGGGCCCCAGCGGCTTCGCATGGTTTCCCAGTGAGCTCACCAAATGATACCTGGCCTCCCCAAGCGCCGCAGCACTGGGACCAGCGACCTTGGCGGGGTCCCAGCGGCTGCATAAACAGTCCCTAGCACCTCCCAGCGCGCCTTAGATTTAGCGTCCCCGCACCACGGAATCCCAGCTGCTCGCCAAATGGTCCTAGCGCACTTCAACACGCCTGATTACAGCGACCGGTCGCGGGGTCCCTGCAACTTGCCAAATGTTCTCCTCGCACACCTCCCCAGTGCACACGGACACCTAACGACTCTCTCCACGCTGGATTCCCACCCGACTCACCAAGCCCTGGCAACTCCAAAGCGCTGACCATAGGCTGGCGACCCGCTTTACAGGAGTTCCAGCTGCTGGTAAATGGTCCCGGCACCTCACCAGCGCGCCGCCGGACCCCAGCGGCCGATGCCGGGGTCCCAGCATCTCGCCAAATGTTTCCTATCCTCCCAAGCGCCGCGCGCATGGACACTAAACGACCCACCGGCTCACCAAACAGCCTGGCAACTCCCAGCGCGAGCATAATAGGCCAGCGACCCGCTGGGGTTCCAGCTGCTCGTGCAAATGGTCCCAGCACCTCACCAGCATGCGGGCCCCAGCGACCCGTCAAGGCCAGCGGCTCGCCAAATAGTCCTAACTTTACCAGCATGCGCACGGACCAAAGCGACCTTCAAGTGCAGGTCCCAGCATCTCGCCAATGTTCCCTAGCTCCGCACTCCCAAGCGCATGGACACCTTCGCGACCCCACGCTGGGTCCACCGGCTTTCCTGGCGGTCCAGCACATCCCCAGCAGCGGCGCACTGAACCCAGCGAACCTTCGCGGCGTCCCAGGTGCTCGCCAAATGGTCCCCTGGCAGCTCTGGCTTCGGCGCTGCGTGCCCCAGCGACCCACCAAGTTCCCAGGCTCGCCAAATGAGTACCTGGTGGCGGCATCTCTACCCAGCGGCAGGGCCCAACAACCAGGGGGTACCAGCCGCAAATGGTCTAATGCATCCCCAGCTCGCGGGCCCCACAACGACTTCACGCCCGGGGTCCAAGCAGAGTTACAGGCTGCTCCCCAGCGCCGCACGGGGCCCAGCGACCCAGCACGGGTCCCAGTGGCTCGACAAACCGCCCTTGGCGCCTCCCCAGCACGCGACGGGATTCAAAGCTGACCCCTGCAGTGGGTCCCAGCTGCCTCGCCAAAATGGTCCCTGGCAACTCCCCAGCTGCTGCAGATGCACCAGCGACCAACGCTGGGTCCCAGCTGCCCGCCAAACCATCCATGGAGCCTCCCCAGCGCCAAGACACGAGCTCCCAGCGATCCTGCACGGGGACCCAGCTGCTCGACACTGGTCCTGGCACCCCTCCCTCAGTGGCGCACAGGCCTGTGCGATCCCGGTCGGGTACCAGCTGCTCACCAATGGTCCTTGCAACCTCCCCAGCGGCACGGAAACTAGCTGCACCACGAGGTCCCAGCGGCTCGACAAATGGTCCCCGCACCTCACCAGCATGATGGCCCAGCGACCTCTGTGCGGTGCCCAGCGGCCGCCAACAGTCCCTGGCATCTCCCCAGCATGACGGGCCCAAAGCGACCCCGTAGTCCCAGAGGCTCGCCAAATGTTCCCTGGCACATCCCCAGTGCGTACTGAGCACAGCGACTTTGCGCTGGGGTCCCAGCTGCTCGCCAAATTGTCCCTGGCTCCCACAAGATCTACCCAACGCTGTCAGACACACCCAGTAGAAATCAGACGTGGGGTCCCAGCGGCTCACAAATGGTCCATGTCACATCTCTAGTCAGCAAGACGGGCTCCCACACTTCCATGCGGGTCCAAGCAGCCGCCAAACTGTCCCAGGCACCTCCTCAGAGAGAGCGATGTGCCCTCAGCGACCACAAGAGGGTCCCAAGGGCCTGCCAAATGGTCCCTGGCACATCCACAGCCCAGACATCGGCCCCAGCGGCTTCGTGAGATGGTTTCCCAGTGGCTCACCAAATGATACCTGGCCTCTCCCAGCGCACGTGATTGGGACCAGCGACCCGCGCTGGGTCCCAGCGGCACGCCAAACAGTCCCTAGCACTCCCCCATGCCGCATGGGCCCAAGCGCCCCCAAGACGGAATCAGCTGCCCGCCAATGGTCCCTGGCACTTCCTTTCAGCACGCCAGACGCCTGTGCTGCACCCAGTGCGGGGTCCCCAGCTTGCCAAATGTTCTCTAGCACCCCCAGCGCACGACACTAACGACTCCACGCCAACATCCCACCGCTCACCAAACAGCCCCTGGCAACTCCCCCAGCGAAAGCATAGGCTCCGGCTTTGCACTTCAAGACAGGGCCCCAGCTGCTCGACAAATGGTCCCCGCACCTCACCAGCATGCGATGGGCCCCAGCGACCCTGTGGGCCCAGCAAGCTCGCCAAATAGTCCTGGCACCTCCCCAGCATGCGCATCGACTCAAAGCGACCCGCAAGGGGTCCCAGCATCTCGCCAAATGTTCCCTAGTTCTCCCAAGCGCACGAGATGGACACTAGCTGACCCCACGCTGGGTCCCACCGCTCACCAAACGGTCCTGGCACATCCCCATGCTGGGCAGCACTGAACCCAGCGACCTTGCGGCGGCGTCCCAGGTGCTCGCCAAATGGTCCCCTGGCAACCCTGCCTCATCGCGGCCCCAGCGACTCCCACACAAGTTCCAGAGGTCGCCAAATAGTACCTGGTATCTACCCAGCGCCCAGGGCTCCAGCAACCACGCGTGGGGTACCAGCGGCTCGTCAGCTATCCTGTCACATCCCCAGTCATGAACGGGCCCCCAGCGACTTCATCAAGTAAACAAGAAGCCGCCAAACTGTCCCTGGGACTCCCCAGCTGCCACAAGACGGGGCCCAGCGACTCCAGCACGGGTTCCAGTGGTCGACAAAACTGCCCCTGGCGCCCCCAGCACGCCAAGACGGGACCAAAGCGACCCCTGGGCAGGGGTCCCAGCGTTCGCCAAATGGTCCCTGGCAACTCCCCCAGCTGGGCCAAGAGATGCACCAGCGACCCAACGGGTCCCAGCGGCTCGCCAAACCATCCATGGAGCCTCCCAGCGCGCATACGAGCCCCCAGTGATCCCGCACGGGGACCCAGCTGCTCGACAATTGGTCCCTGGCACCCCCAGCATGCGCACAGGCCCAAAGCGATCCCGCCTCGGGGTACCAGCGGCTCACCAAATGTCCCTTGCAACTCCCCACGCTGCAGTAACGGAAACCAGCGACACCACGCAGGGTCCCAGCGGTCGCAATGGTCCCCGCACCTCACCAGCATGATGGGCTCCAGCGACCCTTGTGCGGTGCCCAGCGGCCTGCCAACAGTCCTGGCATCTCCTCAGCATGACGGGCCCAAAGCGACCCCTGTGGTGTCCCAGAGGCCCAAATGTCTCATGGGCACATCCCCATAGTGCGCGTACTGACACAGCGACCTTGCGCGGGGTCCCAGCTGTTTCGCCAAATTGTCCCTGTCTTACGTGATCTACCCAACGCTACAGACATGACCCAGAACCGCACGTGGGTCCCAGTTGCTCACAAATGGTCCATGTCACATTCCCAGCTCGGGCGCATCGGGCCCCAGCGACTTCATGCGGGTCCAAGTAGTCACAAACTGTCCCAGGGGTTACGTACCACCAGAGAGCGTGACAAATTTCAGCGATTGCGCAGGGGGTCCTGCGGCCCGCCAAATGGTCCCTGGCATCCACAGCCCGTAACATCGGCCCCAGCGGTCAGCATGGCTCCCAGTGGCTCACCAAAATGGATACCTGGCCTTCTCCCAGCGCGACGCATCAGACCACGAATCTCGCTGGGGTCCCAGCGGCACGCCCAAACAGTCCCTAGCACCTCCCCAGCGCGCGCATGGGCCCAAGCGTCCCTGCACGGAACCCAGCTCGCCAAATGGTCCCTGGCACTTCCCCAGCACGCGACGGGCCCAAAGCTTACCCAGTGCGGGTCCCTGCAGCTTGCCAATGTTCTCTAGCACCTCCCCCAGTGCGCACGGACACTAACGACTCCACGCGCTGGGTCCCACCGCTCACCAAACAGCCCTGGCAACTCCCCCAGCGAGCATAGGCCCAAGCGACCTCAAGACAGGGTTCCAGCGCTCGACAAATGGTCCCCCCGCACCTCACCAGCATGCGCATAGCCCCAGCGACCCGTGCGGGGCCCAGCGGTCGCCAACAGTCCCCTGGCACCCCATGCGCACGATTCCAAAGCGACCCCGTGCGGGGTCCCAGCATCCGCCAAATGTTCCCTAGTTCCTCCCGCGCACGCATGGACATTCAGCGACTCCCACGCTGGGTCCCACCGGCTCACCAAACGGTCTCGGCATCCCCAGCGCGCACTGAACCCAGCGCGACCTTGCGGCGGCGCCCCAGGTGCTGCCAAATGGTCCCTGGCAACTCCCCAGCTCAAGACGCGTCTCTGCCAATTCCCACACAAGTTCCCAGAGGCTCGCCAGGCCGTACCTGGTATCTACCCAGCGCGCGCCCAGGCCCAGCAACCGCGTGGGTACCAGCGGCTCACAATGGTCCCTGTCACATCTCCAGCTATGAACGGGCCCCAGCGACTTCATCATGTCCAAGCAGCTAGCCAAACTGTCCCTGGGACCTCCCCAGCGCCAAGAACGGGCCCAGCGACTCCAGCTACCCAGCACGGGTCCCAGCGGCTCGACAACCGCCCCTGGCGCTCTCCCTCAGCACGCCAAGACGGGATCAAAGCGACTTCGCAAGGGTCCCAGCGGCTCGCCAAATGTTCCCTAGTACCTCCCCATCGCGGCGTGACGACACTAGCGACCCCACGCTGGGTCCCACCGCTCACCAAACGGCCCTGGCACATCCCCATTATGCCAAGACTGTTCCCAGCGACTTTTGTGCGGGACCCCAGCGGTCGCCAATGGTCCTGAGAAATCCCAGCGGCGTGACATGCACCAGCGACTAACGCTGGGTCCCAGCTGCTCGCTAAACCACTCCATGGCGCCAAGACGAGCCCCAGCGATCCCGCACGGGACCCAGCTGTTTCACAATTGGTCCTGGCACCTCCCCAGCACGCCAAGACAGGCACAAAGTGCCATCCCGCCTGGGTACCATGCTCACCAATGTCCCTTGCAACTCCCCAGCTGCGTAACGGACACTAGCGACACTACTGGGTCCCAGCAGCTCGCCAACGATCCCGGCAACGCACTCCAGCTGCATAGGCTCGCTTAACTTCTGCACGGGGTTCCAGCTGTCGACAAATGGTCCCTGGCACATCCACAGCTCCAAAATACGGGTCCCAGCGGTCGCATGGCTTCCAGTGGCTCACCAAATGATACCTGGCCTCTCCTCAGTGACGATTGACCAGCTGGGGTCCCAGCCGGCACGCCCAAACAGTCCCCAGCACCTCTCCTTAGCTGCATAGCCCAAGCGGCCCCTCAAGAATGGAATCCAGCTGTCGTCAAATGTCCTGGCACTTCCCCCAGCACGCCGCGATTGGCCCAAAGCCACCCAGCGGGGTCCCTGCAGCTTGCCAATGTTCTCTAGCACCTCCCCAGTGCGCACGATTACCTGACCACCCACGCCTGGGTCCCACCGGCTCACCAAACAGCCCCTGGCAACTCCCCAGCGCGAGCATAGGCCCAAGCGACCCCGCACAGGGTTCCAGCTGCTCGACAAATGGTCCCCGGCACCACCAGCATGCGATGGGCCCCAGCGACTTCAAGGGGCCCAAGGCGGTCGCCAAATAGTCCCTGGCACCTCCCCAGCATGCGCACGACTCCAAAGCGACTCGCGTCCCAGCATCTCGCCAAATGTTCCCTAGCTCCTCCCAAGCGTGCATTTATGGACACTAGCGCTCCCACGCTGGGTCCCAACCGGCTCACCAAACGGGTCCCTGGCACATCCTCAGCTACAGACTCAACCCAGCGACTCCTGCGCGCCCCAGGTGCTCGCCAAATGGTCCCTGGCAACCTCTCAGCTCGCCGCACGCCCCAGACCCCAATAATAAGTTCCCCAGAGGCTCGGCCAACAGTACCCGAGACCTTACCCCAGCTGCTACCAGGGCCAGCAACTACTGTAAGGCACCAGCTACCAAATGTCCCTGTCACATCCCCAGTTTCGCGAACGGCCCTACGACTTCACGCCGGGGTCCAAGCAGCTCGCCAACCGTCCCTGGGACCTCCCAGCGCGCATCGGGCCCAGCGACCAGCACGGGTCCCATGCCCGCCAAACCATCCATGGCGCCCCAGCGCGCACGAGCCCCAGCGATCCCGCACGGGGACCCAGCTGTTTCCACACCGGTCCTGGCACCTCCCTCAGCACGCGCACAGGCACAAAGCGATCCCGCTCGGGGTACCAGCGGCTCAACAAATGGTCCCTTGTAACCCCAGCTGCACCTGACACTAGCGACACACCACGCGGGTCCCAGCAGCTAAATGATCCCTGGCAACGACCCAGCGCGCGAGTAGGCTCAAACGACCCCGCACGGGGTTCCGTTCAACAAATGGTCCCTGGCACCTCACACCAGCATGCGATGGGCTCCAGCCACCCCAGGCAGCTCCAGCGGCTCGCTAAATAGTCCCTGGCATCTCCCAGCATGCGCACGGGCCCAAAGCGACCTCGTGGTGTCCCAGAGGCTCGCCAAATGTTCCTGGTGACATCCCCAGTGCGTACTGGACACAGCGACCTGCGGCGGGGTCCCAGCTGCTCCAAATTGTCCCTGGCTCCTGCATCTCTACCTTAACGCTGACATGACCCAGAGCCCCATTGGGGTCCCAGCGGCTTTCCAAATGGTCCATGTCATTCCCAGCTCGCGCGGGCCCCAGCGACTTCCATCGCGGGGTCCAAGCAGCTCGCCAAACTAATCCCAGGCACCTCCTCGAGAGGCATGGACCAGCGACTTGCCGAGGGTCCCCAAGGGCCTGCCAAATGGTCCCTGGCACATCCACAACCCGATACCACGGCCCCTGGCTTCGCATGGTGTCCCAGTGGCTCACCAAATGATACCTGGCCTCTCCCAGCCATGCATACGGGGACCAGCGGCATGCGGGGTCCAACTGCTTTAAAATGGGTCGCTGGCCTACCCCAGCATCGCCGGGTTGAAACCGACCCAGTCGCGGGGTTCCCAGCTATCGGACAAAATGGTCCCCGGCACCTCACCAGCATGCGCATGGGCCCCAGGACCCGTCTCGGGCCCAGTGACTCTCCAAAACAGTCCCTGGCACCTCCCAGCGCACACGCCAGGACACTAGCGACCCCGCTGGGGTCCACCGCTCACCAAGCGGTCCTGGCATCCCAGCTGGCGCCGCGTGCCCCAGCGACCCCCGCATAAGTTCCCACAGGCTCACCAAATAGTACCTGGTATCTACCCTGCCCAGCCATGGGGCCCAGCAACCACGCGTGGGGTCCCAGCGACCTCACAAATGGTCCCCTGTCACATCCCCAGCTCGTGAGCCGGGCCACAGCGACTTCCGCTGGGTCAAGCAGCTTCAACCGTCCCTGGGACCTCCCAGCAGCCACGGGCCCAGCAGCGACTCAGCCACGGGGTCCCAGCTGCAAACAAACCGCCCCTGGCGCCTCCCCAGCATGTGCCGGGACCAGCGACCCCATCTGGGGTCCCAGCGCCTCGCCAAATGTTCCCTAGTACCCTCCCCCATGGCATTTTGCC
Organism: Huso huso; assembly: GCA_036884735.1. Lineage (NCBI taxonomy): Eukaryota > Metazoa > Chordata > Actinopteri > Acipenseriformes > Acipenseridae > Huso > Huso huso. Next base: position 21,390,658 of record CM072682.1, read on the forward strand.
GCGGACACTTTCATGACCCACGCTGGGTCCCACCCGGTCTCACCAAACGGTCCCTGGCACATCCCCAGCTGGCCCCTGGACCAGCGACCTTCTTGGCGGATCCCCAGCAACTCCCCAAATGGTCCCTGGCAGCTCCATGAGCCTTTGCACAGGCACCAGCGGCCCAATCGGGGGTCCCCAGCTGCTTTCATAAAACCGTCCTTCCATGCCTCCCCATGCGCCGCGATTTAGTAGCGAACCCACCGCGGGGGACCCCTGTTCAACAATTGGTTCCCCGGCACCCACCTCAGCTTGGCCACGGGCCCCAGCGACCCGCGTCGCGGGGTCCCAATGACCTCGCCAAAGTGCCCCTGGCTCCTAAGCAACGTCTGGGCTGGGGCGCAGCAATTGGTCTGGTGGTCCCTGGCGTCCCAAACTGCAGCGTGCGAATCCCGTAATCGACTTGGGTGAGGGGTCCAGCGGCTCACCAAACTGTCCTGGCACCCTCCCAGCGTGCCAGGCCCAAAGCATTGTGAGGGGTCCCAGTGGCTCCAAATGTTCCTAGTACCCTCCCAGTCGTAACGGACACTAGCGAGCCCAGCTGGGTCCCTCCGCTCACCAAACGGTCCCTATCACATCCCCAGCATGCTTTGGACCCAGCGGCTTCATCACGGGGTCCCAGCCAACGCGTAAACTGTCCCAGACACCTCCCCAGGCAAGACGACCCCAGCGATTCCCTTTGGGGTCCTGGCTGCTAAGCCAAAATGGTCCCTGGCACCTCCCAGCCTTGTGCTTGACGGTTAAGCGACACGCACGGGGTCCCAGCGTGACCAGCCAAATGTTCCCTGGTATCTCCCCATCCAGCGACAGAGCCACTGGGCCACTTCGCATGAGGGTCCCAGGACCTTCCAAATGATCCTGGCACATCCCCAGCTCAAAGACATAGCCCGCATGGTGTCCCAGTGGCTCACCAAATGATCCTGGTCTCTCCCCAGAGACGCCGCGAGGGTCCCAGCGGCTTCGCCAAATGTTCCTGGCACCTCCCTCAGTGTGCGCTGGGGTTAACAAAACCGCACGGGTCCCAACGGCTCACCAAAATGGTCCCTGGCACCTCCCAGGTGTGTGCGCGGGCACCAGCAACCCATACCGGTCAAAGGTCAACTCTCCAAATGTTCCATCGCCCTCCCCAGCATGCGCCGCGGGGCACAGCACCCTCTTGTGGGTTTTACCAGCGGCTGCCAAATGTTCACTGGCACCTCCACAGCACCGCACTGGGCCCAGACCCAGCGCTGTTTTCCCCAGTGGCACGCCAGCGGGTCCCTGACACCTCCCCACCCGGGCCCGGGCCCATTGCAACCACCGCGCGTGGGGTCCCAGTGGCTGACAAATGGTCCCTGTCACATCCCCAGCACGCCAGCGCCCGCGGACCTCAGCGACCCCCACACGGGTCCCAGCGGACTCCAAATGGTCCCTGCCACCTCCCCCAGTGAGCGCATGGACATGCGACACCCATGCTGGGTCAGCGGCTCACCAAAACTGTCCCTGGCACATCCCCAGCGCGCAGGTGCCCCAGCGATTTTGTGCGGGGTCCAGCACCTCCACCTCCCCACACAGGCCCCTAGGACCATCAATGCAAAGGTCCCAGTGAATAGCCAAATGGTCCTAGCACCTCCCCAGCGTGGCCCCAGCGTTGTGACAGCGTGGTCCAAGCGGCTCCGTAAAATGGTTCCTAGCTTTTATCCCCACATGCCCTGTTACCAGCGACCCCGCTGGGTCTCAGCGGCTTCGCCAAATGAGTCCCTGGCACTTCCCCAGGCCTTTTTTCTGGGGACCAGTAATAACCGCTGTGCGGTCCCTGGCGGCTTCATAAATGGTCCCTGGCACCTCCCCGTGAAGACCGCCGGCCCAGCGACCCGCGCAGGTACCAGCGGCTCACCAAGCGGCTCCCTGGCACCTACCCAGCGCACGGGGCCCAGCTGACCCCTTGCACGGGGTCCCAGCGGACCGACAAACCGTCCCTGGCGCCTCCCCAGCGCGTGCAGGGGCCCCAGTGACCTCGCCTGGGGTCCCCAGATGTCGCCAAAATGGTCCCTGGCACCTCCCAAGCTGAGGCTCACGGGCCCCAGCTGACCCCTTGCGGAGTCCCAGCTGCTTTCGCCAAATGGTCCCTGGCACCTCACCAGCGATCCACGGTCCCGGCCCAGCGACCCCTTGGCGTTCCCAGCAGCAGCTGAAACCATCCCTGGCGCCTCCCTCAGCGGCACATGCCCCAGCGACCAGGTGCAGATTCCCCAGAGGCTCGCCAAAAAACGTCCCTGGCACCTACCCAGCTCTCACTGGGCCCAGCGACACCGGGGTCCCAGCAGCTCACAAAATAGTCCCTGTCACATCCCCAGGGTGCGCGGACCTCATCGACTTCATTTGGGTCAAAACCAGCTTCGCCAAACTGTCCCTGGCACCTCCCCAGCGCCGCGCGCCGGGCCAGCAGACCCAGCCAGCGGGTTCCCAGAGGCTCGCCAAATGGTACACCTGGCACCTACCCAGCGCGTGCACTAGGCCTAGCAACCCACGCGTTTGGGTCCCAGCTGACTCCACAAATGGTCTATTCACATCCCCAAAGCTGACCCCGCCGCGGGTCCCAACTCTCTAAAATGGTCCCTAGAGCCTCCCAAGTAGCGCACTGACACTAGCATAAGAACATAAGAACATAAGAACATAAGAAAGTCTACACAACGAGAGGAAGTCATTCAGCTATCTTGCTCGTTTAGTTGTTAATGGTTTATTGATCCAAGAATCTCATCAAACAGCTTCTTGAAGGATCCCAGGGTGTCAGCTTCAACAACATTACTGGGAGTTGGTTCAAACCTCACAATTCTCTGTGTAAAAAATAGGTGCCTCCTATTTTTTCTGTTCTGAATGCCCTATATCTAATCTCCATTTGCGACCCCTGGTCCTTGTTTTTTTTTTTCAGGTCAAGAAAGTCCTAGATTGACATTGTCTATACCTTTTTAGGATTTTGAATGTTTTGGAATCAGATCGCCCGTAGTCTTTTGTTGAAGACTGAATAGATTCAATTCTTTTTAGCCTGTCTGCATACGACATGCTTTTTTAAACCCCGGAATAATTCTGGTTGATCTTCTTTTGCACTCTTTCTAGAGCAGCAATATCCTTTTTTGTAACAAGGTGACCAGAACTGAACACAATATTCTCGGTGAGGTCTTACTAATGCATTATAAAAGTTTTAAAACATTACTTCCCTTGATTTAAATTCAACACTTCTCACAATATATCCTGGAGCATCTTGGTGGCCTTTTTTTAGCTTCCCACATTGTCTAGATGAAGGAATTTCTGGGTCAACATAAACTCCTGGGTCTTTTCATGGTTCCCTTCCTTCTTCAATTTCAGTATCTCCCATATGAGATTTATAATGCATGTTTTTTATTTGCCTGCATGCAATACTTTTACACTTTTCTCCTATTAAATGTCATTTTTTGCCATTGTGTCTGCCCAGTTCTGAATGTTGTCTAGATCATTTTTGAATGACCTTTTTGCTGCAACAGTGTTTGCCACTCCTCCCATTTTTTGTGTAAGTCTGCAAATTTAACGAGTTTGCTTAGTATACCATAATCTAAAATCATTAATGTAGATTAGGAATAGCAGAGGACCTAATACTGATCCCCTGTGGTACACCACTGGTTACCTAAACTCCGTTTTGAGGGTTTCTCCTCTAATCAGTACTTTCTGTTTTTCTACATGTTAACCACTCCCTAATCCATGTGCATGCATTTCTCGAATCCCTACTAGATTCAGTTTGAGAATTAATCTTTTATCGCGGGACTTTGTCAAAGCTTTCTGGAAATCTAAAATAAACCATGTTAGGTATTTTTTGCAATTATCTATTTTCAATGTTGCATCCTCAAAAGTCAAGTAGGTTAGTTAGGCCGATCTTCCTTTCCTAAAACCATGCTGGCTGTCTCCCAGGATATTGTTACCATATAGGTAATTTTTCCATTTGGATCTTATTATAGTTTCCATAAGTTTACATATAATAGAAGTCAGGCTTATTGGTCTGTAGTTACCTGGTTAGGTTTTGTCTCCCTTTTTTGTGGATTCGGGTATTACGTTTATATTTTTCCAGACTGTTGCATGATCTTGGTTAGCGTTTGTAAATAACTTCTTTCATTTCTTTTTGAGTACTATTGGGAGGATCTCATCCAGCTCAGGGGATTTTTTATTTTAAGAGCTCCTAGTCCCTTTAACACTTCTGCCTCTGTTATGCTAAAGTTATTTAAAAGTGGATAGGAACAGGTCAACATGTGGGGCATGTTGTCCGTGTGTCCTCCTTTGTAAAAACCTGTGAAAAGTAATATTTTAATATATTTGCTATTTTTTCTTCATCATATGATTTTGCATTTTTGTGTCTCTTAGACATTTAACCTCCCTCTTTGAATGTTCTCTTGCTGTTATAATATTGGGAAAACATTTTTTTGGAATTGGTTTTAGCCCTTCTCTTGGCCTCTCTCTCTCTTGGCCTTTCTATCTTCCCTTTTTGACTTGTGTTTGCAGTTCCATGTGCTCTTTCTGTGTACTTTTGTTTTGGTCCCTTTTAAATGCTCTGTAAAGTGCCTTTTTTTCGCTGAATATTTTTTTATTGATCTATTAAACCATTTGGCCATTTTTTTGTTTTAGATTTAGAGTTGTCTACTTTTGGGATGTAATTGTTTTTGCCTCTAGTACTACATTTTTTAAAACAGCCATCCTTTTTTTCTGTGGATGTTTTTCTCTATTTTTACCTCCAATCTACTTCTGTTAGTCTCTGTTTCATACCTTCATAGTTTGCTTTTCAAAATTGTAAACCTTAGCTTTAGTCATTACTTACCCTGGGGTTTTAAAAAATATTTCAAATGAGACCATATTGTGGTCTGGTTTGCCAATGGCTCTCTGACCTCTGTTTTAGTTATTCTGTCTTCATTATTTGAAAAGACTAAATCAGGGGCATTGCCTCCTCTAGTATTAGGTGCTTTGACAAATCATTTAGGAAGCAGTCATTTGTCATTTCCACCATTTCAATTTAAAATCCGTTGCCCCCATCGGATTTCCCATTTTATTTGGGGGAGTTGAAATCCCCATTAGTATGGCCTTCTCCTTTTTCTACACGCATTTGAGATAATCATTTGTATAAAACAGATTATTTTTGCTCAGCGTCTGAATTTGGCGGTCTGTAGCATGCTCCTATTGTTATGCCCTTTGAATTTTTGTCCATTATTCTGAGCCCATATTGATTCGGCATTGTTTTCTTTGTCCAGATTTAACACCTGGGCTTCAAGACTATTTCTTATGTATAAGGCTACCCTCCGCCTCTTCTGTCCTGCCTGTCTTTCCTATACAGTGTGTACCCACTAATATTATATTCGTCTCATCACTCTCTCAGACAAACAGTTTCTGTAACACCCTATCACACTCGTAGTTACTTGTTAGTGCAATAGCTTCAAGTTCTAACATTTTGTTTCTGAGACTGCTAGCATTAAGATAAATACATTTCACTGGATGCCCTCTGAGGGAGGGCTTGAGGAGGAGGTGGGAGTGAGATATTAAGAATGGGACAAGATGAGAGGATTTCTCGGTTGGTTAGGAGGCTTGAGAGGGCAAAGATTTTTTGAGAGTTTGCAAGAAAAAGCGAGTTTGAGAGGGATGGCGAGATTGGGGATGGAGTTTGGGAATGGTGCTTAATGTAACATTGAGGTTTAGATACTGATATCAGGACGAGATAGAGGGGCGAAATTTTCCCTTCTCGTCGTCAGGTCAGGCAGCATCCTCTGGCTGCTGGGTATAGAGAGGAGACACGAGAACAGCAAAGGATTAGATATAAACACTTTCCGCCGGGTCAGGCAGCACCCTCCACCTGCTGGGTGGATGTAAAAGTGAGAGAGAGAGAGCAAAGTTTAGACACATAACATACAACAAATCTGACTCTCGCTCCCGGCGGGTCAGGCAGCATCCTCTGGCTGCTGGGTGTTTAGTGAAGCAAGAGACAGGAAGGGGACAGAACAGGACAAAGGACAGATCCCGCAACTCAGTGCAGCACCCCTCAGGCAGCTAAAGCTGGCAGCTGGGCGGCGTGGAAGCTTGGAAAAGTGTCTCAGGTCCGTTTAGGAGAGATGAAAACAGAGAACCCCCCCCCCCTGTTTTTGCTCGCAAATGTGAGTAAATGAAGACCAGGCAGTCGAGTAGGAAGAACGGTTAGATGGGGCAAGAGCGTACTCCATGAATCCACGTGCTGATTGAAGGAGGCCGGAGAGAGAGTTATTCAGTTGAATATTGTCTTCCTGAAGGGTGGTACGAGCCGAGGGTTGGGGTCTGCTCCTGGGACCAGGTTGCGGAACTTCTAGATCTTGATGTAACTGTCTGTTTTTGAAGTCCTGATGAATAGGAGGAAGTTATTTCCGGGGACTTGAGTGAGGTCAAAGTGCCGCAGGCTGGTGGCTGGGAAACTGGAGATTCCGATGAGGTTGGTTGTCTTGATGGAGAGGAGGATGTGAGACTCTGACGGACCTCCGGGATTGAAAGGAGGATGGGGGGTGGAGGAGGAACTGATGCTGGATACCTGAGAGATAATTCCTGATGGAGGAAGGGGCCAGGTTAAGGGGGCCCTGAGGTCTGTCATAAAAGGCAAGGAGGTGCTGAAGGTTATAGATGGTGAGAGAGCTACGAATCTGGGCACACAATGTGGTGAAGGAAGACCAGGCAGTAGAATAAGAAGAGTGAGTGGAAGGGGCGAAGGCAATTCTCCCTGAAGCTGCAGGCTGACTGGAGGAGACTGGAGAGTGTGGAGTTTAGTGGAACACCAGCTGATTGAAAGGAGGATCAATAAGCTGCTAACAACCAAACGAGCAAGATGGGCTGAATGACCTCCTCTCGTTTGTAAACGTTCTTAAGTTCTTAAATAAAGCTTGGAGATTGCAGCAGGATTGTGCAGAGCAGTAACCACGGAGTGAGTTTTTAAAAACAGCGTGTACGAGCAAACCCAGCGATCAGTGAGTACAACGTATTATCACAATTGAGCTGTGTGCAAGATTGTGGTGGAAGTTTAAGAGTAATGTAGTGTGTGGACCCCTTGCCGGAGATTCGATTTGTTGTATATTTAGCACTGTGTTAAACTTACCTGTGTGGAAGCAACGCTCACTCCTCTAGCCTGTATGATCTTGCTTCAAAATGCAGACGGACTGGTTTAAATAACTGCAAGGCATTTTTAAGACCAACGTGAAAGAGCACTGTGTGGATTTGCCTGTGTGTGGATTACAAACAGCAGTATTAGTTACCTAGAGACCTATTTGCTTACTTTTGAACTGTGTGCTCAAGCACTGATAAAGGAAACACATGACACAGACTGTGTAATTTCATTTTTAGTCGTGGTGTATAACGCCAGCATGGATACTGCTGGTCCAGCTAGTGTCCATTCCTTCTTCCACCAGCAGAGGTCTCCTGCTAACCTTGAAAGAAAAAGAAACAGATGCTTCATTTATTTGAAATACAGGACTGTGTAACTATCATTACAACCTCTATGTACCTGCTGTCCTTGTGTGGGCCAGACTGGACACCTTTCCTCTTGTGTGGGAAGTAAAACCTGGAGAACGTTACCTGAAACACCTGGAAGGGAACAAAGTAACAGTTACAGCCCTGTCCTGGGTTTGGATTATAAATGCACCTTTAAAACCAGTACTTACCTTTGTGGAGGGATAGATAGATAGATAGATAGATAGATAGATAGATAGATAGATAGATAGATAGATAGATAGATAGATAGACAGACAGACAGACAGACAGACAGACAGACAGACAGACAGACAGACAGACAGACAGACAGACAGACAGACAGACAGACAGACAGACAGGTAGGTAGGTAGGTAGGTAGATAGATAGATAGATAGATAGATAGATAGATAGATAGATAGATAGATAGATAGATAGATAGATAGATAGATAGATAGATAGATAGATAGATACTTTTACTTTTATAAAAAAACATTTATTGCGTAGAAAAAAGTCAAAAACAAACTGTGAACATTTACATTATTTTGTGAGAAAATACATAAAACAAACAGTCATTTAAATATTTATACAGAGTTCTTCTGAATCATCCTGTACCTCACAGAGCGCCCCATTCACACACCACAACATTTCAAAACTGAGCAAGTCATGCATCATCTTATAAAACTTGAATTCAAAAGTTATGCGAGTAACCACCAATATCCTACACAATTTTACCAGGTCCTGATGAACATTTTTGATTTGGCTTTTCTACTTTTTAGGATGGCTAATTTTGCCTGCCCTAAAATGAAATTTGCCAGTTGAATCAAATGCTTTCGGTTTTCTTGTAAATTTGACACCAAAATAAAAAAACAGTCTTTGTAAAAGTTAAGTTCAAATTTGAAAAAATGGTGTTTAAAAGTTGAACAAAGGGTCCAGTCTTTTACAGTCCATGTAGCAGTGGAAGACAGTCTCTCTCCTTGCAGAAGGGACAATGATCAGTCACCTCGGGATTTATAATGCTTACGAATGCATTAACAGCCAAGATTGTATGCAGGAGTCGCCATTGCAAATCCCTGATCTTTTTATTAGAGGGGGTTTATATAAAGTCCTCCAGGCTGGTTTATCCTCCTCTCCTGCTCCCAGCCGTTCCCTCAATGGGTATCTGGAAGTACTTCAAGTAGTTTCTGCTGTTTAACTTTTTACACAAATTTCATAGACTTTTTTCCCCTCTAATAAATTAAACTGAAGTTTACACAAATCCTTCACTTTAACATCTTGCCATTCTCTTCACCAAAATGACTTATCGCAGGGGAGATTAGCAAAGAAGGAAATGGAGTTTGCTGAGGCATTCGACATTCATCAAAAACACTCCCCCAGTGCCTCTCTCGCCACTCCAGAGACAGAGCTTCACGCAGCTGTGCCAGATACAGACCTGCCACACGCACAGACCGCATGGCCAGAGCACCGACTACACAATCAGGGCTTTTCCAGACACACTGCTCTGTGTCTATCAGATCACAAATCTTTACTATTTTAGCCCTTATGAGAGAATCGTTAAAAGATTCTGAACTATAAAAGAAGTATTAAGGTGTGGATTAAACACCAAAGGCTGCTCCAGAACCCCAAAAGGATCCAGTGGGTCAACATATTCAGCCTTTAGTAACGTCCAAGCCCTCAGCACACTCCTATAAAAGAGGGACATGATGAAACTGCATTTTGTCAAAATCTAAAAAACAACAAATTAAAATCAAAACCAAACCCTCCAACCTGATGAAGAAAAAAAATGCCAGTTCCCTCCATGGCAGCTTTACTGGAGAGAAAAAACAATTTCCTCAAAGAGCCCTGAATCCTAAAGGCAGCCAGCCTACACTCAATATTCATAAGACCTTGTCCACCCTCTTCTAGTGGTAGATACAACACACACTGCTTTAACCAATAACACCCATTCCAAAAAAACTCTAAGAGCAGAGACTGAATCTGTTTAATCAAGAATTGCGGGGCTCCACACAGATCAATTTTGCCAGGGACTGGGAGGCAACCAAATTATTTAAAACCAAAACTCTTCCTCTGAAAGACATTTGTGGAAGAAGCCACCGCCACCTCTGTAAGCGACCTTGCTTTTCTAGAACCCCATCCCAGTTTAACTGTTCTACTTTTCTCATTGCCTAAAAAGACCCCCAGGTATTTTAAACCCATTCTGGCTCCATTCTAGTCCGTCTGGTAAAACCAGGGATCTACACCCTTGTCCCTCCCCAATGAGCACAGCACTACTTTTACTCCAGTTAACACGCGCTGATGAGACTTTTTTCAAATACTTTTTGCTTCTCAATTAAGGCCTTTACATCTTCTTGATTGCAAAACGAACACAACTATATCATCCGCATAGGCTGAGAGCTTTATTGACTGGGCATTACAACTTGGAATAGACAAACCTGTTAAAACATTTCTTAGTTTACATAGTAGTGGTTCAATTGATAAAGCATATAACATTCCAGACAAAGGGCAACCCTGCCTGATTCCTCTCTGTACAGCAAAAGGTGCACTCAAGCCCCATTTATTTTCAATAAACTGAACACGTTACAATAGAGCGGCTTTTATTTTACTAATAAAATCAGAACCAAGACCAAATACGTCGAGGACTTCCATAAATAACGGTGGTCTACTCGATCAAAGGCCTTTTTCTGATCTAAAAGAAACAAGACCAGTACTAAAGCCAAACAATTTAGAGGCCGCTAAAATATCTCTAACTAAAAAAATGTTATCAAAAATTGATCTATTTGGGATGCAGTAAGTTTGATCAGGGTGTACAACATTATCAATCACTGGTCTCAGTCTATTGGACAAAGCCCTGGAAAGGACTTATATTCAGAAACAAAACAACGACACAGGTCTCCAATTTTTAACGTTTTTGGGATCACCTTTCTTAGGGAAGAGCGTAATGACAGCTCTTCTGCAGCTCAGAGGTAACTCCCTTTCTCAAAGCTCTCCTCAAACACTGTGAAAAGGTCATGTTGAAACAGGTCCCAGAAACTTTTAAAAACTCTATTGGTAACCCATCGATTCAGGGCTTTACCTTGTTTTAACCCCTGTAGGGCCTCAGTAAGCTCTTCCATCGATAGAGCTTTTCCCAGCTTTTTTTGCCTCTTCAGGCAAACATGTCGGAAGTCCTGCAGGAAACTCTGCACCTCTTCAGGCTCAGCCTCAACCTCTGCTGCGAACAGACCAGAGTAGAACTCCACCACATACCTTCGGATCTCCTCCGGCTCCCTCAGCTCTACACCATCTGGTCTTGTCAAACAGTGAATGGTCTTTCTCTGGCCTTTTTTTTTTCTCCAAAAAAAAAAAACTGTGTGGGTGCATCCATTTTGGTCAATCCTTGCATTCTGGACCTCACCAGAGCTCCCTGTACTTTTGCATCCAAAAGATCTGCTATATTAACTGTTTCTTAAGCCTTAATTTTTCAATTAAACTATCGTTTGGATTGGGTCCAGAGTTTCTTGAAGCTCTAAGACCTCCGCTCCAGTTCTTGCAGAGACTCATTAGCCCCTTTTGTAACATTTTTCAGTATATTGTTGACAAAAAAGTTTTTATTTTGGGCCTTTCCTACATCCCACCATTGTCTAAGGTTGGAAAATAATTTTTTACCAGCTCTCCATTTTTTCCAAAAAAACTAAAACATTTCCTGAAATTTAAATCATTCAACAAACTTACATTAAATTTCCAATAAGAGCGACTATTAGCAAGGAGGGCAATAAAACAGAAAGAGAGACTATGTTATGATCTGAGAAAATAGTGGGAAATTTGACATTGCTTTATCAGATTTAAATGCTCTTTAAAACATAAATTCGATCAAGTCTAGCCATTGAGACATTATTATTACTGTGCTTAACTTAAGTGTATTGTCTTTTTATCACAGTGTTTATTTTTCCATACATCAACTAAACCATGCTTTTTTTAATCAAGACAGCTAGTTCCTTGGCAGATTGAGGGGTGTGGCTCAGGGTGATTCCTGTCCTCTTTAAAATTCACAGTACAGTTAAAATCCCTGCTAAAACAATCTCTCGACGGAGGCACAGTTTACTAAAACCTGATCTAAGATCTTAAAAACTCCAACCTCTCTTTTCCTTCATTAGGAGACATAAACATTGATAAAACAGAAAGACTGACCTTCTATTACAGTTTTTACCTTAAATCAAACGACCTTTGACTTCTTCTGTAATAGTTATTGATTCAGGTTTAAAATTCTCTTTAAATAAAACTGCCACCCCAGCACTGACATTAGAGCCATGGCTAAAAGCTATTTCCCCTTTCCATTCTCTTTCCCAATCGGACTGAGTTTTTTTCAGATCCAATGTGTTTCCTGCAGGAATGTTACATCAATCTTTTTTTGCAACAAGTATTTGAAAAACCGAGGCTCTCTTAAGATCATCTCTACACCCATTTACATTTAGATTCCCTAGTAAAATATTTTTCATTGGGATAAATAGAGAAAACAAAACCAAACAACAAACAATATAAAGAAAGTAATATAAAGTTTGCTCTCATTTTATTTACTTTTTTGGTTAAGACTTCTACGAGTTTTAACAACAAAGTTCTTTAGACGTAGTGTTCCTGCTCAATCAAATTAGACCCTGACGCCTTCTTTACTAAGAAAATAGGGAATTTAGAACATTTTTATATCAGGAAAAAAAATCCTCTACATCAATTTTTCTTCTTCCTTTTGTGACTTCTAAAACTCTTTTATATTTTGTTCACTATACCCACTTTTTATGATAGCGAACTCTGAAGTCTGAGATGAGTCAGTGAAATCTGCCTCATCTTCACTCTCTGATTCTGAGCTGCTCTCCCTCACAGCACTTCGCCCCATCAGCTACTTCACTCTTACAGGCTTTTTTTGCTACTCCTACAGCTGCAGCAACTCCTTTCTTTTGCACTCGTTTTTTTTTTTTTTTTTTTTGGGGTTTTAAAACCATCATTTTTCATTCTACAGGCTCACTCATCTCTACTTCTCCCACTACATTAGTATCAGAAACTTGCACCAACACAGTCTCTTTCCTCAAATTTCGTCTTTATTAGAGGTACACTGAGAAGGACTCCTCGCCCCTCTGTTTTACCAGCCTCGGTCTCCTTTACTTTACTCGTGCCAGCAACAACGTTTTTTTTATACTTTCTACTTCAAGCTGCACAGCTTTAGTACTCTTTGGTTCTCCCCTGCAGCAGCACCATCACTCGGCCCCGCTGCTTTTCCTCTCTTTTAAGTTCACCCTCGCATTCTCCCTATCAGCATTCTGATGTTCCCCTCCACCAACAACACTACTCGGCTCCTTACTTTTGGACGGGCACCACAGAAGTAACATTATTTTGGATCACTCCTGCACCAACAGCCTCACTCGGCTCCGCCACCCCTCTGTCATTAATCTCAACATTCTTCTTTTCTGTTTCACCGCCAGCACTACTCGGCACTGTAGCTTCCCGAGTCACAGACACATCTCTCTCTGCTCTTTCACCGTCTCCCTCTTGCTCTTTGGATTTAGGACAGTTTTTAATTAAATGTCCATCAACTCCACAGTTAAAACATTTCATGCTATCTGATGTGTGCAAAAATCACATAATTAATGCCTTCTATTTTAAACTTCAAGACAATATTAAGTTATTCGTTTGTATTGTTTAAAACCATTAACAACTGCCTCCGAAAAGAGACCACATGTTTTAGCAATGGAGATTTTCTTCCCAACGGGATTCTTTTTGGGGCTGACACAATCTGCCCATGTCGTGACAACTCATTCATAATTAACTCATTCTTCAGAAAGGTGGAACATTTGATAAAATGATTTTCTTTGCGGTACCTCTAGTGGCGAAACGGCAACAAACAAATCATTTATAACAATCCCGCTCTCAACAATTTTATGTACTAGATCAGTTTGACTCAAAAAGCCACAACTGAACCATGCATTCTCGAAGCAGACTTTTATGTTTTCACATCCAACCACTTTACCAATCGCTAAAACACACTTCTCTAAAGAAACAAAACCTTCGTAATTACTTTGACTCCATGTTTTTGAGTCAATCTTTCAAAGGGAAAAAAATCCCCTGAGCCAGCCATGCTGGCTAAAAACAATTTCAAACTTATTAGTTTGCTTTACTCTAACACAAAATTATACAGACAGACAGACAGACAAACAAACACATGAAAGAGAAACACCTACCGACACACTCTACCTCGCTCACTCCACTCTCCCACCATGCACCACACTAGACAGAACAGGTAGATAGATAGATAGATAGATAGATAGAATCTTGTTATATATTTGCCAACACATATTAAAAAATATTACCCATTTTTCTCAGATACTCCATTCCTCTAGTAAATGCATTTGATTTTTGTTGCCTAAAGCTGTCACACAAAAGGTTCTGCAGAGAGGTGGCTAGGGTGCTGATGGTAACTGACAGTGACCCTGATACTCTGGTAGTGATTTTTACCCCACTGATAGTCCCAGTGATGACACTATTGTTACTCAGGAAGAGGATTCTCCATCTGTTATGGAAGAGCCTGTTGAAGGTCTAGAAATAGAGACAGAGGAACAACCTGCATGTTCTAGTAGGCCAAAAGGGTATGTGCCACTATACAGTTGGATGCCCCCCAATAATTTATGCTAAATTCAGACTAAACAGAGGTTTTAATCCTGGGGCTAAAAAACTCAGTGATAAATTGACATTTTCTGGCGTCAGCGTTGCTGGACACACCGTTAGCCCAAAAGCATTATCCATAACTTGGGTGTGATTTTTTGACCCTGATCTTTCATTTGACACACACATAAAAACACGTTAAAACATGGAAGAGCCCAGGTATACAGGCGATGTCACACTCCAGACGATTGTTCTAGTTTTCTCGACTCACTGCAAGCCCCCTGCACAATCCAGAAGCAGGCACATTTAGAAGATCATCGATTCTCTCATTGTCTCTCATTCTCTCATTGTCTGCACCAACCAAAAACAATAAGTAAAAAATGAAGTCAAAATATATATACATAAGTAAGACCTCACCTAGAATATTGTGTTCAGTTCTGGTCACCTCATTACAAAAAGGATATTGCTGCTCTAGAAAGAGTGCAAAGAAGAGCAACCAGAATTATCCCGCGTTTAAAGGCATGTTGTATGCAGACAGGCTAAAAAAGAATTGAATCTATTCAGTCTTCAACAAAGAAGACTACAGTGGCCGATCTGATTCAAACATTCAAAATCCTGAAAAGGTATAGACAATGTCGACCCAGGGAATTCTTTGACCTGAAAAAAGGAAACAAGGACCAGGTGTCACAAATGGAGATTAGATAAAGGGGCATTCAGAACAGAAAATAGGAGGCACTTTTTTACACAGAGAATTGTGAGGGTCTGGAACCAACTTCCCAGTAATGTTGTTGAAGCTGACACCCTGGGATCATTCAAGAAGCTGCTTGATGAGATTCTGGGATCAATAAGCTACTAACAACCAGACGAGCAAGATGGGCTGAATGGCCTCCTCTCGTTTGTAGACTTTCTTATGTTCTTATGTTCTTACATATATAATTGTATTTTTATTTATTTATTATTTATTTCTATATTAATCTCGTTTTAAAGTTTATTTAATTTTGGCACAAATTATCCTCCATACTCCCTGGACATGAACCATCTTGTGCAGGTAAGTGCTTTGAGCTTTTTTTCCCTTTACAGGTTCAGTCTCATTAAAGTTCAGCAGCTGTCCCTCCCAGTGAGGGATCACGCTGATACTTGTTGTGATAATAAAATGAAACTTTAACAGCAATATTGATGCTGTATAATATGCCTTTTGGCAAGTTGCTAAATACAGTTTTTTGTAACGCAATTTGTTTGCTTCTGCTTTCTTACTACGTTCGAGGTATACCCAGATAGCACCTATAGGAAGCCCCAGAAATATTTCACATGGTACATAAAACTGAATCACACCGACATCGCATAAAATACTGAACGGTAAAACAAATAGCATACTACAACAATAAAAAGTATACATAAATCTATTTGAAATATATACTTAAACCAGAGGGGAAACCACAAATCATACATTTCTAATTACTTTTACAATCACTAATGTAATTTTACTCATCCCATTTAACTAAACATGCATGTTGTAGCAAAAATTGTGCAATAATAATAATAACACTATGTAACACAATTTTTGTTCCTGGATAATAAGTGTTATTTTCTAATTGCTTATGCCTCAAAAGTATAGAAAATGGCTATTATCCCCACAAACTTTGCTTTTGTGACCAGGACAGTGATATTTTGAAATTTACCTATTTCCAATGAGAAAACGGGCGAATTTGTGTCTTTTTTTGTTCACATAAAGTCAGAAAAAACAACATATGAATCCAAATTAACATGTATTTATACTAAAGTAATACAAAAATGACTACAAAGATTTAGAAGTGAGTAGTTTTTCGAGATTTACGATTATACTGTAAATCACTTTCACGAATCAGCCCTCAAATGTAGTCTCCCATCATGTTCTCGTTATACTGTCCTTGGTAGCGTTCAAAGTCCAGTATATCCTGGTGGAAGCGCTCCCCTTGCTCCTCCGATGCGGCTCCCATGTTCTCCTTGAATTTATCAAGATGAGCATCAAGGATATGGACTTTGAGGGACATCCTACAGCCCATTGTGCGTAGTTCTTCACCAGAGTCTCAACCAGCTCCACATAGTTTTCGGCCTTGTGATTGCCCAGGAAGCCCCGAACCACTGCGACAAAGCTGTTCCAAGCCGCTTTCTCCTTACTAGTGATCTTCTTGGGAATTCATTGCACTCCAGGATCTTCTTTATCTGTGGTCCGACGAAGACACCGGCTTTGACCTTTGCCTCAGACAGCTTAGGTAAGAAGTCTTGAAGGTACTTGAAGGCTGCCGACTCCTTATCTAGAGCTCTGACAAATTGTTTCATAAGGCCCAATTTGATGTGCAGTGGTGGCATCAGCACCTTCCGGGGTCCACCAGTGGCTCCCACTTGACGTTGTTCCTCCCCACAGAGAACTCGGTCCGCTTGGAAGGGTCCACCATGCAGAAGTAGCAGTTGCTTGAGTGGTCAGTGGGTTCCGCCAAATTCTTGGGATAGCGAACTTCATGGCTCTCTTTTCCCCTCTGTACCATCCTACAAAAAATACATTTATTTCACCCATGACTAATGTGTAAAGAGATTCTCGCAACATTTTTCATATATGATATATTTTTTTCAATAACATTGAAAATTGTAAAACATTTTAAAATTAAAACTTTTACAATTTTAAAAATTTTAACAAATTTTATAACATAAAATTCGAGCAACAATTGTCCATCTTACCTTCCAGAGTTTTTTTTTTGCAGTGCTACTTGGGTGAAATGAGGTGCCCAGGGTTTGTATTACTGGAAAGTTCTAGAAAGTTCTAGAAGTTACTCCCAAGTTTACTCAGCACTGAATCTATCTGGAATGTTCTGGAAAATAGGTAAATTTCAAAATATCACTGTCCTGGTCACAAAAACAAAGTTTGTGGGGAATAATAGCCATTTTCTATACTTTTGAGGCATAAGCAATTAGGAAATAACACTTACTACCCAGGAACCAAAAAAAAAAAAAATTGTTACATGGTGTAATAATAATAATAATAATAATAATAATAATAATAATAATAATAATAATAATAATAATATGTTTTTCATTGTAATATTAATAGAACTATAAATGTATTTTTACCTTGGTCAATCCTGAAAGAGCAGAGGAATTCTTCGAGTTCCCGTTGCATCAAAGTCCCGCAACACTTTCTCACTGTCGATCGCCACATCGTGGTGCATGTTCATCAGTGCTAGTCTGGTGAGTCGCGTCTCTGACATGGTGCGCAGGCAGCTGAAGGGTACTCTAAAAAGCTCTGAAGTTTTCGTTTCAAGTGCTCAGAGCTGACTTACTGCGTTCTGGTGGGCTTTATTCAAAGATGAAAAGACTGTTGCTTGTTATCACAAACACGTAAACATTCAGCAATGCTGATTTGAGCACTCTTTGTGTTGTAAGATGCTTTGTTGATTTTCTTTGTGTTGCTCCAGTCCCAAGAGGCCTAGTACCAGAAAAATTCATCTGGGACCATCCTTTGTCAATTTGGATATTTCAAAAATCATCTGGGACTCGTCTTTTATTTTCAAAAATACAGCGGAATGGTGCTGTCCATCCCTTTTTTGGCTGAAACCGGTTTCGTAAAGCACTTAATTTTATTGCGTCGGGTGCCGTTTTAAGTGCATCTGCACTGACAAGGCCAATATCTTGTACATCTTCAACCTCAGATATACTACTAGTACTTGCACTGAATGCTGGTCCTGCCATCTTTTCAGTACTGAAAATCTCACTTCTGAAAGTCCCTGAAACAGACGGTTCGGTACTTGTTCTAATATTGTTATTTTGATCCGATTCACCCTTCCTGCTCTGATCATCAGAAGAAAGCACTTTTTTGAAGCAGGCATCAAATAAACTCACTTGCTTCCGTTTGCTCATATTGTACTATTTGAAAAGCTTAAAATAAAAAAGACCACTTCCCGCCGCGGACCATGCCAAATTAAATAAACAATAATAAATAACTGTCTCTATATATTCTAAATAATCGTTCGTCACACTTCTCATCGATCAGCTTTCTTTTTTTAATCTCCTCTCCACACACCAACACTCCCCTTCCTCTCAACTCCGCCCCTGTCAGTATTCAACAAACCAGGTAAGGCATTAGCTGAACGCTTCATAAATACAATATCCGTCTGCGGATCGCACAAGATTACTTAAATATTAAGATCCAATGGTATGCACAGTGCGTAACGTGCGTACGGCTGCGGGCGCCACTGCACCTATATGGCGGCCCTATGTAGGCCCTACATTGTACGGTTAAGTTGGCCCAACATCGGGTGCCAATATAGGGCCTACGTAATTCTGCCCAAGCCTACAGTGGCTCTCAAAAGTATTCATCCCCCTTGGACTTTTCCACATTTTATTGTATTACAACATGGAATCAAAATGGATTTAATTAGGAGTTTTTGCCACTGATCAACACAAAAAAGTCCATAATGTCAAAGTGAAAAATAAAATCTACAAATTGTTCTAGATTAATTACAAATACAAAACAGAAAATAATTGATTGCATAAGTATTCACCCCCTTGAGTCAATATTTGGTAGAGGCACCTTTGGCAGCAATTACAGCCATGAGTCTATTTGGATAAGTCTTTTCCAGCTTTGCACATCTGGACACTCCAATTTTTGCCCATTCTTCTTTGCAAAATTGCTCAAGCTCCGTCAAGTTGGATGGGGACCTTTGGTGAACAGCAATTTTCAACTCTTTTCACATATTCTCAATTGGATTGAGGTCCGGGCTTTGACTGGGCCACTCCAGGACATTGACCTTTTTGTTTTTAAGCCACTCCAGTGTGGCTTTGGCTGTATGTTTGGTGTCATTGTCCTGCTGGAAGATGAATCTTCTCCCAAGTCCCAGGTCTCTTGCAGACTTCAGCAGGTTTTCCTCCAGGATTTCTCTGTACTTTGCTGCATCCATTTTGCCTTCTATCTTCACGAGCTTTCCAGGTCCTGACGCAGAGAAGCATCCCCATAGCATGATGCTGTCACCACCATGCTTCACGGTAGGGATGGTGTTCTCAGGATGATGTGCAGTGTTAGGCTTGCGCCAAACATAGCGCTTAGCGTTGAAGCCCAAAAGCTCTATTTTGGTCTCATCAGACCATAGAATCTTCTTCCATTTGGTCTCAGAGTCTCCCACATGCCTTCTGGCAAACTCCACCCGAGATTTGATGTGAGTTTTTTTTCAACAATGGCTTTCTTTTTGCCACTTTCCCATAAATGCCAGTTTTGTGAAGCACCCGGGCTATTGTTGCTGTATGCACAGTGTCTCCCAGCTCAGCCATGGAAGACTGTAACTCCTTTAGAGTTGCCATAGGCCTCTTGGTGGCCTCCCTGACTAGTGCCCTTCTCGCCCGGATACTCAGTTTTTGAGGAGGGCCTGTTCTAGACAGATTCACAGTTGTGCCATATTCTCTCCATTTCTTAATAATGGACTTTGCTGTGATCCGGGGGATATTCAATGCCTTGGAAATGTTCTTATATCCTACACCTGATTGGTGCTTTTGAAGAACCTTATTCCGGATTTGCTTTGAATGTTCCTCCGCCTTCATGATGTAGTTTTTGTTAGGAAATGTACTAACCAACTGTGGGACCTCCCAGAGAGGTGTATTTAACCTGAAATCATATGAAACACTTTAATTGCACACAGGTGGACTCCATTGAACTAATTATGTGACTTCTAAGGACAATTGGTTGCACAATAAAACACAATAAAATGTGGAAAAGTCCAAGGGGGTTGAATACTTTTGAGAGCCATTGTACGTAATTCTGCCCAAAGGGTCTATGTCGGCCCTACGGCAACAACCACTCTTGAACTAATATTGAATATTTCTGTTTGACAGAATGTAGCAATTCCCATGCTACATAATGTGGGTGTAAGGGCGGGGGAGACTCCTTTTTCTCTGAGGAATCCATCATATCCTACAGCATTACAAACTTAAATATCAGTGAATCCTTTTACTACTAAATGTACTTCCGAATGTCCTTTTTCTTGTTAAAAGCACCTTGGGATGGCATGCCATGAAAGGTGCTTTATAAATAAAATTGGATTTGATAATTCCAGTGCAGTCATTCTTTTTTTTTATTGTATCCTGCACTTGGTCTAAACTCTTATTTTTGTTTTCACTGTTACTTGTGTAGTCTCCTCCCAATTTGGGGGACTTGTAAATTGTTGTGTTATTATTTTGAAAACATTTTAATTATAACTGCATTTCATTTTATTTTGCTGTTGCTGAACTACAAAATGTTCATAGACTTTAATACAGCCTCGTTTTTGAAAGAACTACAATTCCCCTTGTGCTACTATGCTGAAATGCATGCTGAAAATAAAAGCAACGTAAAAAGGGAAGGAAAGTTAGAGAAGGGGAGTTGGCGACCTGTGAAGCTGTGTAGAGTACATTCTGTTAGCATTCCAGATTCAAGACCAACTCAATGACACAACATAATTAAAGAAATAATTAAAAAGACGAAGAGCTAAAGACTGCGATTTGGCTCGGTGGGAAACTGTCTTTAAATCTAAAACATTGATTAATTCAGTTTGTACCCTGTGCTACTTGTATACCAAGACGAGACTCGCGCTGTGCTGCAGAAGCTACGCTGGAATCAGATCCACACAGACCAGACTCGCGCTGTGCGGCTGAAGCTACGCGGGAATCGGATCCACACAGACCAGACTCGCGCTGTGCTGCAGAGGCTACGTGGAAATCGGATCCACACAGACCAGACTCGTGTTGTGCGGCTGAAGCTACGCAGGAATCGGATCCACACAGACCTGACTCATGCTGTGATGCTGAAGCTACACGGGAATCGGATCCACACAGACCAGACTCGCGCTGTGCTGCTGAAGCTACGCGGAAACGGATCCACACAGACTAGACTCGCTGTGTGGCTGAAGCTACGCGGGAATCGGATCCACACAGACCAGACTCACGCTGTGCTGCTGAAGCTACGCAGGAATCGGATCCACACAGACCAGACTAACGCTGTGCTGCTGAAGCCACGCAGGAATCGGATCACACAGACCAGACTCGCGCTGTGCTGCTGAAGCGGCGTGGGAATCGGATCCACACAGACCAGACGCTGTGCTGTGCTGAATCGGATCCACACAGACCAGACTCGTGTTGTGCTGCTGAAGCACGTGAATCGGATCCACACAGACCAGACTAACGCTGTGCTGCTGAAGCTACGCGGGAATCGGATCCACACAGACCAGACTCGTGTTGTGCTGCTGAAGCTACGCAGGAATCGGATCCACACAGACCAGACTAACGCTGTGCTGCTGAAGCTACACGCAGGAATCGGATCCACACAGACCAGACTAACGCTGTGCTGCTGAAGCTACGTGGGAATCGGATCCACACAGACCAGACTTCGCTGTGCTGCTGAATTTTCACCTAAAAATCCTGTTTCCCGGTTCAAAGACTGTGAGTAAAAGGACTAGGAATTGTTTTCTTTCACGAGGAATCGGCAGTCAGATTTCTGAATTAGTTCTATACAAAAATGTAATCAAATAAAATTAAGTAAGTACCACAATTTTACGCAGGAGGATCCTTTATAGTGTTCTGAAATACTGTCTACTTAGGGTTTATTAATGTTTAACCAGGTCGCGCTGAAATGTGAAGCTAAAATCGGAATCGGATTCACAGACCAACATACCCGTGAAAAAAGCGACGATGGGAATCGGATCCGCGATTTAACCAGACTCGCTGTATTATGAGGTTAATAAAACGGATCCACACAACCAGACTCTCCCTGAACACCGAGATCCCACAGATCAAACCTGTGCTGTTGAAGTACGGAATCGGATCCACAAGACCAGATTACACATCTGCTGAAGTTCGTGTTTGGATCCACACAGACCAGAATTTTTGTTACTGAATTTTCAAAAAAAATCCTGTTTTCCGGTTCAAAGACTGTGAGTAAAAAGGACTAGTTTTTTTTTTTTCACTGCAGTCATTTCAATTAGTTCTATACAAAAATGTAATCAAATAAAATGCCCACAGTGGTGAAGATTTGGGAATGTTCTTATGTTCTTACTGTCATGACTTACGGGGCAGTAAACACAGCCAGTGTTATAAATTGAGTTTATTAACATTTAATATACTGTTATCAGTTTTGTGCATGAATCCTCACAGAAACACATTTGAGTGTCTCAAAATATGCAGAGTGGAGTTTAAAGGTAATACCCAGAAATAACACACCCTGGCAAACTGTTTTGTTTTGCAAGTGTTGAACAACTGAGCTGTGTTCATTATTGTGGTGGAAGTTTACACAGTAATATACAAGTGAAAACATGCCTGAGATTCGAAATTTGTTGCCTCTATTTAGCACCAATAAGGAAAAATTAATTTTTTTTGGTTAAAAAAAAAAGCTTAAAAGTAAACAAATTGTTGAGCCTTGTAAAATCTTTGATTAAACTTGCCGACGGAAAAATTATACTAATAAAAATATGCAACTTTTCTTAAAGTGCAGTTAAAATTGTGCAGAGGCATTTTTAAACAAATACATTATCATATATATGTTTATTAGGCAACCTCAAACTGAGCACTGTGGGATTCAAGGATTTGCATGTGCATGGATTAGGGAGTGGTTAACATGTAGAAAACAGTTACCTGATTAGAGGAGAAACCTCACAATTTGCTTACTTTTAAACTGTGTACCACAGGGATCAGTATTAGGTCCTCTGCTATTCCTAATCTACATTAATATTTTTTAGATTCTGGTATAGTAGCAAACTCGCAAGCATGGACAACACAAAAAATAGGAGGAGTCCATTCACTGTTGCAGCAGCAAACGTCATTCAAAATGATCTAGACAGCATTCAGAGCTGGGCAGACACATGGCAAATTACATTTAATTTGTAAATACTGGACGCAGGCATTAAAAATATGCATTATAAATATCTATGGAGATAGTGAAATTGAAGTGGAATCCATGAAAAGACCAGAGTTTATGTGGACTCAGATATGTCTTCATCTAGACAATGTCTAAAACACCTCAAAATCCTAAAAGGTGTAACAATGTTACAGCCCAGGTCCTTTTTGGATTAAAAAAACAAGGACCAGGGGTCACAAATGGAGATTAAATAAAGGGGCATTCAGAACAGA
Organism: Huso huso; assembly: GCA_036884735.1. Lineage (NCBI taxonomy): Eukaryota > Metazoa > Chordata > Actinopteri > Acipenseriformes > Acipenseridae > Huso > Huso huso. Next base: position 21,413,914 of record CM072682.1, read on the forward strand.
AAATAGAAGGCACTTTTTTGCACAGAGAATTGTGAGGGTCTGGAACCAACTCCCCAGTAATGTTGTTGAAGCTGACACCCTGGGATCCTGGAAGAAGCTTTTGATGAGATTCTGGGATCAGGGTGATTAACAACCAAACTGCAAGATAATTTGAATACACACTGTTTGTAAACTTTATGTTCTTTGTTTTTAACTACAAAAACTGGGACAGTCAGACAAAACTCACAGTCCATGTAAACAATGCAGTAGGAAGAGAGAACTCAGGATCCCAGAATCCCAGAGGAAATAAAAAGTCAGGTGGGCAGGGGAAGGATGGGGAATTAAGGAACCCGCTGTCCTACAAAGGTACCAACAAATGTTGTGTTGACATTGAAAAATGATTGGTTATCATTAGGGTTAAACCCAAACACCTCTGGACATCGTGATATTGAGGGGTTACCGCAAAATTCACCTCTTAGGGGCCAATGCATAAAAACAAAACGGAGAGGGAAAAAAATTGTTTAAATGAACTACTTACAAGTTTATATAAACTACAGTGTCTTCCTTCTGTAGATCGCCCCTTTATATTCCTTCAATTTCAGGCTTCAATGTGTGCATTGTAACCACCAAAAAAAACAAACAAACAAAAAACGTCCACAAATAACATTTACACAAAAAATTATCCAATATTTCAAACGTTTTTTTACTATTTAAAAAAATGAAAAATCAGCCTATCAGTGTGTCTTTATTGCTTTTATGTGATCTGTACTGTGCAGTAGGGGTGGGACAAAGTTGGTGCTGCATTGTTTTGATTCAGGTTGCTAAAATCTTGACAAAAAGCAAAGTATATTCCATTTGATGACCATTTCAAGATATTTCCCAGAGAAACTGTACATGCAGACTGAGGTAATTGTTTTGCATATCTTAATGTGTCTTTGGAGAAAATACGACGATCGCTATTTAGCTTCAGAAGGTCCATTAAACAAAAAGGCTACTACAGAGGATGCTAAACAGAACGTAAAATAAACAGCTTTCAGAAACCAAACTGGAAAGTCAGCGAGACAAAAAAGTATTCCTGTCTGCAAGTTAAATCAGTACTAAAACGATCCAGCACAGCCACCTCGATTCAACCTGCTGCTTACTTTTTTTCACAGTTGGAATTTTCCCGAATAGCCACGTTCTCTATGTTTTGACTCGGTACTAATAAAATAAAAATATTGATTGGACAAATAATATGACAACAAATTGATCATACATTGCCTTTATTAAAGTATGCCAGATGCCCTTGTGTAACCGAGTTTTTGGGCTGTTTCTAATCGAGGAACATCTGTATAACTTGGCAAAGCTTTGCCTTAACTTCCAACCAATTCAGTGGATGCAGAACTGCAGTCTCAATGTATGGGCAAGTCAACTACAGAGGGATGCTGCTCTTGTTTAACAAGTGACAGCAATCTGTTTTATTAAGGAACTAAGTACCACAATTTTAGGCTTTATAGTGTTCTGAAATACTGTCTACTTAGGTTTATTTAATGTTTAAACAGGTCCATAAAATGTCCGCAAAAATCCTAATTTTATTCCTAAAACATACCTGGTAAAAAATACGGAAATTTTTAGTAGATTTAAGTAGACGCCTATATTATTGTTAATAAAACAATTAATAATCCTCTCCCAACAACGAGACCCTAAACCTAAGGTTAGTGTTTCTATAAAAAGCCATTACACATCTCAGTTCGTGTTTGGCAGAGAACACACCATTTTTGTGTCTTAAAATGGTGGTGAGCAGAGGTCATGGTTTCAGTTGCCCACAGGAACATTTCAGTACCTTTGGGACAGGGAAGAAACCCACACAGTATACAAGTGTGGGGTAGAGGATGGTTGAGGACGGGCAGATCACCCGGAGGACCATTTAAATAAAGATTGAGATTGCAGCAGATTGTGCAGAAAAGTAACCTGAGTTTTTAAAAACAGGGAGTGGAGTATTTGTCTTCCAAACCCAGATCAGTGAGTACAAAACATTACAACTGAGCTGTGCAAGATTGTGGTGGATGGTTAAGAGTAAATTGCCGGAGATTCGATTTGTTGTATATTTAGCACTGTGTTAAACTTACCTGAATCAACGCGAGAATCTAGCCTGTATGATCTTGCTTCAAAACGGACTGGTTTAAATAACTGCAACTTGCAGTGCAGTTGCATCCAAGGCATTTTTAAGACCAACTGTTTACAGCACCAGTAGGCAATGGGAAAGAATTTGTGGATTTGCCTGTGATGTGGATTACAAACAGCAGTATTAGTTACCTAGAGACCTATTTGCTTACTTTTGAACTGTGTGCTCAAGCACTGATAAAGGAAACACACGACACACAGACTGTGTAATTTTATTTTTAGGGCTGTATAAATTTTGCATGGATACTTTGGTCCAGTAGTTTTATTTCTTCCACCAGCAAGGTTTGCTAAAAAGAAAATAAATTTCGTTCATTTATTTGAAATACAGGATTGTGTCCATTACAACTTCTTGTTGATGTCCTTTGTGGGCAAAACTGGACAGTTTCATATCTTTGTGTTGGAGGGCCTAAAACCTGGAAAACGTACCTGAAACAGTTGGAAGGGAACAAAGTAATAGTTACAGCCCAGTCCTGGGTTTGGATTATAAATGCACCTTTAAAACCAGTACTTACCTTTGTGGAGGGATAGATAGATAGATAGATAGATAGATAGATAGATAAAATTTTGTTATATATTTGCCAACACATATTAAACAATATTACCCATTTTTCTCAGATACTCCATTCCTCTAGTAAATCCATTAGATTTTTGTTGCCTAAAGCTGTCACACAAAAGGTTCTGCAGAGAGGTGGCTAGGGTGCTGATGGTAACTGACAGTGACCCTGAGTCACACTCCAAGATTCCATCTGACTCTGGTAGTGATTTTTACCCCACTGATAGTCCCAGTGATGACACTATTGTTACTCAGGAAGAGGATTCTCCATCTGCTATGGAAGAGCCTGTTGAAGGTCTAGAAATAGAGACCGAGGAACAACCTGCATGTTCTAGTAGGCCAAAAGGGTATGTGCCACTATACAGTTGGATGCCCCCCAATAATTTATGCTAAATTCAGACAAAACAGAGGTTTTAATCCTGAGGCCTAAAAAACTCAGTGATGAATTGATGTTTTCTGATGTAAACGTTGCTGGACACACCGTTAGCCCAAAAGCATCATCGCACAACTTGGGTGTGATTTTTTACCCTGGTCTTTCATTTGACGCACACATAAAAACATGTTAAAACATGGAAGAGCCCAGGTATACAGGCGATGTCACACTCCAGATGATTGTTCTAGTTTTTGCGACTCACCGCAAGCCCCCTGCACAATCCAGAAGCAGGCACATTTAGATAATCGATTCTCTCATTGTCTGCACCAACCAAAAACATTAAGTAAAAATGAAGTTTCTATATATATGGAGGCTGTGTGGTCCAGTGGTTAAAGAAAAGGGCTTGTAACCAGGAGGTCCCTGGTTCAAATCCCACCTCAGCCACTGACTCATTGTGTGACCCTGACCAAGTCACTTAACCTCCTTGTGCTCCGTCTTTCGGATGAGATGTAATTGTAAGTGACTCTGCAGCTGCTGCATAGTTCACACACCCTAGTCTCTGTAAGTGGTCTTGGATAAAGACATCTGCTAAATAAACAAATAATTATATATATTTATATATTTATCTCGTTTTAAAGTTTGTTTTTTAATTTTGGCACAAATTATCCTCTATACTCCCTGGACATGAACTGTCTTGTGCAGGTAAGTGCTTTGAGCGTTTTTCCCTTTACAGGTTCAGTCTCATTAAAGTTCAGCAGTTGTCTCTCCCAGTGAGAGATCATGCTGATACTTGTTGTGATAATAAAATGAAACTTTAACAGCAATATTGATGCTGTATAATATGCCTTTGGCAAGTTGCTAAATACAGTTTTTGTAACGCAATTTGTTTGCTTAACTTTTGCTTGCTTACTACAGTCCGAGGTGCCAGAGTTGGTGGAGGAGGTGGAAAGGTACTGGCTAGATATAGTCAGTCTCACCTCCATGCACAGCATCGGCTCTGGAACCAAACTTCTTGACCAAAGGTGGACTCTATCCTTCTCCAGAGAGGCCCCCTGTGAGCAGCCCTGGGCAGATGTGGGAATATACAGTTGGAGTTTGTGCAGGTGGACGAGAGGGTTGCCTCGGTGAGACTTCTGGAATCTAAGAGGAAAACTCTGACTGTTGTAGGTGCATATGCGCCAGACAGCAGCTCTGAGTATTCAGCCTTCTTGGAGACAGTGAGTTTGGTGCTTGAAAGGGTGCCACCTACTGACTCTTACAGTCTTCGTGGGTGACTTCAATGCTCACGTGGGCAACGATGGAGATACCTGGAGGGAGGTGATTGGGTGGTACAGCCTCCCTGATCTGAACCTGAGTGGTGAATTGTTACTGTACTTCTGTGCTAGTCATGGATTGTCCATAACGAACACCATGTTTGAACACAAGGAGGCTCATAAGTGTACCTAGTGCTAAAGCACCTTAGGCCAAAGTTCAGTTCTTTGTTTGGTTTGATTTTTATTAACACTTATCGTGTCTTTGTTTAACAGACAATAAAAGTCTGATGACCAAGCTTAAGCAAAGGCAGAGTGACAGTCTTTGTCACAATAAATTAAGCCAAAATACATATAGACAAAAATCCACTGGGAGCAAGGGACAAGAAGGAATGAGCACCATGAGCATCTGAGAGAGGACACTGTCAGTCGACCAGCAGAGGAAGTGTGGAGAAGATGTTAGGCTAGGTGAAGTCAACGCAATGGACTGTTCAAAATACACATGAGAGTGACTTACTGCCTTACACCTGAATTACTGCCTGGAGGGAGGCAACCCATCAGGCCTTGGAACCCCAGAGATTTATTTTGTTTTTCTCTCCTCTGCCCCATAGTTATTCTGATGTACTGTGTTCTAATGCACTGACCAATAATGTGAAAGCACTCGGTGGCAATTCATTAAGGGCGCTATATCAAATAAAAATGATTGATTGATTAAGATGTTGTGCAGCTTTTAAGGTACAGCAGCACCAGTGTATCCAATGTGTGTGTAAGCCTGTCTATTAACCGGTATGCACAACGCAGTATAGCATGCCTCCTCTTATTTGAAGGAATGATTCAATAATCACTACCCTATTTAATCAGACGTCGCACTGCAATAGCTTTTGTTATTAGTTTGGAGTCATTTTAGATGTAATGTGTACAATGTACAAAAACATTAGTTTGTTTTTGTAAGCTAATCATTATAGCCTATTTTCAACTGTGAGATGTTCAGGTCTGGATTATAACAAAACTTTGACCAACCCGCTAACAGTAAACTACAAACTTGTAGACTTTTTGTTATTCATGAGGAGAAGAAAGAAGCCTCTGACAAAATTTGAAGGCACCTAGCCTACAGGTTAAACTTTGCTACAATGGGTCGATGTGGCAATGTGCCCCGCCCCTGTGTGCATTTTTGTGTTTTATGTTGTATGTAGTGTGTTAATGTTGATGTATTGTAGTTGGTACACGGGATATAATGTGGGTAATGAGCACGAGTGTTTAAAATGTATAATTTTATTTAGGCACGGGGATTGCACTTCACTTCACGTGCATTTAAAGTATTTAATAATATGTAAGCACAGGGTTGCACAGATTTAGTTCATGTGCTGGGATTCAAGTGAATAATTAATTAGTAATTGAATCCCAGCACAACAGTATATATAGATGCACGTTTCACTCACTTGGGGTTGTGTGTTCAGTGAGTGGAGAACGGGTGTGGAGAGGAGAGAAAGTAAAGTAAACTAAAATAAACTAAAATAATAATTATTTGTTTTGACTCACCGTGTTTGTTTGTCTGTTTGTCCACTGTTTGTTTAAGTGTTAGCCCGTTTTGTTTGTCTATTTACTTGGGCCTCAGGTGCCGTGTCATGTTTTCTATTTAAACCTTTTATTTTACAATAAAACACTGAGCACCACAGCGCTTCAGTTTCACTTGCCACAAAAAAAAAACAAAGATTGTTTTGTAATTAACAGCTTTGTCTGAGTTTTATTATAAAACAAAATCAGCTGAATTTGTTTAAAGGGACTTCATCTGATTAAAAATAAAACCTGAAAACGTCAAGCCCTACTTGTGTGTGTGTTCGATTTACTTTTTTCCACAATACTTGTTATATTTCATTTATGCAATTTGGACCTCTGTTAATATGGGGGCAACACATTATACCCCATATTATTAATTTCCACGGTTTGTTACGCTGCTGGGAATTGTAACTGAACTATTCTAATGGTGTGTGGATGCATTAAGCCTGACTAAACATGAAACGGTACTTCAGTGTGGACGCTTTGAGCTGAATTAATTAGAGCGGTTTCGAGTACGGTTCTCGAGATCGGTTATGTAGTGTGGACAGGGCCTTTGTGTTTCTTTCTGGCCTGATGTCATGCCTACAGCCAGCCTGTCACAGTCGGTTAAAGTTTATTTTAATAGTTGAGAAAAAAGAATCCACACCAGGTTTCAAATGTAACCACACCCCCTGCATTGGTGCACAAAACAGGTGCTTTTTTTGGCACTGATAATAGTTTTTGTTTTATTATCAATAAAATTTAGCAGGGCAGGACAAAGATGATTTAAGGCCGCTGTTGCTTTTAACTTTATGATTTAATGGTCATTTATGGTAGAATACTCACCTACCTTGCCCTGAAGCAAAGTTTCATTTTGCCTGTGTGGGTGTGTGGGTGTGTGTGGGGGTGTGTGTGTGTATATATTGTGTATATAAAGAATAGCTCTTTTCAAGAAACTTACAGCTTTCTCTTGGTCTGGTACCAGAACACCCCTTGTCTGCACAAGTGAATTTGGGTAAGATCTACCATTTATATCTTGAACTTACAACTTAAAATGTTCATGAACGTGTTCTAGTAGTTAATATGTAGCAGACCATGTGTCAATTCATTTATTGTAACTTTTCTCACAGTTAATGAATTAATTACTACATTTAATTAACTATTAATGAACAAGTAAGCATTATATATATATATATATATATATATATATATATAATATATATATATAATGTTGTTCATTAATATTTAGCCCATACTGTCACAATATTTCACGTTAGTTTAGTAATTAATTAATTAACTGTGAGAAAATTTACAATAAATGAATTGACACATGGTCTGCTACATATTAACTAACTATTAAAATAATATGAAATCATGTTTTATTAATCTGTTTACTTCTTGTTCATTAATAGTTAATAGGTGCTACTAAACATTTACTTCAATTTATGAATTTATAAACTTTTAGAAATGTTACTATAAATCAAGTAACAAATTATCTACTAACTGTTAACTAACTATTAACAGACATAACAAATGTGTATTAATATATTTACTACTTGTGTGTTAATAGTTAATAGGTGCTCCTTAAAATAAAGTGTGACCTTTAATTATACTCGAGATTTATAGGTACACTGCGACTGTTTGCGGCCAACTTCTCTCTCCCAATGAGCTATTTTCTGCTATATATAGGTTTTGAACCCATAGCCCCTCCCACGGGTTAAACTATGTCCAAAGTCGCGTTCACGACTATAATAGGTTGCATTATCTGCACACACATTCTCTAGAATGGCTGTCCCGACAGCTTCAGCCAACACCAACTCATTGGGGCCTATGTACTAAGAAAGGCCAGTCGCAGGGCAAACTACCGCAATTAGCGTTTTTGTTGCGACTATTGGCAAAGTGAAAAAAAAATCCTCTGTACTCAGAGAAGATATGTAAATGAAGAGACCAGCAATATATTCATTTGAATATCTGTTGCGACACTTTAGCGAGATAAGCATTCCGTGAGATATGCAACATTTTTCAGAATAAATGACCGTTGTCTTTTGGATAGACTGACCTATATAGCCAGCCTCAACCTGGGACGAGTGGTGAAGGGGAAATATAGAATGCGATATTCGAAAAAGCAATGAACAAGGAGGCAGCAAATAAACTCTGAGTGATACAAAAACATTATATTAATGTCCTGTTCACAAGTAGGCTACAGTTTCTTTTGGTATAGAAACCACTTTCTGTATTAACTCACTTTCAATACCTGTACAGTAGCAATACAGTTATGATGACGTGTTTCTGAATTCATTGCTATGACAGCTGTATCACTTTTTATACAAACAGCTCCCTCAAGTAATATGCCTATGGCATGATTTACCATATGTCAATGTATATTTGTGGAAAAGCAGGCTAATATATTTCTGTAAGTAGTTCCAGTTTTGTTAGAGAAACCTGTAAACAATTTTTTTTTTTTTTTTTTAATATAGGCTACTATTCAGTGGTGTGTGATGACATATTTAGCAAGGCATTCAACATTTTTTAAAATTACCTTTTTTTAAATAGTCCAATATCATTTAGATAGCAATGAAACCTATATTTGACAATGGCATTAAATGTGACTTCACTCACTGATTTGGTAATTCTGAGTCCTTTTGATGTCCAGGATAAAAATAAAAATATCAGAGCTTTACAATGTGTAATACTTGTTGATTCGTTTATCTGAAGATTAATGCAAGCTTGTTATAATGTGCGTCACTGCAGGCTAACTGCTTCAAACTTTTCTTCAGCTTTTTTTCATAGGCTATCATGTCTGAACTAGGTTATATGCGCGCATATTATTCTGTTATATTTATTTATTGAGCATATTGAACAAAAACTCTTGTTCTAAACTAACTGATCAACCAAACCCTGTGCCAATACCAAATCAGGTGAGTATCTGGGCTTCCTTATAATAGGATAGATTGGGCTCCCATTAGCGCTATGCAGACTTAATGCACTTAGAACTGAGTGCTGTAGTACATTAGAATTGCAGTAGTGGGTTTAGCTGCATAGGATCAAACAAGAGAATAAAGACATAAAACAGTGACTGATCATCACTCCCTCAGAAGGTCAAAAACATTAGCCTATATATGTAGATAAATATATAGGACGACCATTGTAAAACATTAGCCTATATATGTAGATAAATATATAGGACGACCATTGTAAAACATTTACCTATATATGTAGATAAATATATAGGGCGACCATTATAAAACATTTAAATAAATATATAGGGCGACCATTGTAAAATATTTACCTATATATGTAGATAAATATATAGGGCGACCATTGTAAAATATTTACCTATATATGTAGATAAATATATAGGACAGTCGACCGAACCCACAGCAACAACTTTTCCCTCTCTTTCAGCCTGGCCTGCTTTCCGATAGGACACACACTCTTAAGCTCCTGCAGTATGTTGTGAAATAAACTGCAAATATTTTTCTTTTCAAACACTGAAGTGATTATTGGTTATTTGTGTGTGTTGGTGAGCATTGCTAATATTAATAATATTGTTTAGGGTTTAACCCAGAGCATTTAATAGAAATTAAATGTTAGTTTGTGTCTGTTGTGCTCTGGCCCTTGAGGTCTGTGTATTTATCAGGTCTCTAAAAGCTGTTTTAACTGGTAATTAAGAAAGAAAAGGTAACAACGTCACCTGACACTTCTGACTAGCTTGCGACAGGTTTACGACTCTTAAAACAGGCGCAATACTTTAGCACATCTACCCCATTGTCTCTAGATCCGGTAAGTATTTTATTTTGAAATAAAAAATTAGCAAAACTTTACCATTGTTTTAACCCAAAAATAAACCATGAGCTTAATCTTTCTCAACTCGCTGTTTTCTGGTCCTATCCACCGTAAGGAATATGTGCTCCTATTCCGCACAATAGACACAAGCAGGCACCGCTTTCAAACTCAAAGAAAAGTTTCCAACCGTCTTTTTATTTTTCTTTCTTTTACAGGTTTGGTTGCAGCCAACATACCACCCCAGAACAAAGGATCCCCTCTCTCCCTCCCAGGTAAGTTATTTTACATGTCATCTTTTTATATGTATAGGATTCCCCTCCCGCAGCACCTTTCTTTATTTAATTCAACCCATTGTAAACACTGTCAATTTATCAATCAGTTATGGAATGTTCGTGAGTCTCGTTGTGCTTTGCTGTGGGGATTAACAGTGATGGAGTTCCTTTTGTTTTTCACTCTGTTGTAAGATACAATAGTTCCCAGGCATACAAAAGTTCCCAGGTCAACTTCTGGTTTTAGTTTTTGTAGTTATTTTCAAATAAAAGAATTCAACTGCATATTTGATTTGGCGTTTTAAAATCATAAATAACTAACCTACATCGTCACAGTCATGTAATGATGTCAAGCTGCAGTCTCAGGAAGAGACTCCCTACTTGGAGTGTTTCTTTTTAGCAGATTTGTGGCATCTTAAAGTGATAAAACGTCACCTGTATAAATAGGGGATTTGAAAGAAAAAAATGAAATCAATAACATTAATGTTTTCAACATAAACTACAATGATCAAATAAGAACCGTAAGTTTTTACAGCCATGACAAGCATATCTGTCTCCTTCTACTCTATATCACCTTTCGAATTGTAGATTGTGAGAAGTATACACCATCCTGACCACTTTTAAACTACAGTCCACTGTGCTCTTTCCAAGATGGCTTCACATGTCATTTTTAGAAGATGTTCAGAACTACATTTTTCATCATCTCCACCAATACATAAGTGTGCAGGAGGATGATGGGAAATGTAGTTCCTGTGTAACTGGCATACTCTCACGTTACACCCCAGCACAAAGCCAGTAACAAAACACACATAGAAAAGTAAATAAATGCAAAGACATGTTGTTATGCCCACGCTTTTTAAGTTCCCAGTGATAGTTAACCTAGCCCTTGGATCCCATCTAAATTAATTTAATGATAATAGCAACAAAATGAAGGATGTGCGTTGGTGCTCCATGCTACCATGCTTGGTGCCTCAGTGCCCTTGCATCAGCTCACTTCCTCTCAAAACTCAGTGCTGGAGCAACCCACCTAAGCCTTGGTGTGTACTTTACCTTGCGCTGCACATCCAGTGTTTGGTGACTGTGCTCTTGTGCGTTTGCTCCAGTGCATGCATGTTCCTACCTCAGTGTGCCCGTGCCTCGTCTCAGTGGTAGGGTGCCTGCGCACTCCATGCGAGGTATGGCCACATCATGGGCTCTCTTTAACTCACTCAGTGCCAGGCTCCTCCTTTAGTCATGCTTCGCAGCTCCTGGTGTCTGGTACCCCTCCTTTCCGATAGATCACTCACATCCTTCCCACGTCATTTTAAAATAGATACCGTATTACACAGAAGTAGCACACGTCGTCAAACTTTTTTTTTTTTTACTTTATCTTTATAGGCTGCAGTTTTTGTAAGGGAAAGCCAGTTCAACGAAGAAGACCTACAGGTGTTTTTTTTATAACCATTAAATAAACAGATAGCTTTTATTGAGAATTCTTTGTGAAATGGATTTGATTTAAACAGTATTTAAACAGGAGCTGCTGTATTATTGGAAAGATACAGCAGAGAATGTTAACTAAATGAATCTGTTTGACGGAAAGTCGGTCAGATTTTAGATTGTGCGAGTTTGCTCTGTTCTTATAATAAGTACCTTGTCACAATACCACATTAGCAATAACAATCAAAATGACCCACTGAAAATGAGATAAATAGCCTAAAATGTTACGTCAAACATCAGCAGAATACAAACATCTCCCACAGATGTGATTTCTATCAATATAAAAGAACATTGTCATATATTTACCGTAATAGCAATAGCAGTATTATGCATGGACTGTTATTTACTTGAATTCATCATTTATTCATTTTAGTGGGGGAATGATGATTCAACCAGAAATTATGAAGTAACGGGAGGTTTGTTGAAGACAAAAAATATACCAAGAGCTCAGTTAGGAGTTCTTTGAGATTATTATTAAAGTCCTATTGATGATAATAATAATAATAATAATAATAATAATAATAATAATAATAATAATAATAAAACAAACCTACATGTAGGTTCAGTTCTGTAGTTTCTCTCTCATGCAGAGAATCCCAAGCACTTCCACACACTCTGCCGCCTGGTCTCCCCTCACTCTCTCACTCCCCCAACCCAACTATTTACAAATCCCAACCCCAAGAGTAACACACCCCGGCCGTACAATACATGCAATGAAACTGAACAAGACAAACACACATAAAAGTCTCTGAACAGCCTACAATAATAATGATAATTGCTGGGGTTGAACCTGGTATTTCACAAACTTCAACTTCAGCACCAATATCGCTGCACAAAAACACCCTGCAACTGTTTTGATAGCAGGGTATTGGAGGTAATCACGTCAGCTACAGCCCTGACCCCCACCCTGTGTACGTTATTATTATTTATTATTATTATTATTATTTATTTCTTAGCAGACGCCCTTATCCAGGGCGACTTACAATTGTTACAAGATATCACATTATACATTATTTCACATATCACATTATTCTTACGTACAATTCCCCATTTATATAGTTGGGTTTTTATTGGAGCAATCTAGGTAAAGTACCTTGCTCAAGGGTACAACAGCAGTGTCCCCCACTGGGGATTGAACCCACAACCCTCTGGTCAAGAGTCCAGAGCCCTAACCACTACTCCACACTGCTGTTATAATTACACTATGTAACACAATTTTTGTTCCTGGGTAGTAAGTGTTATTTCCTAATTGCTTATGCCTCAAAAGTATAGAAAATGGCTATTATTCCCCACAAACTTTGCTTTTGTGACCAGGACAGTGATATTTTGAAATTTACCTATTTCCAATGAGAAAACGGGCAAATTTGTGTCTTTTCGTTCACATAAAGTCAGAAAAAAACAACATATGAATCCAAATTAACATGTATTTATACTAAAGTAATACAAAAATGACTACAAAAGATTTAGAAGTGAGTAGTTTTTCGAGATTTACGATTATACTGTAAATCACGTTCACGAATCAGCCCCCAAATGTAGTCTCCCATCATGTTCTTGTTATACTGTCTTTGGTAGCGGCGTTCAAAGTCCAATATATCCTGTTGGAAGCGTTCGCCTTGCTCCTCCGAGTACGCTCCCATGTTCTCCTTGAATTTATCAAGATGAGCATCAAGGATATGGACTTTGAGGGACATCCTACAGCCCATTGTGCCGTAGTTCTTCACCAGAGTCTCAACCAGCTCCACATAGTTTTCGGCCTTGTGATTGCCCAGGAAGCCCCGAACCACTGCGACAAAGCTGTTCCAAGCCGCTTTCTCCTTACTAGTGAGCTTCTTGGGGAATTCATTGCACTCCAGGATCTTCTTTATCTGTGGTCCGGCCGAAGACACCGGCTTTGACCTTTGCCTCAGACAGCTTAGGTAAGAAGTCTTGAAGGTACTTGAAGGCTGCCGACTCCTTATCTAGAGCTCTGACAAATTGTTTCATAAGGCCCAATTTGATGTGCAGTGGTGGCATCAGCACCTTCCGGGGGTCCACCAGTGGCTCCCACTTGACGTTGTTCCTCCCCACAGAGAACTCGGTCCGCTGTGGCCAGTCCCGCCTGTGGTAGTGCGCCTTGGTGTCCCTGCTGTCCCAAAGACAAAGATAGCAGGGACACGTGGTAAAACCGCCTTGGAGACCCATCAGGAATGCCACCATTTTGAAGAATGACCTTGATGCCATCTCAGAAAAATGCAGATATGTATCCACTTAGGCAGGTGGAACTAAACTGAACTGGTGGGCTTAAGGCCCCTGTATTTATACTACTATTTATATTACTGGAAAGTTCTAGAAAGTTCTAGAAGTTACTCCAAGTTTACTCAGCACTGAATCTATCTGGAATGTTCTGTAAAATAGGTAAATTTCAAAATATCACTGTCCTGGTCACAAAAGCAAAGTTTGTGGGGAATAATAACCATTTTCTATACTTTTTGAGGCATAAGCAATTAGGAAATAACACTTACTACCTAGGAACCAAAAAAAAAAAAAAAAAAAATTGTTATTATTATTATTTTTGTTTATTTAGCAGATTTGTTTTATTTTACAGCGACTAGGTGTGTGAACTATGCATCAACTGCAGAGTCACTTACAATTACATCCCACCCGAAAAGACGGAGCATTCCCACCCGAAAGACGGAGCACAAGGAGGTTAAGTGACTTGCTCAGGGTCACACAATGAGTCAGTGGCTCAGGTGGGATTTGAACCGGGACCTCCTGGTTACAAGCCCTTTTCTTTAATCACTGGACCACACAGCCTCCCATAATAATAATGGCCAGCTGGTTTGGGTTTTCCCCAGACTTATTTATTCATTTTATTGTCATTGTTTGTTAGCCTACTATTAGTAGTTTAACTACTACTGCAGGCACTAACGTTAACAGCTTAAACTTAAACTTTACTGTAAAAAAAGAGGCACTATAGTTTGAAATGCCGTACAGTGGGTGGAGTAATATGCATTTTCAGTGAGGTTGACCCTGCCTTCAGAGGACGGAGATGAGGCAAAGAGAGTTTCTTTGTATGTAAAGGGACTTTGGAAGACTGCTCTTGGGCACCATCTAGCTCTGGCACTAGTAAATCCATCTCAGTTACATATGTGAGCAGGAGGATGATGGGAAATGTAGTTCCATGCGAGGTCCATGCGGGTACATGGGAACCATCAGTGCACCAACAAAAATATCCACTAATCAAAGCAAATCAAAGAGATAAACTAAACATGCAGTTAAATTCCAAAACACTTAACATTGTGTAAGAAAATGTAGGCCTAAGTACACCCTTGTTACACATAGGAATATCTTGAATTTCAACCAAAATATAAAAATGTACATTTCTGGTTTATAGATGGTTGGCTTTGTTCGTCCCTTGATTACACGTCTACAGTAAAGGATAATTGTTCTAACATTTATTTATAGATCAAGACATACCAGTCCAAAATGGCGGAGATAGAAGACATATTTGAGGGAGTTGAAGAAGCCATTGATGGAGCTGAAGATGACATTGAAGACCTATCAGAAGAAGCACAAGAGGAAATAAAAGCAGAAGTAGCTGAAGCACGAGCAGAAGTTGAAGAGTTTTCCAAAGTTAGCGAGACCTTAAAAACCTTGCTTCAATACGTCACAACAAGTATACCAAAAATAGTAGGATTTGTTGTGAAAAATTTAGCTATCGGTGCTATCTTGTGGGGTGTAAATGTTATTCTTAACAAATCGCTTCCCCATAAACACCAATCCAAGGATTTACAGAGAAAGCGTGCTGTGATTAAGGCATTAACCGCAGTCATTAAAAATGAAACAGGCCTCAGTGAAAAGCTCCTAAAGTGGATGACGGACCACAAAGATGATATGATTCAACTGGAAGAATTTGAAGTACCAATGGAATCAATTATTCAGAAATACATTGGACCAGTATCTGATGTACGTAATGTTTTGCTACTTTTTATTTACGTTCTAGTAACAATATATACAGCAGTTATCATCAAAAGTTTACATACATACAATGGAAATGAATAATTTCTAGGAATTTCTCAAAACCCCAAAATTGAGTTCCTGCCAGCAGAGAGAGAATTGAGGCATCCACTTCATTTATTATTAAATGTAGTAGTAACCTAGTATCAGTTGTAAGAATTCCGTTTGTGTAATATTTAATACCAATTCAGATTTTAGAACATACAGCAGCAACAGGGTAACACTGTATTTTAAGCAGTTATTAGGGAGTTATTAACAATGTTTTTCAGGAACCAATCCTATCTAATACTATAGCTTTTCTCTTATTAGCAACCTCTGGATAATGGCAACTTTTTGATGGCTACCAAGTGATTGTTAATAAGCAGCATTTACCATGTGTATATACTTTCGTGGCCTGCCTACTACATCATTAGAAACTGAAAGGTAGGGTATTAAATACTTCTTCTGTGCTGATTTGATGTTTGATATTTCACAATTTGATGTTTTAGGCCGTTGAGCAAGCCTTCAAAGTTGCAAACTCACTCACGAAAAAGATTGACGGGAAAACCCAGATCAACATCCCAACAGCAGAAGACATCCAGGAGTTCCTTGCAGCTGCCGATGCATTTCTCCAAGCCTTCAGTAATTTGATTCAGTTTGTCTCCACACATGTTCAACAGATTAAAGAGCTTAAAACCTTTCCATTGACACAGGCAGACATTGACTCTCTTAAAACTCAGCTGGATGATGCTAAGGCCTTACCTTTGTGGTAAACAAAAAATATGTCTTGACTTTTGATAATGTATAGGATCAAAAGAGACAGGCACACACTGCTCCAAAAGCTTGCATTTTTCTCATATTCACGATTAAAACAGCTAATAATAAACTCTGGAAAGTTAAAATATTCAAAATGCAGTTTTTGTTTTCTGGTATAACTGTTTATTAACATAGACGTGAATGATTAAAACACAATTGTTAATAGAAATACAATGCTTGAGCTTCAACTAAACACGACAAGATTAAAAAAGCAATATAATTGTGTGTATTTTTCATTTACCATTTTTTATTCTTCTCAAGTATAAATGTTGTTGTGATATATGTGACTCATATTATTAAGTGGCTTCTTATTAAAAAAAAAAACAAAAAAATATGGTGTCAAGGCTATATATAAATAGCAACAATGTTGGTATGTCCATTTGCTTTTGCCCTTAAGGCCTAATTACAACATATACTAGAATGAAAATGTTTTAAGTTATAGCCTACTAATAGAGCATTACATTCATGTTTAGTTGCTATTTTTAATCTCAAATATATTAATTATTTTGACATATCTATCACTATCATGTGGCAGTCAGTCAAGGTCATTCTTAGGTGCAAAAAACATGGCCACAGAATGTACCAAGTGGGTATGGCCATGTAACTGAGAAAATAATGAGAAGAGTTGAATGTGTTGAAATGTGTTCACTCTAGAATATGTTGAAATTAGGCCTTTAAGGAGGCAAAAAACATACATCAGAAGTGATTGGGTCTGATGAGCACGTACAAAATGCCAAAAAATAAAGATATAGTCATTGCTTTTACACTCACCTAGTTCTGAGGTGTTTTATTTTTTGTTCAGGAATCAGTCTTGTATTCTTCATTACCTGCAAGGATGAAAACCCTCATAAAACACACCCACCCACCCCCACACCCACACACACCCCATACACCACCCACCCACCCACACACACACACACACCAACACACACCACCCACCCACCCACCCACACCACACACACACACCACACCCACACACCCCACCCACCCACCACCCCCCACACACACACCACCCACCCACCCACACACACACACACACACACACACACACACACACACACACACACACACAGACAGACACACAGGAGGATGCAACATTGACAATGGATAATTGCAAAGCATATGACATGGTTTATTTAGATTTCTAGAAAGCTTTTGATAAAGTCCAAAAAAGATTAATTCTCAAACTGAGCAGTAGGGATTCAAGGAAATGCATGCACATGGATTAGGGAGTGATTAACATGTAAAAACAGAAAGTACTGATTAGAGGAGAAACCTCAAATGGAGCGAGGTAACCAGTGGTGTACCACAGGGATCAGTATTAGGTCCTCTGCTATTCCTAATCTACATTAATGATTTAGATTCTGGTATAGTAAGCAAACTTGTTAAATTTGTAGACAACATAAAAATAGGAGGAGTGGCAAACACTGTTGCAGCAGCAAAGGTCATTCAAAATGATCTAGACATTATTCAGAACTGGGTAGACACATGGCAAATGACATTTAATAGAGAAAAGCGTAAAGTATTGCATGCAGGCAAAAAAAAAATTATAAATATCATATGGGAGATACTGAAATTGAAGAAGGGAACTATGAAAAAGACCTAGGAGTTTATGTGGACTCAGAAATGTCTTCATCTAGACAATGTGGGGAAGCTATAAAAAAGGCCAACAAGATGCTCAGATATATTGTGAGAAGTGTTGAATTTAAATCAAGGGAAGTAATGTTAAAACTTTACAATGCATTAGTAAGACCTCACCTTGAATATTGTGTTCAGTTCTGGTCACCTCGTTACAAAAAGGATATTGCTGCTCTATAAAGAGTGCAAGAAGAGCAACCAGAATTATCCCGGGTTTTAAAAGGAT
Organism: Huso huso; assembly: GCA_036884735.1. Lineage (NCBI taxonomy): Eukaryota > Metazoa > Chordata > Actinopteri > Acipenseriformes > Acipenseridae > Huso > Huso huso. The sequence goes on from CM072682.1 coordinate 21,431,954, forward strand.
GTCGTATGCAGACAGGCTAAAATAATTGAATCTATTCAGTCTTGGACAAAGAAGACTATGCAGTGATCTGATTCAAGCATTCAAAATTCTAAAAGGTATAGACAATGTCGACCCAGGGACTTTTTTTTCGACATGAAAAAAAGAAACAAGGGCCAGGGGTCACAAATGGAGATTAGATAAAAGGGGCATTCAGAACAGAAAATAAGAGGCACTTTTTTACACAGAGAATTGTGAGGGTCTGGAACCAACTCCCCAGTAATGTTGTTGAAGCTGACACCCTGAGATCCTTCAAGAACCTGCTTGATGAGATTCTGGGATCAATAAGCTACTAACAACTATATGAGCAAGATGGGCCGAATGGCCTCCTCTCATTTATAAACTTTCTTATGTTCTTCTGTTTTATTCCCTCAGTGGGTGGGACCAAGTGCAACTCTGGTATAGAGAGTTCAGTGATACCTACCCAATGGGCAGGCATATCTCATACATAATGTTCGTTGGTGGTCGTCTTCTCTTTCAGGGAACCAGGGTTACATTAAGTTCTTCCATGAGCGTTTTAACTTTATTAAGAATACTACAGGCAAGTCGCTGAGGTATGTCATTTTGGAAGCCGCAGCATGTCGCTCAACAAACGACTCCCCCAGTTAATCAAAACGACCGTCAATTCTTTCCCTACAGGGAATTCTACTGTACCGGTTATTAATATTCATAACTATTACACCTGCACTCGCAAACTCCTGATATTTGGCTCAAACAAAGGTCAAGGTGTAGCATATTTCCAATAGTTATGAATCAAAATGTCGACCATTGTTTCCCTACAGGGAATTCTACTGCACCTCTCATTAATATTCATAACTATTATACCTGAACTCGCAAACTCATGATATTTGGCTCAATCAAAGTGAGTGAGCCCAATATCAGGAGTTTGCAAGTTTGAGTTAAATAGTTATTTAGTACTCATTTGGGTAATAGTTATATACTCAATAGGGTGTGCGTTGTCACTGAGCCAAATATCGTCATTTTCGTGTAGCTATACTGAAGGAGTTATGAATAACAACAGTGGGGCTGTGTTTACCGCAAAGTAACTTTTGAATATCGAATATCAAACCAATTTCACCGGGGTGTTTTATTTAGGCGTATATTTTACTTTTATTAAGTCTGCAGTCTGGAGTTTCAACAGAGCAACGCAGGCTCCGCAAGCAATCGCAAAGAAGCTCCCAGATCTATTTCTATCTTCTCCTTATATAGACAGTTGTTCTGAGCATACGTGACTTTTGTCACATATCTGCTAGTTCAACGCATGCAAGCATCCTGCTTCAACACCTGTAGGCAGCCAGACTAGACTTGTGGTTTATCTTGAGTTTTGTTTACCAACTGCTTCTATTGGTTACTGGTTTGTTGAGTCAGTTGCTATGGGACGTTGGTCCTTTACAAACATACTGATTGGTCCTTACATAGCTGATGTGACATCAGCTGAATATGCAAGCTCCCACAAGTCTAGTCAGCTGAAACCACAAACACATCTTTATACTTTATTTCTATATTTTATTTAATATACTTATAAAACAAAAAAACACATTATTCTATAACTAAAGTTCTGTTTGACCTACGGACCTAGCAAAGCCATCAAAGTGTACAGACAGTAAAGAGTAATTTTCCCAAGACACTATTCAACATAGATACATAAAGCAAATAAGAAGCTGTGCAATTGGCATATGTGGCATGATTGCCCTCTGTTCTGCCCCAATATACCACGTTGGGCCGGGCTAAATAGAAGTGGGGCTTGCAGAGGGGTTGCCCCTTGTCAGGTACCGGCAGAGAAATCGGTGGCCAAAAGTGATTTAACCAGTTAAATTCAAGGCTACTTCTTCAACATAGACAAATACATTTATGCACTAAAAGCCAGCGAATAAGAAGCTGAGCGAATGAGAAGCTGGCGAATAAGAAGCCAACTTCAGCCTTGTCTTTAAAACCACAGACATGTGAAACGTTTGTATGTAAATGGAATGTGTGTATAGTAAAAAAAAAAAAAAAGTGCTCTATTCCTAAACAGCAGTGTTTATACCTCATTATACCTGGACTCTTGACCGGAGGGTTGTGGGTTCAATCCTGGGTGAGGGACACTGCTGTTGTACCCTTGAGCAAGGTATTTTACCTAGATTCAGTATAAACAACTGGATAAATTGGTAATTGCATGTAAACATAATGTGATATAATTGTGACAATTGTAAGTTGCCCTGGATAAGGGTGTCTGCTATAAAATAAATAATAATAATTTAAATGCAATCTGCTGAACTATTTGCATTTGACTTGGTATTTGTATATTCTGAAATATAAGAATTTGCATTTGAATTTCAAATCATGGGAAAGCTTCAAAAATATTTCAATTTTAAACACTTTTCAATAATAATGCTCATAATAAAGTAGAGACTTTTCAGTATTGCTGGTAAAGTTGATTAACCTGAAAGATGCAAACTAAAGAGCACTTTTGTGAACTTCATGTTTATTAAACATAACAAACAAAACAAGTAAAAATAATAATTGTGCAATGCACACATATATAAACATATACATATATCTCATCATTTGTCAGTTTTCACAAACCTGGTCCTGCTGGCCCACTGTGTCTGCTGTTTGTGTTCCAACTGAGTTCTCAATTATTAAATTGATCCCCAATTAAACTAACAATTAGTGACTTAATGCAATGTTAGAAATAACTTGAAATATCTAACTCTTTTGGCTGCTTTCACAAACCCTGATCAGCACTAATCTTGAACTACTTTACCTGAGTTAACATTAGGTAGTCCTAGATTAGTATTAATTGAGGCTTGTGCAGCCAGCCATTTCTACAAATAATTCAAATGCTCTGATTAGACATTTTATTCATTCAATTGAGGGTTCAATTCGTAATTTAAAGCTCAGTTGGAACACAAATCAGCAAACACTGGGTCCTCAGGACCAAGATCGGGAAACACTGTTTTATGTAACTTACTTCCTATATTGGTACACACCTGTTAATTATTATGAACTATGTGATTACTGTGTTTATGTTGTTATTATATAAACTGCTTTCCTTGTATGTCACCTTGGATAAAGGCCTCTGCCAAATTCATGTTAATAAATTAACATTTGTTGTATGGGAAAGTATTTGAAGTCTGCACTCTCCTCTCCTCCTTCTCCTCTACTCTCTCCTCTGCTAAATGTACTTATTTCCAATCTGTAATCCAAGCCTCCACTAACAACCCCGTGAAACTATTCTCTACCTTCTCCTCCTCCTAAACCCTCCCCCTCCTCCTCCTCCTCTATCTCCCTGATGACTTTTGCCTCCTTCTTCTCTTCTAAAATCTCAGATATCCATAAACTCTTTAACACCTCTCCTCCCTCACCCCTCCTGCTCCAACCCCTACACCCACTGCATCCCTACTAACTCACCCTCCTTCTCCACCTTCTCGCCCCCTCTCAGACTCTGACCTCCTCCTGCTCCAGGGTCACAAACCCACCACGTGTGCCCTGGACCCCCCCCTCTCACCTCTTTCAAACTGCTGCCCTGCTCTACTTCCCTTCATCTCCTCCCTTCTCAACACCTCTCTACTTTCTGGTCTCTTTCCCTCTGCCTTCAAAAAAGCCTCTATCACTCCCCTCCTCAAAAACCTACCCTCGACCCCACCTCCTCCAGAGCTACCGTCCTGTCTCCCTCCTACCCTTCCTCTCCAAAACCCTCGGTGGGACTGTACACCGCCAGCTCTCTGCTTTCCTGTCCAACCACTCTCTGCTTTCGACCCTCTCCAATCTGGCTTCCGCTCTGCTCACTCCACTGAAACTGCCCTCCTGTCTGTCACCAACTCACTTTAAGTCTGCCCCAACTCATAAGTCTCTCCTCTGTCCTAATTCTCCTCGACCTCTCTGCTGCCTTTGACACTGTTGATCACTCCATTCTACTATCATCTCTCGCTGACCTGGGGATCTCTGGCACTGCTCTGGCCTGGTTCTCCTCTTACCTCTCCAACCGCACTTACCAGGTAACCTGGCATGGAGCAACCTCCCACCTCACCCTCTCTTAACTGGAGTCCCCAAGGGTCAGTCTTGGGTCCTCTCCTGTTCTCTCTCTACACCCGGCTCCTGGGCACCCTCATCGCATCCTATGGTTTCTCATACCATTTATATGCTGATGATGCTCAGATTTTCTCTCCTTCCCACCTCTGACTCCACCATCTCCTCCCGTATCTCTACCTGTCTGTCTGCTATTTCCTCCTGGATGCTTTCGCATCACCTTAAACTCAACCTCTCTAAATCTGACCTCCTTTTCTTTCCCTCCTCCTCCCCCTCCTCTGATCTCTCTCTATCTCTGTTTCCTCTGGAATCTACCACACACTCTCCCTCTTCCTCTGCTAAGAACCTCGAGTCACCCTGGACCCCTGCCTCTTATTCCCAGCACATCTCCACTCTGGCATGCACTTGTGGATTCTTCCTGAGCAACATCCGAAGAATCCGCCCTTCCTCACCAACCACGCCACCCAGCTCCTGGTCCAGGCCTTGGTACTCTCCCGCCTAGACTACTGCAAGCTCCTCCTGGCTGGCCTCCTCAGGTCATGCCTGTCCGCTCCCAGCTCATCCAGAACTCTGCTGCCCGCCTGGTGTTCTCTCTGCCTCGCTTCTCCCCGCAACTCACTACTCCGCTCACTCCACTGGCTCCCGATCACCGCTCGCATCCAGTTCAAGACTCTTGTGCAAGCCTACAGATGCCTTGACCAGACTGCACCCAGCTACCTCCAGACCCTCATCTCTCCCTACACACCCACTCGACCTCTCCGCTCCGCCTGCACTAGAAGACTGGCTCTACCTCCCACGGCTCCCCTGCCTCAAGAGCCGGCTCCTTCTCCACCCCTCGCTCCGCAGTGGTGGAATGACCTTCCTACAGATGTCAGGACCGCCCAGTCCCTGACCACATTCAGTGCCTCCTTAAGACTCACCTCTTCAGACAGCACCTGTAGAACTCCTCTGTTTTCCCCTGGGACACTATCACCCTTCCTTAAACGAGCTTTATTTGCTCTTATCTGCCCCCTATTTTACTGCATTTAATCCTGTACTTCAGAGTACTGTAATCTGCCAAGTGTTTAATCTGTAGTATTTTTGTAGTTAATCATATCCTGATGTAACTATCACTGTCACTGTTATCTGCTGTATTATTGAATTGTATTTTTTTGTCACACTTGTATTTGCTTGAACCAAAGTCATTGTATTTATCTTGTATTTATCTTGCTCTTATTGTATTATTACTTGTACTGTAACACTTGAAATGTATTTGCTTATGATTGTAAAGTAAGCCCTGGATAAGGCGTCTGCTAAGAAATAAATAATAATAATAATAATATTTGTATTTAGTTTGGTAGTAAATGTATCACATTTGCATTTGTATTAAGCAAATTCGCAAGAACATTGACATTGCCACTGGTCTCATCAATTTCCTACTATCTGGAAAACACAAGTATGCTCAAAACCATAACCATCACATTTAACAATGGAGTCACCCATACCTTTCAACATTTATGCTCAAAGTTTGAAATCATGGATAAAGTCGACATTGTTCAAGAGCAGTTCCCAGTCATTGGTGCTCATACAATCACCATTCACAAATTATTGTGATAGTTACATGAGGATATGATTAAGTACAAAATACTACAGGTTAAACACTTGGCAGATTACAGTATTCTGAAGCATAGGATTAAATGTAGTAGAATAGGGGGCAGATAAGAGCAAAATAGAGCATATTTAAATGAAGGGTGATAGTGTCCCAGGATACAGCAGAGGAGTTCTACAGGTGCTGTTTGAAGAGGTGAGTCTTAAGGAGGCGCTGAATGTGGTCAGGGGACTGGGCAGTCCTGACATCTGTAGGAAGGTCGCTCCACCATGCGAGCAAGGTGGAGAAGGAGCCGGCTCGGGAGGCAGGGAGCGAAACTGAGAGCCAGTCTTCTAGTGCAGGCGGATGAGAGGCTCAGTGGGGGTGTAGGGAGAGATGAGGGTCTGGAAATAGCTGGGTGCAGTCTGGTCAAGGCATCTGTAGGCTAGTACAGAAGAGTCTTGAACTGATGCGAGCGGTGATCGGGGAGCCAGTGGAGTGAGAGCGGAGTAGTGGAGTAGCGATGGGCTAAGCGAGGCAGAGAGAACACCAGGCGGGCAGCAGAGTTCTGATGAGCTGGAGCGGGACGGGCATGGACGAGGGAGGCCAGCCAGGAGGGAGTTGCAGTAGTCTAGGGCGGGAGAGTACCAGTGGGCCTGGACCAGGAGCTGGTAGCATAGTTGGTGAGGAAGAATTGATCTTTCCGGATGTTGCTCAGGAAGAATCGGCAAAGCGTGCCAGAGTGGAGATGTGGGAATAAGAGAGGCAGGGTCCAGGGTGACTCAAGAGTTCTTAAGCGGAAGAGGGAGAGAGCGTGGCAGATTCAGAGGAACAGAGAGAGAGATCAGAGGAGGGAGGAGGAAGGAAAGAAAAGGAGGTCAGATTTAGAGAGGTTGAGTTTGAGGTGATACGTGCATCCAGGAGGAAATAGCAGACAGACAGGTAGAAACGGAGGAGATGGTGGAGTCAGAGGTGGGGAAGGAGAGGAAAATCTGAGCATCATCACAAGAAATGGTATGAGAAACCTAGATGCAAAATGAGGGGCCCAGGAGCGGGTGTAGAGAGAACAGGAGAGGTTGACCCTTTGGGGACCCAGTTAAGAGAGGGGTGAGTGTGGAGGTTGCTCCACCAGGTTACCTGGTAAAGCGCGGTTGGAGAGTGAAGGAGGAGAACCAGGCAAAGTGCCAGAGATCCCCAGGTCAGCAAAGATGATAGTAGAACAGAGTGATCAACAGTGACAGAGAGGTCGAGGAGAAGGACAGAGGAGAGAGAGGCAGCTGGGCACACTTAAGTGAGTTGGTGACAGACAGGAGGGCGGTTTCAGTGGAGTGAGCAGAGCGGAAGCCAGATTGAGAGGGTCAAGCAGGAGTGGTTGGACAGGAAAGCAGAGAAGCTGGCGGTGTACAATCGCTCGAGGGTTTTGGAAGGAAGGGGTAGGAGGGAGACAGGACAGTAGCTCTGGAGGAGGTGGGGTCGAGGGTAGGTTTTTTGAGGAGGGGAGTGACAAATGCCAGGGGATGACTCTAAAAACAGTTAGGATGGATCGTGGTAACTCCATTTTCTCCTATGGACAAAGTTTTGTTGCACTTTCCACAGTTACTTCCTTAAGCAGTATCCACCTTATCAACTTTGACCCCACCTGCATCTACGCATGTCAAACTGCAGTTGAAGAGTACCATCGGCTCAGAGGGATTTATTGTCCGAAGTTGACAAGCTTGAAGGAGACTAACACGCACAAGGGACACAAGGTAAAAGATTGTGTGCATTTCATTCACCGAGCCATCATTAATGTTCAGGAACAGCAAAAGTCTCAGTCTTCTAAGAGAACATTGCACTTACACATCCATTCAGAGGCTTGAGCAACCCCAATTTCACCTCATGCTATGCAAATGCAGCATTGCAGTGCCGCCTTCACTTTCAACCTCTGAAGGATTCATTAAAACACAGTCAACAAGAGGCTATCAGGAGCTCTGTTCACAAATAGGATCACTTGCCATCCACTGCGTCTCTAACTACTGTGGATATTTGTCACTTCTTAGGAGAACCTTTCAATAGAGGTGAGCAGCAACATGTTGCAGAGTTTCTCACCAAATTGTCTGAAATTTGTCCTGAAGTATCTTGCATGGTTTCAGTCACAATAAGTCATGGCATTCTATGTACTACATATAACTACTGCTCATCAAACCGAGAGGTGTTGTATATTTATCCTCTACATGTACCTGCTGGTACAGATTCCATGTGTTTGGAAGAACTCATTTATAGAAATGACAAATGGGCAATGATTCCTGGTAGCAAATGTAGGCAATGCAACATTTCTCCAATCATGAAACGTGAACTTATTCAATCAGCAGGGAGACTGATTGCAGTCCAACTTATGCTTTGGGAAACCAAACCAGACGGGACCGTTACAAAATGACACAATGCTAAGTTTACTGCTGTGCAGAACAGCACAATTACTGGGGACAACAGGAATTACCAATTAGATTCCATTATCATACACCAAGGACAGGATGCTACTTTAGGACACTATGTGTCTGTTCTTGCTGTGGGAGCTACTGGAAAATGGTGCATGCAAATGATGCACTTATTGAAGTCAAACCATGGTCAAGAAATGCAAACAAAATGTATATGTCCTTTTATGAAGAAATCTAATGCTTTACAAATGCCTTAGCCTAAGTTCATAAGACCACTATATCAAGGAGAATAATGTTTTTTTCCAGCATTAAAATGTGTTAGTATACTACCCTTTAGCACGGACATGCACATGTACCTTTTGAACCATTTATAACATTGTAGTATTGTACCTACGTAAATATCAATATATCAATACCTACCAAAATAGACATATTGTTTTCACCTGTCATGCAACTATAAGAATATAATGTTTACACTTTCAATACTGTCCAAAAGTCCCTTCTACCATTATTTTACTTTCAAATATTTTCTCATTTCTCTTATATTACTCTACTTATTATTCTCTTGTAATGTCTGTCTGTCTATTTACCATACACATTCTCAAATATCTTTTCCCTCGCTTTGTTCATTATTTGATGAAGTAAAAAAAAGTGATATCTATAACAAAAATGTAAAAAAAAACAAGTTAAAAAACGCAACAGCCGTTTAAAGGGGTGATATCAAACACAAAAGCCCAAGTTAGGAGAAGCAGTTAGGCCAATCTTGTCAAGCATCAAGCAAATAGGCACAATTGGAAAGGTGCTGGGGCACACACATACACTGAGAAACACACACACTATAAACACACAGTCTCAGTGTGTGTGTGAGTGTGTGTTTCAGTCACTTCAAGTCATACAAAGAGAATTTCAAGTGGTTTGAACTTGCAACATGATGTTCTTGAAGAGCACATGACCTTAGCCCGCTGTGCCACTGTGCATTTCAAGTGGAGCGATAAAGTGGAGCGAAGCGATCAAAAAAAGGCGCCAAGTTAGAAGCAAGAATTGTGTGAATCTTGGGCCCCAGCACCTTTCCAATTGTGCCTATTTGCTTGATGCTTGACAAGATTGGCTTAATTGCTTCTCCTAACTTGGGCTTTTGTGTCTGATGTCACCCCTTTAAACAGCTGTTGCGTTTTTCTAACTTTGTTTTTTTACATTGACAATGTTTTTGTTATAGATATCTATATACATTAGAAACATTTGTTAGTGTCCGCTGAAATTACTTAAATCGCATATATTTTTTAATGTGATTTATTTTCAAATACTTATAAAAGTTATAATTAATATGTGTATTCATTTGTCATCTGTGGTTAATATATATATATATATATATATATATATATATATATATATATATATATATATATATATATACAGTACTGTGCAAAAGTTTTAGGCAGGTGTGAAAAAATGCTGTAAAGTAAGAATGCTTTCAAAAATAGACATGTTGATAGTTTATATTTATCAATTAACTAAATGCAAAGTGAGTGAACAGAAGAAAAATCTACATCAAATCCATATTTGGTGTGACCACCCTTTGCCTTCAAAACAGCATCAATTCTTCTAGGTACACTTGCACAAAGTCAGGGATTTTGTAGGCATATAGTCAGGTGTATGATTAAACAATTATACCAAACAGGTGCTAATGATCATCAATTCAATATGTAGGTTGAAACACAATCATTAACTGAAACAGAAACAGCTGTGTAGGAGGAATAAAACTGGGTGAGGAACAGCCAAACTCAGCTAACAAGGTGAGGTTTGCTGAAGACAGTTCACTGTCAAAAGTCATACACCATGGCAAGACTGAGCACAGCAACAAGACACAAGGTAGTTATACTGCATCAGCAAGGTCTTTTCCAGGCAGAAATTTCAAGGCAGACAGGGGTTTCCAGATGTGCTGTCCAAGCTCTTTTGAAGAAGCACAAAGAAACGGGCAGCGTTGAGGACCGTGAGGCGCAGTGGTCGGCCAAGGAAACTTACTGCAGCAGATGAAAGACACATCATGCTTACTTCCCTTCGCAATCGGAAGATGTCCAGCAGTGCCATCAGCTCAGAATTGGCAGAAAACAGTGGGACCCTGGTACACCCATCTACTGTCCAGAGAAGTCTGGTCAGAAGTGGCCTTCATGGAAGACTTGCGGCCAAAAAGCCATACCTCCGACGTGGAAACAAGGCCAAGCGACTCAACTATGCACGAAAACACAGGAACTGGGGTCCAGAAAAAATGGCAGCAGGTCTGGACTGATGAGTCAAAATTTGAAATATTTGGCTGTAGCAGAAGGCAGTTTGTTCACCGAAGGGCTGGAGAGCGGTACACGAATGAGTGTCTGCAGGCAACAGTGAAGCATGCTGGAGGTTCCTTGCAAGTTTGGGGCTGCATTTCTGCAAATGGAGTTGGGGATTTGGTCTGAATTAATGGTCTCCTCAATGCTGAGAAGTACAGGCAGATACTTATCCATCATGCAATACCATCAGGGAGGCATCTGATTGGCCCCAAATTTATTCTGCAGCATGACAACGACCCCAAACATACAGCGAAAGTCATTAAGAACTATCTTCAGCGTAAAGAAGAACAAGGAGTCCTGGAAGTGATGGTATGGCCCCACAGAGCCCTGATCTCAACATCATCGAGTCTGTCTGGGATTACATGGAGAGAGAAGCAACTGAGGCTGCCTAAATCCACAGAAGAACTGTGGTTAGTTCTCCAAGATGTTTGGGCCAACCTACCTGCCGAGTTCCTTCAAAAACTGTGTGCAAGTGTACCTAGAAGAATTGATGCTGTTTTGAAGGCAAAGGGTGGTCACACAAATATTGATTTGATGTAGATTTTTCTTCTGTTCACTCACTTTGCATTTTGTTAATTGATAAATATAAACTATTAACATGTCTATTTTGAAAGCATTCTTACTTTACAGCATTTTTTCACACCTGCCTAAAACTTTTGCACAATACTGTATATATATATATATATATATATATATATATATATATATATATATATATATATATATATATATATATATATTTCTCCCCTATAAATTACTCTGGACTTAAAGCAGACAGTGGCCTTTTATCATTGAGGTAACATTATATTATAATTTTATGTGTATATCTATGTTGACAGTAGAGAAGTCAAGAGAAAATATAGATTGAAATTAATCCAAAAAAAATCAAACTGACTCTTAGAAATTTCATCAATTTAAACATATCTGGAAATAAAACTTTTGTATCTAAAATCTGTATTTTCTCTTGACTTTCCTACTATAAATGATCAGGAGTAAACAAGGCTCAGACTTTAAGTGTGTTTGAAAAGATAATTGTGACAACTCTGCAGCCTGAAATGGAGAATCCAAAAGCTGCAGGACCAGTTTTTCATCTAGCCAAGCACTCAGCATTCCCTGCATAAACTAGTTTGTACTGCCTTGATCTGACTGCAACAGCTCAGGTTACACCAGGCTTGTGTCCCCAGAAAACAAAACTTAAAACTTACATTTTGCATTGTAATATATATATATATATATATATATATATATATATATATATATATATATATATATATATATATATATATATAATGTAAAACACCCTAACAATGCATCAATTACAGAAACACTGGTCTCTCTACTCAAAGCATTTTACACAAATTTGCTATTATTGACACTTACTCTAAAAGGAGTAAAATGTAAGAAGTCACAGCACACATGCTTAATATGTATAGATGTTGTGTGATGAAATCGTACTTCATAACTTGCATTTTATGTCAACATTTACAGCTCTAAAAAAAAAAAAAATGATGATAATAGAATGTGCAAAAAATGCTTTGAGTATAGAGGCCATTGAATATACCTCACTGTACCAATATACATCAATGTTTTCTAAATTTCACATTAGCTACAGATCATTTATTATTATTTATTTTTAGCAGACGCCCTTATCCAGGGCGACTTACAATTGTTACAAGATATCACATTATTTTTACATACAATAAAACTTTTTTTTTTACACATTATTTTCATCCAATCTCAATGTAGATACACTGATGTATATTAATTGTAAGTTATTAATCATGTTGTAATTTGCTCTTTGTATTTCAGTTACATATAACAGCAGTGAAAGGAGGAGTGTTGCCTGAGGTGAAACGGTGTACCCAATGCTGCACTTTGTACCACTGTCCATTTTGCCAGCCAAGCAAATATAAACCCAATAAACGCCACCATTTAAAAAAAAAACTTGGATGTCCATCTAAAGGGTGCAGTGCAGTGTGATGGTTTGTTATTTAATGGTTTTTACATGTAACATTGTTGAAGGTTGTTTAATATATTTAGTGAACGATATGCATTTCAAGTAAAATATTGTGCATAAAGTCATTAATACTTATTGTTTACATATGTTTATTTAAATGTTTATAGAGAATGCTCAGGAATACTCACTTGCAAATACAGTAGGCTACATAATTATTCATACCCTTTATTCAGTGTAAATGAAATGGGGGAATTAGTTTACATTCATTATTTCTTGCTATATCATAAAAACATATCTGTCAAAAATAACTGCATTTTAATTTTTAATATCCAAACTGCATTATATATTTGTAATAAAGTTCTTTGTTTGCAATTTTGATCTCCTTGTTTGTTTTCATGGTACTTTTGACAGGAAAGCAGGACTTCAATCAAAACAGATAAATAAGTGCTTTAAATAATAATAAAAAAAAACCCTTCAGACAACTGTGAATGAATGACTGTGTTAACATCTACTTTGTCAGGGGTGCAGAACTCTGGGCCAAGAAGGTTTTCATTTTTTGATCCCCCTAAGGCCTTCATTACCTGATTTGAATTAATTTGCTTAATTGGACAAGTTTACCCTTTTATTTGCTCTTAAGCAGTTGGAGATTTACAGACAGCTACAAAAACCTGCTGGACTGACTGCGACTCTAGAGGAGCAGAATTGTGCACCACTAAATGTATATATTATACTTGTTGTGGGATTTTGACAATTTATCTGTGGGAAAATTAAACACGTTCAGTCCAAATGTTTATTAATCGGAGAACATGTGGATGTCAGTAAATGCATTATTACAAATATTAACCATCCATCCATCATCAGTAACCTCTTCATCCAATACAGGGTCACGGTGAGCTGGAGCTTAACCCGGCAGACACGGTGCAAGGCAGGACTACACCCAGGATTGGACACCAGTCCAACTCTCACACTCACACAAGCATGCACACAGAGGGCAATTTAGAGTGACCAATCAACCTGACCAGTATGTTTTTGGTTGAGGTGGGGAAACCAGTGTGCCTGGTGAAAACCAACACGAACACGGGGAGAACATGCAAACTCCCTGAAGCGGGGAATCAAACCTGGGACCCTGGAGCTGTGAGGCAGCAGCGCTAACCACCACACCACCATGCCACAAACTATAACCTAATATACATGATAAATCATAAGAGCAAAGATTGTAATCAAGTTCTTCGTTATTATTATTATTTCTTTCTTAGCAGATGCCCTAAGCCAGGGTGACTTACACTTGTTACAAGATATCACATTATTCTTTACATACAATTACCCATTTATACAGTTGGGGTTTTACTGGAGCAATCTAGGCAAAGTACCTTGCTCAAGGGTACAACAGCAGTGTCCCCCACCTGGGATTGAATCCACAACCCTCCGGTCAAGAGTCCAGAGCCCTAACCTCTACTCTCCACTGCTACCCTATGTGTATGTTGTGTATGTAATCAAAAAAATCTTCCAATTTTAATAGGAACAGATAAAATCCACTCCCTTTCTACTAATTCATTTCTATACCAACAAACATCACAGATGTGTTCAATGATTATAATCTTTAATACGAGGCTGTAGTTGGATTTTTATTTGCATCACAGCTTGTTATTTATTATTGTTATTATTTATTTATTAGTAGACGCCCTTATCCATGGTATCACATTATTGTTTACATACAATTACCCATTTATACAGTTGGGTTTTTACTGGAGCAATCTAGGTAAAGTACCTTGCTCAAGGGTACAGCAGCATTGAACCCACGACCCTCCGGTCAAGAGTCCAGAGCCCTAACCATTACTCCACACTGCTGCCCCACTATTGGGGGGTTTGGGGTTGGGGTTGGTTTGTCTTCAGTTCCACTTTTAGCCACTAACTGTACCTATAGACAACCACTTTCACTTCAATACAACTGCACCTTGCTAAGAGACCCTTTTAATCACCACCTCTATGTGACTACATGCTAAATTGCTGTATTTTGTGTGTGTGTGTGTGTGTTTCACAAATGGACATAAATTGCTGTTGATAATTTTTTAGCTGATGCTTTTAATGTTAGCCTTAAGGCGTAATTCGGGGGATGCCGTAGAGGGCTCTCTCCCGCTTCGCGCTGCTTTTTTCTCATCCTAAGTCCTTTTCTTTAGCTAGTCTTACCTTCCCTCCGTAGCGTTCTGCCCCGTAAGCATCAGCCGTTCTCTTCCCGGGCGGAAGCTGATCCCAGTTCAGCCTCATTTAGCTTTTTCAGCCAATCACAATGCAGCACTCGCCACATCGATTATTAGGGCATGGCCAGCGCTGCTCAATGTATGTTATTGGCTGCCCCTCCTGTCTATCTCTCGCTCTCATTCTATTTTAACCCAGCACTATTTTCGCTTCCTTGTCTGTGTTTGTTTTTTGTTCCTCCTCCTCCCCTCCTCTGCTCCTTTCTCGCACTATCGCACAGTGCTCCCTCACAGGGTCTCCTCTGGGGGAAGTGAGTCTCAACCACTGCCCCTGGCTGTCCACCTGAGGGGGCCCACATCCTATTCCTCTGCTTTTCTTAAAGCCCTCTCAACCACTGTCCCATCTCCTCTCTTCCGTTTCAGGTCCAGGACCATTTCAGCCCCCTTATACAGTAGGCGGCCTCCACCTGAGGGGACCCCCGGCCAAGGGGGTTTCTCATCCTATTCTTCTGCTGCTTATGCTGCCTGAGGATGCCTAAGCCTCAACCTTTGCTGTCCCATCCTCCTCTTCGTTTCAGGTCCAGGACCATTTCAGCCCCTTTATACAGTAACACCCAGCATTTTCCTCCACCTGCCGCAGCGGGCCCCTGACCAAGGGGGGGTCACCTATCTCGTCCTCGGTATTTTCTCTGTCTTTTCTCCTCCTAAATGGACCCGAGACACTTTTCCTAAGTTTATATTCTCCTCTCACGCGCCCCAGCTGCCAGCTTTGCTGCCTGAGGATGCTGCACTGAGTTGCGGACAGGATCTGTCCTTTGTCCTGTTCGTCCCCTTCCTGTCTCTTGCTCCATTAAACACCCAGCAGCCAGAGGATGCTGCCTGATAGAATATCGGGAGCGAGAGTCAAATTTGTTGTATGTTATGTGTCATTAAACTTTGCATTCTTTCTCTCTCACTTTTACGTCACCCAGCAGTCGGAGGATGCTGCCTGAGAAGCTGAAAGTGTTTATGATTCTAAAGATATTGCTGGCCTGGACACTGTCATTCTCCCTGGGAAAAGATAACGCCGCCCAGCAGCCAGAGGATGCTGCCTGAATCTTGTAATCAGTCATTCAGCCGAGAATGGAAAACTCTTTGTCTACCCTATCTCGTCCTGCTATCAGTATCTAACCTCAGTGTTACTAAGCACCATTCCCAAACTCCATCCTCAATCTCGCCATGCCTCTCAAACTTGTCTCACTTTTTAAACTCCATGGAAAATCAGAGGACCCCCTCTCAAGCTCTCATTAACCGCTGGGAGAACTCCTTTGAGTCAAAACTGGAGGGTCACATGTGAGCCGGAGCCTAAAAAAGGCATACACAGGGTACAGGGCTATGAGACTACTGAATCCCCTGGACGGACGCCAGTCCATCGCAGGGCACCACACACACACACACACACTCACACAGAGGGCAATTTAGAGTGACCTTCAACCTGGACAGCATGTCTTTGGACTGTGGGAGGAAACCGGAGACATTTGGAGCGAACAGGGGAGAACATGCAAAAAAACTCCACACAGACTGCAAATTAACAGTTATGGAAGGTTGTATATATATATATATATATGTTTTCTTATATATATATATATAAAATAAATATATATATATATATATATATATATATATATATATATATATATATATATTAAAACTGATTGCACAATGGTTATATATATATAGGCCTGTATTTTTATTTTACATCTACATTGAAATTCTAATTTCAGTTTGTATTTCAAAGCAGGTCAACATGATATGACCAAAGGGACTTAAACAAAGGGATCATCATTCAACTTTGATAAATCAATTGGCATATGAGCTTAAAGGACAGAACAAAAACTGGGATGCAAATAATATGAGTGACAACCTGAACTTCAGCATCCTATATTTTATTGCATATACCTAGGCTAACCTATACAGACATGTAAGCATGTCAATTTTACATTGTAAATAAGATGAGAATGACACACATAATTCTTACTTTAATACGATTAAGTAAATGAAGATTGTGTGACGCTACACCCCTATAAACATGTACCACGGTTCTATAGTGTAGCTATACTATTATTATTATGGTTGTACTGCATTATTGTAACACAGGGAATTGTACATTGATGGTGTAGGATACATATATTATACAATACAATTGGACTTTCACAGATACCATCGTACCTTGTTCCAAAATCCAGTGGTACATTTTTATAGGGTTCCGTTCTAACAGTATTGTTGCAATAGAAACAAACGGATAATTGAACAGTTTCCAAAGAAGCGGAGGGCAGTATATTAATCAGAGAGTATCAAGCAATATTTTTAAAATACGTTGACATCAAGACCATTCCCAACAATGCTTGCAGATTTTTTTTTTTTTTTACATACATTACATACCGCAAATAGTTAACGATTACCGCTTTTGTATATATTATATGGAAACGTAAGCGCATTAATTAATACTGCCTTTATAAATGTAATGATGATTAAATGGTTTATTTAGAACGCAATGTCGGCAATGTCGATGTATTCATTATTTGAAAAACATAAATAAAATGGGCGTATTACATGTTACGACATTGACAATACAGAGAAAAGTAGATTCTGTAAACAAAAAAAAAACGACTTCTCATGGTTGGGATCAGTGCATCAATGTGAGGACTTGGAAATTGCGTCCGTGTAGAGGCGGAGTTATAAGAGTACCGGGCTTGGGGGCACAGGGGAGAAGTTTGCCCTGAACTTCGACTGGCAGGCAGGTCTGCCTATTAGGCAGATAATAAAACACCTCTCCGCGAAAACCCGCCTCCTCAGTTACATCACAAAGGAAACACGCCTTCTAAGGGCAAAAGCTGCCTGTTTCCACTCCCTCACATTCAAACTGAAAACTGCGCGTTGTATTTGTGGCACAGAATTAGCATTTTGTCCGACATAATGAGTATTTTGTGCACATAATTATCATTTCGTCCCACAAAATTGTATTTTGTGGACATAATTAGCACTGTGTGCTACAAAATGTGTATTTCATTCCACAGAATGTCTATTTTGTGCACAGAATTAGCATTTTGTCCCACAGAATGTGTATTTCGTCCCATAAAATGTTGTTTTGTGCACAGAATTTGCATTTTGTGCTACACAATGTGTATTTCGTCCCACAAAATTAGTTTTAGCCCCACAAAATATGCATTTTGTCCCACAAAATGATAATTGTATGTTAAATTATTTTGTGGACAAAACTGAAAACTTACTTTGCTTTTCGTGGACAGAATGTATACTTGACTGTTCATTATGTCCACAAAATGATCTAAGAAAAAATGTATTTTGTGCACAAAATGAAAACATTTTATTTCATTTTGTCCACAAAATGAAAACTCTCTTTTGCCTTTTGTGGACAATATTATATACATTTGTTTTTTCGTTTTGTGGGACGAAATACATGTTGTAATGTATTTTGTGCACAAAAGCCCTTTCGTGGGCAAAATAGTGCATGACACAAACGGCGCCCCATAGCAGACCTGCCTGCCAGTCGAAGTTCGGGGCAAACTTCTCCCCTGTGCGGCTTGGGGTGTGAGGCGTGTGTCGTCCGTCTTGCAAGTATACACTGTTGGCGTTCCCTGCGTTCAGAGATCATTCTGCGCGGATTCTGTCTTGTTTAGCCAATATTCTTGTAAGAATGAGTGCGTTCTGCACAGATCTGCCCAATTGTACACATTGTGGACTATTATGTGAACTGCGCATATCAGTGCAGAACTGAGGAAATCTGCGCTATAAGAACGCACCCAAAGTTCAGGATCTGCGCAGAATGATCGCCGTGAACGCCCCCAGCTCTCCCAGACAGACACATACAATCACATGACAAGGCTAGCTTGTTGTTTCCTGGTTGCTCCTGCGGTCTCCTGATCCGCCGCTTGTAACACTATCATTTTTATTGTTTATTTTATTATTATTGCCGCGGTGGCGGGTCCCGGTGTCAGGCATGGCGGACGGCGAGAAATCCCCGCTCCTCTCCTACAAACCAAGCGACTTAGCTATCGGCGGAAGCGGCGCAGTGTTGCCCGGGCCAGCGGCGGCGGCGGCGTACGGGCTGCCCTGCCAGCCGCAGAGTGAGTGATAATAATAATAGTTGTTGTGTCATGCATTTATATAGCGCCTAAATATTATATTGGTACCGTGTAGCTGATGCTGGGTTGTTAACTAACCACGATAAAACTAGGGTAATGGTTACAGCACAGCAGCTTACAGCAGGGGTTCCCAAACTTTTTCACTGGGGCCAGGCCCACCTGATCAGTTGTATTAGGTACTGCGGCACACCAATAGCTGTCAATACTGTCAATAAACGTAATGTAAATTCTTATTTTATTTGAAAATATTTCATTTTTTTTATTAGAAAATAACAATGAATATGTAGTGGGATTTTTTTTTTTTGTTTTGTTTTTTGTTTTAGTAATAAAATGAATTCCAAAACCAAACCTTTATTTTTAGATTATTATCATTATGTTGTTACATTAGGAACCTGTCCAACTAAACATCATTAGAAATGCAGCTATTTTCAATGGTCATCAAACAAAAAAAAGAAGGAAACGTTTCTTATTTTCCCCATTCATAAATATCTGAACAGTAATTCCTTCTGAGTAAAACAATACCTCGTTTCCACAGAACTCGAGTATGCGCCCTAATTGCCATAGCCTCATAAAAAAAAACGCTGTTTTTTAAAGCAGCTACTGTAGCTGTGCCCTCATAAAACTACACACACGGCTTTCATTTTATTAGAATTAAAGTGCATAGAGTTACACAGAAACTCAACCCAAGCTTGATGCTGAGTCTAGCTTTTAATTTATATAAAATTCTTATGAGTGTGTATGAATCTTGTTTTTAAAATGTTAATTTTACTTACTGCTTAAAAACTGTCCTACATAAAATACGTATTTTCCTTCTCAGATGCTGTAATTGCAAATACTTGTAAAAATGTATATATATCGTTAGAAGAAAAAATAATTCCAAAACATCGATCCATTTATAATTCAAAGTGTTATTCATAACTGCTTTGTTTTTGTATTTCTTAAGACAACAAGTATATTTCTAAAATTCGAACCCTTTTTCCTCTGGTTTGTCTGATGCACCCATAACCTTGCATGTTATGAATAAACTTTTTTTTTTTTTTTTTTTAAATATAAACTAATACCTACAAAGGGAAAAGAGAGCCTTGTATTGCTACTTTTTTTCTACCACTCTGTACAGCGCAGATGCAAATTAAAGCTAACATGCAGTTAAGAACATAAAGTTTACAAACGAGAGGAGGCCATTCAGCCCATCTTGCTCGTTTGGTTTTTAGTAGCTTATTGATCCTAGAATCTCATCAAGCAGCTTCTTGAAGGATCCCAGGGTGTCAGCTTCAACAACATTACTGGGGAGTTGGTTCCAGACCCTTCTATTTTCTGTTCTGAGTGCCCCTTTATCTAATCTCCATTTGTGACCCCTGGTCCTTGTTTCTTTTTTTAGGTAAAAAAAGCCCCCTGGGTTGACATTATCAGTACCTTTTAGGATTTTGAATGCTTGAATCAGATCGCCGTGTAGTCTTCTTTGTTCAAGACTGAATAGATTCAATTCTTTTAGCCTGTCTGCATACGACATTCCTTTTAAACCCAGGATAATTCTGGTTGCTCTTCTTTGCACTCTTTCTAGAGCAGCAGTATCCTTTTTGTAATGAGGTGACCAGAGCTGAACATAATATTCTAGATGAGGTCTTACTAATGCATTGTAAAGTTTTAACATTACTTCCCTTGATTTAAATTCAACACTTCTCACAACATATCCGAGCATCTTGTTGGCCTTTTTTATAGCTTCCCCACATTGTCTAGATGAAGACATTTCTGAGTCAACATAAACTCCTAGGTCTTTTTCATAGTTCCTTTCTTCAATTTCAGTATCTCCCATATGATATTTATAGTGCACATTTTTGGCCGTTTTGTTTTAGATTTAGATTTGTCTACTTTTGGGATGTAATTGTTTTGCACCTCTAGTACTACATTTTTAAAAAACAGCCATCCTTTTTCTGTGGATGTTTTCTCTATTTTACTCCAATCTACTTCTGTTAGTCTCTGTTTCATGCCTTCATAGTTTGCTTTTCTAAAATTGTAAACCTTAGCTTTAGTCATTACTTTTGGGGTTTTAAAAAACACTTCAAATGAGACCATGTTGTGGTCTGAGTTTGCCAATGGCTCTCTGACCTCTGTTTTAGTTATTCTGTCTTTGTTATTTGAAAAGACTCTAGTCGGTGCCTTGACAAATTGCGTTAGGAAGCAGTCATTTGTCATTTCCACCATTTCAATTTCGTCCGTCGTGCTCCCCACCGGGTTCTCCATTTTATATGGGGAAGTTGAAATCCCCCATTAGTATGGCTTCTCCTTTTCACACGCATTTCGAATGTCATTGTATAACAGATTATTTTGCTCAGCGTCTGAATTTGGCGGTCTGTAGCATGCTCCTATTGTTATGCCCTTTGAATTTTTGTCCATTATTCTGACCCATATTGATTCGGCATTGTTTTCTTTGTCCAGATTTAACACCTGGGCTTCAAGACTATTTCTTATGTATAGCGCTACCCCTCCGCCTCTTCTGTCCTGCCTGTCTTTCCTATACAGTGTGTACCCACTAATATTATATTCGTCTCCATCACTCTCAGACAACCAAGTTTCTGTAACACCTATCACATCGTACTTACTTGTTAGTGCAGTAGCTTCAAGTTCTAACATTTTGTTTCTCAGACTTCTAGCATTTAGACAAATACATTTAATGGCTGTCTTACCTGAGTTGTTGCCTTTGTTTTGATGTGGTCTCCCTTCTGTTTTTTTGTTTTCTCCCCCCGTCCTTTCTAGTTTAAATGCTTCTGGACCTCCTCAAGGATCCTTTCTCCAAGTAGATTGGTTCCCTTTCTGTTTAAGTGCAGTCCATCCCACCTATATAGATAGTCCTTGTTGTAGAATGTGCTCCAATGTTCAAGAAAGGTGAAGCCTTTCTGTGTGCACCACGATTTCAGCCATGCATTTTGATTTTGTATTTCCAGCTGTCCATATGGTCCTTTGCAAGGTGCTGGCAGTATCCAAGAAAATACCACAATTTTGGTCTTGTCTTTTAATTTCCTTCCTAGCTGTCTGAATTTGTTTTGCAGGGATCTTGGTCTGTCAACTACCACCAGGTCATCTCCTGTTCGTTCTAGGAGCCTGTCCATGTTCTCAGTGATGTGCATGACAGAGGCTCCTGGAAGGCAGCACACTGTTGTTGTAATGGGGTCCAGACTGGAAACTGAACTTGCTGTGTTTCTCAATGAGTCCCCAACAATCATGACCTCCCTTCTTTTTGCTGCCTGGCCAGCACTGTTTATAGGGTCCTGGATGTTGTTCCTTTCATTTTCTTGATGTTAGTTTTGGTCATCTAAATTTTGAAGTGGCTCAAATTTGTTGGATGTTTGGATTTCTGGTGGTTGTGTTTGACGAAGTTTCTTTTTTTCCACTGCTTCTGCCTATCTGAACCCAGCTGTTTCGACCCTTTTCCATCTCCCTGGTGGCTTTCAGTCTGCTAGGGGTGCAGACTTCCATGAATTGTGGGTATGCCAGCTCCTCAAGCTCCTGTTGCTGTCTTATTTTCTGCAGCTCCATTTCTAACACACTTACTCGTTTAAGCAAGTCCTGGATCGTGCGGCACTTTAGACACACTTGGTTGAGCTCTGTTGGGTTTTCTCGGATTTCCCACATCATGCAGTTGTCACAGATTACTGGCTTGAAGACCATGTTAATTTTTTTTTTTTTTGGAAGTTTAGTTTAGCTTCTGCAGCTGTCAACCTGCTTTCAAACTGCTTCTAACTGCGTTGTACTTGTCCACTTGTACTTCTCCCACGCTGTCGCATCCACATGCTGTCTTATATTAAGCTATGTTGCTCACATTATTGCAACATCACATCTTACACGACTTTAAGTTAATATATAAAATAATAATAATCACTGCTTCCGCGGCCCACCCAGGGATGAGTCACGGCCCACAGTTTGGGAACCCCTGGCCTACAGTACAGTATTGTATTGTACAGTATAATTCAAAAACACAAATAGCGCTCATTCAATGTCAAAATACATTTTTGTTGTGTACTAGAGTGTAGCACAGGACAGTAAAGTACAGTGCAAGTACAGTACTTAGTATAATGTTAAGACAGCCTGCGCTGTAATGTACAGTAATTCATGTATAGGCCTAGTCTTGCTAACGGTAATACAGACGCACAGACAGACACGTACGTAACAAGTTCATGTACCATCATAAACTGCTGAACTCAGTTCTACAGGGTCTCTCGAGCCTTGTAGCTTGTTGCGGTACACACGTATTATAGGAGCTGTAGTATACAGTCAAATATATCCGATTGTGTACTGTACAGTCTTAGATAGGTACACACTGACACACAAACACATACACTGAAACACACACACTAACTAATACACACACACACACTGACACAGTAACACACACACAGGGTTAGAAACTTCCGCTTGCCCGAGGCAAATTAAATCTGATGAGGACTAGTTGATGTCTGTGTCTCAGTAGTCCTCTGGGCGAGTACTTAAAACAAATGTACACATATACTCTCACGTTCAATCTTACGTTAAAAAAAAAAAACATGCAGGAAAGTCAATTTTCTAAAGGGTGTAGCAGTGGTGAATAAAAATTCACAAATAATGCTTAGAAAACAGTCACTCGGAACTGAAACCTCCCTTCATCTCCCCTGCAATGCCAACCCTACTTAATGATGTTTTACGTTTGTGATCTCCCTCTGCGCGGGATGCAAAGTTTATCGTTTGAATTTACTGAAACACGTTGCATCTTTTGAAGTAAGTGTAAAGTCATTTTACAGTAATGTGGAGATTTATACTGGGTTACGACCCTGACTGGTGTCATTAGCAAAGCGGGCCGGTTGTACTAACAAGGTCAAACAATAGGCCATGTTTTACTAAACATTTTAAAACTAATAAACAAACAAATACCATAGGGAACATGTAACAGGGCGAGGTGCCCTGTACATTGTTTTGTTTGTTTATTTTTAGAACGGGGTCCCCCTCTGCCCTGTGTTATTTTGTATATTATTATTATGGTATTTAAGTGTATATATTTAAGTGTTTATAGATGTGACGGCGTAGCCGTTTGTATTATTATTTAGTAGCGTGGATGGGAAGCCCCATCCACACAGTATTTAAACTCGTGCAGAAGGTGGCCATCTCCCGAATTAGTTAAGTGATTAATTTTGTTGCTAATCGGGAGATGGTCACCTGAATATAAAAAGCCTGCAGCTCTCCAACTCGGGGTGGGTGTTTTAGAGGAGTGTATGAGAGAGAGCGAGGAGAGCAAGAGTGAAAACAAAAACGAAACTAAAACGAAAGTAAAAGTAAAAGGATCAGTGACAGCTATTTGCCCAGCCTGACCTTTGTTTATATATTTTGTGTTCGTGATTTTATTTTGTTTAACCTTTTTATTTATTTTTGTTATTTAATAAAAACGGCGGCCAGCCGATTCTTTCTTTTGAACTGCAGTGCAAGGTGTCAGTATTTTTTCGTTCCTGCTTCTGCCGTGACGTCACCGTTTAGTCACCCTGTCACAGAACATTATCATAGTATGTTGGTTAAAACATAATAACACAGTATATTCATAATAAAGTTAAGTTCTTATCTATAAACAGTAACACGTTTAAAGCTTGGGACTCGCTGTCTGTAGCTTGGTGTTGTTTACATTATCGTCAGCATATTTTAAGTGATTGGAAGCTGAAATTACTTTTTTAAAACACACTTTTCTTATACCAATATAGTACTGCTGAGCGGTAATCAGTTTGTTCTAAACCCAGGCTTTAATCACTGATAATAGGTGCAGGTGGTGATTCTGTGAGCTCTCCGGGGCTCAAGCACCAATGGGGGAAAATAAGGTTCTGCACAGTGCAAATAAATCACCTGTTCTGTCAAATTATAGTGGATGCTTCAAAAGCAGAACTGTTACTGCAGCATTTAAAAATATAAAATATAGTATCTGTAGTAGATTCAGCGTCCGTCAGTTCTGGCAGATTCTACTGTACTTGCTGAAGCGGTTTTCTCCCACTGCTAATTAATAAAATAATAATAATTAAATAGCCACCTAACAATTTCATCCCGAGGGCTACAGTGAAACGTACTGTCTTTAAATTGGGACTTTAGTGAAGACCGCATGTGTACGTGCATTATAGATAGTAATTCATAGCCAGCCAGCATTTTTGTAAATAGCAACACGTAATGTACAATCAAATAAACATTGTGTCATCGCTGTCAGTTTCAGGCAGAGCTTCATGGTCGGCAGGGTGACACAGCTGAGAGAATGTTTTCCTCTGTCATCCCGTCTGGTGCTGTCAGTGTCAGTTTCTCAGCACACAAGAAACGAGGTGCAAATAGGTGACTGATCGATCTGTATGAGTGTTTACGAAGGTGCTTTGTTAAAAAAAAAAATGTTAGTCTAAATTTATAACGGTGTTTGTTTTTTAGCAAAATAAAATCTAAGCCTGTTTTTGGGACCCTGTCACACGGCTAGCTGAGTGGTGCCGTCAGAACCAGGAAATGAATACACAGAGAAATGAGGTGAAATGATGAAAGCGCTGTTGCGCGGTTTATTATAAATAAAAGGTTTAAACAAACAGAAGACAGGACACGGCACTTGCTCCAAAATAAATAGACAAACAAAACGGACTAACACTTAAACAAATGGTGGACGGACAGACACACAAACACGGTGAGTAAATAAACAAACAAGTATCGTGCTGGTCCTACCAGCACGCGATAGCAATTGTTATAAATATTTATCTTTAACTTTATTTCTCCTCCTCTCTCTCCCGTTCACTACTCACCGAACACCCAACCCCAAGTGAGTAAAACGTGCATCTATATATACTGTTGTGCCGGGATTCAATTACTAATTAATTATTCACTTGAATCCCAGCACGTGAATGAATTATGTGAAACCTCGTGCTCACATATTATATACTTTAAATGCACGTGAAGTGATGTGCAATCCCGTGCCTAAATACAACTATACATTTTAAATCACACGTGAAACACAGACCCGTTTATATCCCGTGTACCAATGCCTATACACCAACATTAACACACCACACGCAACATACAACACAGAAATGCACACAGGGGCGGAGCACATTGCCACATATACCCCCCCTTGTGCGCAGCACACATGGCCTCAACGGCCACCTCCCCCCTTAAAAGCCCAAAAGTCCAGCACAAAGTCCTGGGCCAGAACCGGAGGCTTCAAGGGGCCCACAGGTTGTAAGGCTGTCAGCAGCAATGCTGACAGCGGGGTGGCATACTCCTGCCACTCTTCTGCTGCTGGTGGCAATGCCGGCAGCTTCCCAGCTGACAGCGGAAATGCTGTCAGCAGAGACATTAATAGTCCCCAGTCTGGCTCCTCCAGCCGGGTAGTCCTGGCAGCAGAAAGGCTGCTTGGGGTGGTCTCCTGACCCCCCTTCTTCGTGACCGGCAGCCCTTTTTGTGGGGCTCCGGCCACAGTACCTCCTGCAGCGCACGTGCTGCAGTGGGAGCAGGTCTCCTGACCTCCCCCACGATCTCCGCAACGAAACTGCTGCTGGGGTTGGTGGTCTCAGACCTCCTCCCCCTTCTTTCGTGGTCGGCAGTTCCCCTTGGTGGGGTTCCGGCCACAGTACTTCCTGCTGTGATGCGGAGCAACAGGCAGCCCCAGGCGATGCGGAGCAACAGGCAGCCCCAGGCGATGCAAGGCTGGCATCCTTGGGCGAAGCGAGGCTGGCATCCTTGGGCGGTGCCGAGTCAGGACCAGTCGTGGTGCTGTGGTTGGCCGCTCTGGCAGTGGCTGCGGCGGTGCTGGCCCTCTTCGCAGCCGCTGCGGCTGGGCTGTTTTCCGCTGTGCTCCCCTCAGCAGACTATGTAGTGGTTGCTGAGGAATGCCAGCAGCAAGTCCTGCTACTGCTTGTGAAGGGAGAGGCAGCTCCTGCACCTCTTCCCCTGGTGGTGATGGAGGCAGAGGTAACTCCTGCTCCTCTCCTCTTGGGGGTGAAGATGGCGGTCGGGGAAGTGATACCAGCAGGCATTGACCCTCTGCTGGTGGAAGTGGACCCAGCAGGCATTGACCCTCTGCTGGTGGAAGTGGACCCAGCAGGCATTCACCCTCTGCTGGTGGAAGTGACGGAGGTAGAGGCAGCTCCTGCTGCTGTGCTCCTGGCGATGAAGGTGGCGGAGGTAGAGGCAGCTCCTGCTGCTCTGCTCCTGCCGATGAAGGTGGCAGAGGCAGCTCCCAGCTGCTCTGCTCCTGCCGGTGAAGGTGGGAGCAGCGTGTAGTCTCCTGGCGACGAAGGTGGGAGCAGCGTGTAGTCTCCCCCTATTGCAGGGGACTGGTGCGGCTCTCCCCCTATTGCAGGGGACTGGTGCGGCGCTCCCCTTATTGCAGGGGACTGGTGAAATGATGAAAGCGCTGTTGCGCGGTTTATTATAAATAAAAGGTTTAAACAAACAGAAGACAGGACACGGCACTTGCTCCAAAATAAATAGACAAACAAAACGGACTAACACTTAAACAAACGGTGGACGGACAGACACACAAACACGGTGAGTAAATAAACAAACAAGTATCGTGCTGGTCCTACCAGCACGCGATAGCAATTGTTATAAATATTTATCTTTAACTTTATTTCTCCTCCTCTCTCTCTCCGCTCACTACTCACGAACACCCAACCCCCAGTGAGTAAAACGTGCATCTATATATACTGTTGTGCCGGGATTCAATTACTAATTAATTATTCACTTGAATCCCAGCATGTGAATGAATTATGTGCAACCTCGTGCTCACATATTATATACTTTAAATGCACGTGAAGTGATGTGCAATCCCGTGCCTAAATACAACTATACATTTTAAATCACACGTGAAACACAGACCCATTTATATCCCGTGTACCAATGCCTATACACCAACATTAACACACCACACGCAACATACAACACAGAAATGCACACAGGGGCGGAGCACATTGCCACAGACCCCAACTGTTGTTCGGCACTTCACATAAGGACTAGTAAGTTTACACCAGGCCTACCAAGTTTCAAAAGGTACTGGTCCTTTGGACTAGCAGCACAGTATTGTTAGTTTCTAACCCTGCACACAGATACACTCATGCACTGACGCACGCAAACTGACACACACACACATTGACACACTGACACACACACATAGTGACACACTGTCACACACACAATGACATAGTGACACACACACACATTGACACACACACACAGACATTTTTACTCACCCAAAGCAGGACATTGTAATGAGTCCAAGTACAGTGTTGTGACGAATGTTTCCAGAAACATTTACACAGCCGCTGCCCCTGACCGAGAAAAAAAATACTTCTTGCAATACATTATCAAAATGTATTACAAATATACAAGTAATTCATATTGATATCAGTGTACCAGTTTATAAGAACATAAGAACATAAGAAAGTTTACAAACGAGAGGAGGCCATTCAGCCCATCTTGCTCGTTTGGTTGTTAGTAGCTTATTGATCCCAGAATCTCATCAAGCAGCTTCTTGAAGGATCCCAGGGTGTCAGCTTCAACAACATTACTGGGGAGTTGGTTCCAGACCCTCACAATTCTCTGTGTAAAAAAAAAGTGCCTCCTATTTTCTGTTCTGAATGCCCTTTATCTAATCTCCATTTATGACCCCTGGTCCTTTTTTCTTTTTTCAAGTCAAAGAAGTCCCCGGGTTGACATTGTCTATACCTTTTAGGATTTTGAATGTTTGAATCAGATCGCCACAGTAGTCTTCTTTGTTCAAGACTGAATAGATTCAATTCTTTTAGCCTGTCTGCATAACGACATGCCTTTTAAACCCGGGATAATTCTGGTCGCTCTTCTTTGCACTCTTTCTAGAGCAGCAATATCCTTTTTTGTAACGAGGTGACCAGAACTGAACACAATATTCTAGGTGAGGTCTTACTAATGCATTGTAGAGTTTTAACATTACTTCCCTTGATTTAAATTCAACACTTCTCACAATATATCCAAGCATCTTGTTGGCCTTTTTTTATAGCTTCCCACATTGTCTAGATGAAGACATTTCTGAGTCAACATAAACTCCTAGGTCTTTTTTTCATAGTTCCCTTCTTCAATTTCACTGTCTCCCATATGATATTTATAATGCACATTTTTTTATTGCCGCATGCAATACTTTACACTTTTTCTCTATTAAATTTCATTTGCCATGTGTCTGCCCAATTTTGAATGCTGTCTAGATCATTTTGAATGACCTTTGCTGCTTCAACAGTGTCTGCCACTCCTCCTATTTTGTGTCGTCTGCAAATTTAACGAGTTTGCTTACTATATCAGAGTCTAAATCATTAATGTAGATTAGGAATAGCAGAGGACCTAATACTGATCCCTGTGGTACACCACTGGTTACCTCACTCCATTTCGAGGTTTCTCCTCTAATCAGTACTTTCTGTTTTCTACCTGTTAACCACTCCCTAATCCATGTGCATGCATTTCCTTGAATCCCTACTGCGTTCAGTTTGAGAATTAATATTTTATGCGGGACTTTGTCAAAAGCTTTCTGGAAATCTAAATAAACCATGTCGTATGCTTTGCAGTTATCCATTTTCAATGTTGCATCCTCAAAAAAGTCAAGTAGGTTAGTTAGACATGATCTCCCTTTCCTAAAAACCATGCTGGCTGTCTCCCAGGATATTGTTACCATGTAGGTAATTTTCCATTTTGGATCTTATTATAGTTTCCATAAGTTTACATATAATAGAAGTCAGGCTTATTGGTCTGTAGTTACCTGGTTCGGTTTTGTCTTCCTTTTTTGTGGATTGGTATTACGTTTGCTATTTTCCAGTCTGTTGGTACAACCCCTGTGTCAAGAGACTGTTGCATGATCTTGGTTAGCGGTTTGTAAATAACTTCTTTCATTTCTTTGAGTACTATTGGGAGGATCTCATCTGGCCCAGGGGATTTGTTTATTTTAAGAGCTCCTAGTCCCTTTAACACTTCTGCCTCTGTTATGCTAAAGTTATTTAAAATGGATAGGAACAGGTCGACATGTGGGGCATGTTGTCCGTGTCCTCCTTTGTAAAAACCTGTGAAAAGTAATCATTTAATATATTTGCTATTTTTTTCTTCATCTATGATTTTGCCATTTGTGTCTCTTAGACATTTAACCTCCTCTTTGAATGTTCTCTTGCTGTTAAATATTGGAAAAACATTTTGGAATTGGTTTTAGCCCCTTAGCAATATTGATTTCTATCTCTCTCTTGGCCTTTCTAACTTCCTTTTTGACTTGTGTTTGCAGTTCCAAGTACTCTTTCTGTGTACTTTGTTTTTTGGTTCCTTTAAGCGCTCTGTAAAGTGCCTTTTTTCGCTGAATATTTTTTTTTAATTTGTCTATTAAACCATTTTGGCCATTTTGTTTTTAGATTTAGATTTGTCTACTTTTGGGATGTAATTGTTTTGTGCCTCTAGTACTACATTTTTTAAAAACAGCCATCCTTTTTCTGTGGATGTTTCTCTATTTTACTCAATCTACTTCTATTAGTCTCTGTTTCATACCTTCGTAGTGGTTGCTTTTTAAAATTGTAAACCTTAGCTTTAGTCATTACTTTTGGGGTTTTAAAAAATATTTCAAATGAGACCATGTTGTGGTCTGAGTTTGCCAATGGCTCTCTGACCTCTGTTTTAGTTATTCTGTCTTCATTATTTGAAAAGACTAAATCAAGGCATGCCTCCCCTCTAGTCGGTGCCTTGACAAATTGCGTTAGGAAGCAGTCATTTGTCATTTCCACCATTTCAATTTAGATCGTCGTGTGCCCCATTGGGTTTTCCCATTTTATACAGGGGAAGTTGAAATCCCCCATTAGTATGGTTTCTCCTTTTCTACACACGCATTTCAATGTCATTGTACAACAGATTATTTTGCTCAGCGTCTGAATTTGGCGGTCTATAGCATGCTCCTATTATTATGCCCTTTGAATTTGTGTCCATTATTCTGACCCATATTGATTCTGCATTGTTTTCTTTGTCCTGATTATCAGGGTGTATTGTACTATACTATAGCCTATTACAGTATAGCATCGGGGTTAGTGTTGTAAACTGATACCAGAATCTAGTGTAGTAACCTTATACCGTACCAGAGTTTATAATACTGTACTACAGTTTATTACAGTATTGGATGGGTTGTTCTGTATAATCTATTGCACTTCGCTGTTTATTAGTAAGAAGAAGAAGAAGAAGAAGGAGGCATGCTAATGGAACGTTTTCGGGGTTCGTATTTAAATACTATGCAACAGCAGTAGCTACGTTTTGAAAGCAGTGAAGCTGTGCATGGTTCGAGAGGAGGCTACAGTAGCTGACTGCCTCGCTTGGGTGCGTGGTACAAAAAGTGAAACATAATAGTGTGTTAAAAGACAGCTAACGTTAAAATTTGGGGTTTATTTTCATTGATTATTCATATAGCTAGGTTATTCAGCAGGTCTATATTGATATATTTATTGTTGGTTACGCAGAGAGCTTCTGGTACATGTTGTTATATATGAGGGATTTTGTAGGTAATATTTGTCGAAAGGATAATAATAATTTCATTTAAATGCCAGTTTGTTTTATTTCTTTACCGATGACGCTGTGCTCGTGTTCATGCCCACGCTGGGTGCTCTGTTGTGACGTGCACGTGCAGTTTGTCCGTTCAAGCAGCTCAGTTGAGTTTTTGGAAATGAACTTTGCTCTGAGGGCAGAACTAATGTGTCGCGTCTGATTGGTTACTTGATTTTTGCCAAAGGCGGGACTAAAAGGCTTAGATAGAACATGACCTGTATCGTCTAAAAAATATCGTAGCAGAATATATTTACATTATTCGATTATAGGAGTTGTCAAAATTCCATTATGAAACATAGGATTTATCAGGTGCAATGACAGCTGAAAGTGGTAAGGAAAATATTGGAGCACTAAAACAGTTCATTTTTAAATGCATGAAAAACAATGCTGCTAGTGGTTCTTTTTTTTGTCAAGATGGTTTTAGACATGCTTTTTTTTTTTTTTTTTTTTTTTAAATATAAATTTAGTCGATTTGCCAATTATTTTTATTATTTTCTCCCAATTTGGAATCGCCAATTATTTTATTATGCTCAGCTCACCGCTACCACTCCTATGCTGACTCGGGCGGGCGAACCGAACACACGCTGTCCTCCGGCGTGTGCCGTCAGCCGACCGCTTTTTTTTTCACACTGTGGACTCACCATGCAGCCACCCAAGAGCTGGCGCCGGAGGACAACCAGCTCTCGGGCAGCTTACAGGCAAGCCCGCAGGTGCCCGGCAAACTACAGGGGTCGCTGGTGCGTGGTGAGCCGAGGACACCCCTGGCCGACCCTAGCCCTCCCCTCCCCGGGCGGCGCTCGGCTAATTAGCGCCGCCCCCTGGAAGCTTCCATCCTTGGTCGGCAAAGGAATAGCCTGGACTCGAACTCGCGACGTCCAGACTATAGAGCGCATCCTGCACTCCACGTGGAGCGCCTTTACTGGATGCGCCACTCGGAAGCCCCAGACATGCTTTTTAATCATGCATAGTAAGCTATTTAATGTTGCTGATACAGAATGAGGCTTGTCAGTGTAATTCTTCCCCAAAGGACAAGCAGATCTGTTTCCCTCCTGTCCTGAGAGCAGGACTGTCACTCCTGTCCCGAGAGAAGGCCTGTGCCCCTGCCCGAGAGCAGTCCTGTGCCCCTGCCCGAGAGCAGATCTGTTCCTTCCTGCCCCTCCCTCAGGCCTGTGTCTCATATCTGCCCCTAACAGAGCCCCATGCCCCTCGCTAGGGCATGTCTGCCTTTTTCACATTGAAATTATACTTTGTTTAAATGGGTAATATTCTGTTATTCTAGGCCAGGTTATATTAATGTTGTTCATTATGTTAACCTAACAGTCTTTTGGTTTCTAGACATCATGGTAAAAGGAAATAAGACTGGGTTAGGGGCAGAGATGAGAGAATATCTGCCATTGATGCAAGGGCAAACTTGTTCTTTCGACAGGAGGGGCTCAGACCTGTCTGCTTTTAGGGCAAAAAGGATACAGACCTGCTCTGGGGGCAGGGGCACAGGCCTGCCCTTGGGGAATGAGGGCACAGGCCTGCCCTTGGGGAATGAGGGCACAGGCCTGCCCTTGGGGAATGAGGGAACAGACCTGCTCTGGGGGAATGAGGGAACAGGCCTGCTCTGGGGGAATGAGGGAACAGGCCTACTCTGGGGGAATGAGGGAACAGACCTGCTCTGGGGGCAGGAGAGGAACAGATCTTATTTATTTTATTTTTGACCAAAAATCTATATGGGGGTGAATTTGGGTATCTAACATGTTTATTTCAAACATTATTAGCCTTTAAAAGCAGTGTGTGTGTTTTCACAGAACATTGGCAGGGTGGTACCCCCCTAGGTATAAACACGAAAATCTCAGGAACTATAAAGAGTTGACCGCTCAAATTTCACAAAGTTTCTAACAAACACTTTTACTAACTTTTTGCCGATTTTTAACCAAATGTGTGACGTATGGTGACATTGGCTGGTTGAATTGACAAGGAATGACCCAAGGAGGCTGTGTGGTCCAGTGGTTAAAGAAAGGGGCTTGTAACCAGGAGGTCCCCGGTTCAAATCCCACCTCAGCCACTGACTCATTGTGTGACCCTGAGCAAGTCACTTCACCTCCTTGTGCTCCGTCTTTCGGGTGAGACGTAGTTGTAAGTGACTCTGCAGCTGATGCAGAGTTCACACATCCTAGTCTCTGTAAGTCGCCTTGGATAAAGGCGCCTGCTAAATAATAATAATTATATATATATATATATATATATATATATACAGTGCCTATAGAAAGTCTACACCCCCTTTCAAAATGTTCACCTTTTGTTGCCTTATAGCCTGGAATTAAAATGCATTAAAATAGTTTTTTTTCATTTATCTACACATCCTACCCCACAACTTCCAAGTGAAAAAAATATTCTAGAAATTTGTAGAAAATTAATTAAAAATAAAAACTGAAATAGCTTGGTTGGATAAGTGTCCACCCCCCTTGTAATAGCAATCCTAAATTAGCTCAGGTGTAACCATTCGCCTTCAAAATCACACACCAAGTTAAATGGCCTCCACCTTTGTTAAATTGTAGTGATTCACATGATTTCAGGATAAATTCAGCAGTTCCTGTAGGTTCCCTCTGCTGGGTAGTGCATTTCAAAGCAAAGACTCAACCATGAGCACCAAGGCGCTTTCAAAAGAACTCCGGGACAAAGTTGTTGAAAGGTACAGATCAGGGGATGGGTATAAAAAAATATCAAAGGCCTTGAATATCCCTTGGAGCACGGTCAAGACGTTTATTAAGAAGTGGAAGGTGTATGGCACCACCAAGACCCTGCCTAGATCAGGCCGTCCCTCCAAACTGGATGACCGAGCAAGAAGGAGACTAATCAGAGAGGCTACCAAGAGGCCAATGGCAACTTTGCAAGAGCTACAGGCTTTTATGGCCAAGACTGGTCAAAGTGTGCATGTGACAACAATATCCCAAGCACTCCACAAATCTGGCCTTTATGGTAGGGTGGCAAGAAGGAAGCCATTACTCAAGAAAGCCCACCTTGAATCCCGTTTGAAGTATGCAAAAAAAACACTCGGGAGATTCTGTAGCCATGTGGCAAAAAGTTTTGTGGTATGACGAAACTAAAATGGAACTTTTTGGCCTAAATGCAAAGTGTCATGTTTGGCGCAAACCCAGCATAGCGCATCACCCAAAGAACACCATGCCTACTGTGAAGAATGGTGGTGGCAGCATCATGTTACAGGGATGTTTCTCATCAGCAGGGACTGGGGCACTTGTCAGGATAGAAGGGAAAATTAATGGAGCAAAGTACAAAGAAGT
Source organism: Huso huso (assembly GCA_036884735.1). Lineage (NCBI taxonomy): Eukaryota > Metazoa > Chordata > Actinopteri > Acipenseriformes > Acipenseridae > Huso > Huso huso. The sequence goes on from CM072682.1 coordinate 21,466,451, forward strand.
CATTGAGGAAAACCTGCTGCCCTCTGCAAGAAAGCTGAAATTGGGACAGAAGTTCACCTTTCAGCATGACAACAACCCAAAGCACACAGCCAAAGCTACACTGGAGTGGCTAAGGAACAACAAAGTAAATGTCCTTGAGTGGCTCAGTCAGAGCCCCGACCTAAATCCAATCGCAAATTTGTGGCATGATTTGAAGATTGCTGTCTATCAACACTCCCCAAGGAACTTGACAGAGCTTGAACAGTTTTGTAAAGAAGAATGGTCAAATATTGCCAAATCTAGGTGTGCAAAGTTGGTAGAGACCTATCCCAACAGACTCACAGCTGTAATTGCTGCCAAAGGTGCTTCCACCAAGTATTAACTCAGGGGGGTGAAGACTTATCCAATTATGATCTTTCAGTTTTGCGTGACAGGCACACACACACTGGGCAGCCAGTGGGGCTGTGTGTCCCTCTCCCAGGAGGACTGCCATTTTTTCTGGCTTTTTGGGAAATGGGGGAGGAAAATTTACATTTTTTCAAGTAAATGATCTTGGGTTGGGAGTATATGGCAATTTAGGAGAAAGTGCATCTCTGTTTCCAGTTCTTCTGTCTCACAGTGACCACACAGCCAATCTGGTCTGTGCAGAATTTTTTGGTTTACCTCTCTCTCTCTCTCTCTCTCTCTCTCTCTCTCTCTCTCTCTCCCCTCACCCTCCCTCTCTTTCTATCGCACACTCTATTAACCTGTCTTTCTCGTTCCCTCTCTCTCTCATTCCCTCTGTCTCTCTATTAACCTCTCTCTGTCCGTCTCCCTCCCCTTCTCTCCAGACCTCCCCTCAGTTCTCCCGATCGAGGAAGACCTTCCTCCTTACTCCCTAATGACGTCGGGCAGCACTTCCAAGATCAACTGTCGTGTATGTCAGTCCCTCATTAGTGTGAAGGCAGACAGCCACCAGCACCTTGTTAAGTGTGGGGTCTGCAACGAGGCAACGGTGAGGAGAGTGTGTGTGTTTGCATCTGTGTGCGTGTGCGTGTCTCAACATGTGTCTAAGTATGTATGCGTGTACGTGTGCATGAGTGTGTGAAGCTAGGTCTGTATTATTTTAATTATTACTGTACTGAAAAGTAGTCAGTGTATCTGTGTTAACCTCCCTTCTTTCTCTCTCTCCCCCTTTCAACCCCTCCCTCTCTCTCTCCCCATCTCTCTTTCTCCCATACCTCATTCTATTCCCCCCCTCTCTCTCAGCCCATTAAGAACCCTCCTCCTGGTAAGAAGTATGTGCGCTGTCCTTGTAACTGTCTCCTGATCTGCAAAGCAACTTCACAGAGAATGGCCTGTCCCCGTCCTTACTGGTGAGAGGGGGAGGGGAGGGGGGGGGGAGGGGAGAGAAGGAGGGGGATGGGGGAAGGAGGAGAGGGAGGGAGGAGAAGGAGGAGGGGGGGGATGGGGGAGAGGAGGAGGGGGGGGGAGGGGAGGGGAGAAAGGGAGATTCAGGCCCACACACACACACACACACACACACACACACACACATATGTAATTATGTCTCTCTTCTGCTCTCTCTCCCTCTCTGCCGCTCCTTTTCTCTCTATCTGTCTCAGTAAGAGAATTATAAACTTGGGTCCAGTGGAGTCAGATTCAGGTCCTGTCAGCCCAGAGCTGCAGCCTTGTGGAGCCAGAGTGAGCTGTGGACACTGCGCTCACACATTCCTGGTGCGATTCACAATTCATCTTCATCTTCATATTCATCATCCTAATTAATAATCACAAGTACTGTAATAATAATCAGAATAAGAATCAATAAGATTGATAATAATTCTCTCTCTGTCTCAGTGGACTGACTTTACAAAGAAGAAACTCGCCAGATGCCCTCACTGTCGGAAAGTGTAAGTCTGTGTCTGTCTGTCTGTCTGTCTGTCTCTCTCACACACACACACACACATTGACCCTGCCACTTACACAGTCCAGAATTGAGCCTCACATTTTATCATAATGCAATCATGTTATAACTGTCTCTTTCGCCCTCTCCCTGTCTTTCTCTCAGGTCCTTTATTGGGCGGCGTTACCCCTGGCAACGCTGTGTTTACTTTTTCATGCTGGGTCTCTTCTTTGCTGTCATCGCTGGAGGACTAATGGTGAGATGGAGGAAGGAGGATGGGGGGCAGGGGGAGCTACATGGCCACACCCAAAAATCTTTTCATTCTAGAATGTGTTTAAATGGTGTATACCATCAGACTCAAGTTCAGTCTTTTTCAAATGAATTGGTGCGTCACCTCCCAAAAAATATCAAGGAATTAAGACCAAACAGGTCAAGAAAGGTCCGCACTCAAATAGAGCAACTCACTCAAACTCTGTTTTCAAAAACACTTTTCATGGTTTCTTTTTAATATCTTTCAGTACTATGAAACAAACATGTTTCAGCTCACAGCCTTCATCTGATGAAGCAGGAGTAAAAAGAGAATGTAATTGAATAATAATATTTGCAAATATTATTCTCTCTCTCTCTCTCTCAGGCTGGCACTTGGCAGGAGGCTGAGCAGTACGGAGCAATCTATGCCATCTGGGCTGTGGTTCTGGTTCTGTGTGTGGTTTGTCTGGGTTGGGCGGTTTACTGGGCCTGCATTAAAATCAGCGAGCCTGTACAGAACTACACATAGAGGGAAAGAGGGAGGAGAGGAGGAGGAAGAGGAAGGAGAGGGGTGGAAGGGAGAGGGGTGGGAGAAAAGGAGAGAGAGGAGCTGATTTATAACTATACTGATTAAACTGGAGAGAGTGAGAGTTAGAGGAGCGGGGGGGTACAGAGACAGACATTATTATAAAAAGTTTCTTGTTAAAGGAGAATTCAAAAGTAAGGCAACACACCCGCCTATTGCTACAAATGTGCCTTACAGTAAAAATCCAGAGTGAGTGAGAGAGAGGAGGGATGGAGCAAAAGAGAGAGAGAGATGTTAATTAGCCAATCTCAATAATAATAATTGTTCTGTCATTAAATTCAAATTGACTTTATTAGCATGAAAAAATAAGTGTTGTCAAAGCACATACATGGCACAAACAACAACAATATATACAAATAAATAAAGAAAATGCAGTGCACATAAATATATATATACACACACACACATATACAGCAGCCTCCAGGATCATTCATACCCCCAATACACTGCAACTGGTTTGAGCAAAATAAATGCAAGCGCTCTCCCAAGACTGTCCGCATGAAAGCTTCAAGACCATCAGCACTGGACACTGCCAAGAAATATCTGAAAACACGACGTTCAAACCTCTTCACACCCTGGAAATTAAAATGCAGTTATCCCAGACAAACATGCCCCCACAATTCCTCATGCCCAGTCTATCCATGCTACAAACACCGAACGCACACCTGCATCTTCCACCAATACTTTGTTACATTGTATCAAGGGCATGAACAGTCCCAGAGTCCACTGCACACATACATATACATACATATAAACACTTCCCTTACAGGATATGTCGATCCGCTTTTATGTAAGTCAGCAAGCAACACTTACAAAACCGTATAAGACAAAATGTGTTCCATTTCCTTACCCTAAGCACAGTAAGTATGTAAGCCACAGCATACTCTAGCCTGTCTCAGCAGTCAGGTGAGCGAGCAATCAGGAATCCTGTTTGTGACGCCAATTCTGTAAGAAATATTTTTAGAACACGGAAACAATACAATAGAGGTCAAGCTTAAACAGTTTGACAAGTTTATTGTCTTTTTGGTCAACGACCACAGAACTGGAAGCTCCTCTCAAGGATACTTAGTGAGATACATTTTCCCTGTCCCTTTATACAGTTCTCTCCCTACAGCAAATCAGCATTAGGTTACAAAGTACAAGAAAACAAAAAAGTACACATATTCATTTGATTGGTTAAAGACTTATTCCCATTGTAAATATTTGCTATGCCAGATCTTATCGTGGCACAAGGTTTATGGCTGGCCATCTGCACTTTACCAGGTAAATATTTAATAATAGCTAACTCACCCAGACACTATAGCCCACCTCACACTTAGCACACAGAATTCCCTGAGAGTGCAATTTGTCAAACTTTTGCTCAGGTTTGAGCTTTGCTGTTACCCAGAACACTTGATAATCAGGGAAACACAAAAACACATTCTTCACCTGAAAAACATCTTTCATCTGTAAATGTTACAAAATGTGATGGCTCACAGACCTGTACAATTATAATGTTGAGATCTGTTTCCATGGGTAAGGGTGCCGTTAGTGTTAGGAGTTTATTATAGGAGAGTATTACTAATTTGTTTTGGCCTTTCCTACTTTTATTTATTCATTTATATATATATATATATATATATATATATATATATATATATATATATATATATATATATATATATATTCATATATTCCAAGAAAGTAATGGTGTTTGTATGTGAGTGATAATGATTTATAAAAGTATTTGAAAGGGAAGCGGGAAGGGCAAATATGTGTACTATTCACTGGTAAACACTTCAGTTTGCCCTCTTGTGTGAATTATAATTCATAAAAACTAAACCTCCAGCACTGCGATCCAGGCAGCTTGCTGAATGTGCGCTCAATCACACCCCTGAAGTATGTCTGGTTGATGTTTTCATCTGTAGGTGAGTTTGGGCTCAGTACAGGCATCAGGATCTACGGTTGTAAGGGGTCGCCACTGTCTGATTGTGGCAATTTTATGTCTGCTTTTCAGAGTTCTTAAAATAATCACGAAAATATGAGGCCCGCAGTTACCGACAGCTTTAATAAATTAGTTGGAATATTAGAACATAAGAACATATTTGATAGACCTCATTTGCAAAATCTCTCAGAAACCCCCAGAATTACATATGCATATGCACAATTACATATGTATCAAGGGCTAAAGTGCAAAGAGACACCACTCCCGGAAATTACATCTTAATTGCGTGTTTATGCATTGCGTGCCTTTTATAAATCCAAACCAAAAATTGAGAACCCTCAATGCCATTTTATACAGTCGTAAAACATGTGCAATCCTTTTATAAATCTGGGCCTGAGTCTCTACCATGCCTGATTGATTGACGTGACGGCACCATGTCTCTTGTAGAACAATAATGTGTTTTATGTTGATAAGAAATTCCGGGTCTGTGCTGTTCAGCCCTAAAGTTGAGGAATACAGGCCCTGAATGTTCCAGATACTAATTGAAAGAGATCTCATTTTATATATATATATATATATATAGATATAAATATAGATATAGATATAGATACATATTTTTTCTAGGTTACCTTTTTATGTAGAATGAAACAAAGTGAATTTAAGCCGTTCATGTCTTTATATGTGCGTGGGTTTTTTCAGTGTTTTGCTGAATGAATCTCAGTAGGCTTGATGTACATTACCACTGTGCAGCCAGGTTTCTCAGCTCATCAGCCGTGTGCAGATGAGTTTAGGAGCTGCTTGATCTCCCCGGCTCAGTGAGGGCAGGGCTGGCTGGCTGGGCGAGGGCAGTAACGTGGTTGGCTGGTGGGCTGCAGTCTAGACTGTGTGGGAGTTTCCCCTAGGGGCTCTCCTCCCTGGCTCGTGCATTGTGGGACGGGCTAGATGGGTCCCAGCCCAGGGCACATTCTTTCAGGGTCTTGGCAGACTTGGAAGCCCTGCTGGTTGAGGTGGACCCTGTGGTACAGGTGCTGGGTGCTCAGGGTGGGTCAGAGGGACACGTGGCAGCTGTGCACAGCATCCTGAGATCTCCGAAATCACTTCCTCTCTTTGAAAATGTATTCATTTTGGTCTTTGTTTATTTTTAAGAATTAGCTTATTCTCCACAGCAATCCACACACTCCGCACACACATGTCTGCGTGCATGTGTGAATTGCTGGAATGCTGTACGAATTCACCTCTTAAATCCAAACGTGACGATAATGTTTTATTTTAATAATGTTTTATTTCCATTGTGTAAACATTCCTGTAAAAGTCCTGTGATTTTTATTCTATTTCTGCTCTATTTCGACTCTTACTGTCAGTATATCTGTGTGTTATATTTACCCTGGTTTTATATATACAGACGTGCTCAAATTTGTTGGTACCCTTACAGCTCATTGAAATAATGCTTCATTCCTCCTGAAAAGTGATGAAATTAAAAGCTATTTTATCATGTATACTTGCATGCCTTTGGTATGTCATAGAATAAAGCAAAGAAGCTGTGAAAAGAGATGAATTACACCGTGTAACACATTTTTTTTTTTTTTTTTGTTCCTGGGTAGTAAGTGTTATTTCCTAATTGCTTATGCCTCAAAAGTATAGAAAATGGCTGCTATTCCCCACAAACTTTGCTTTTGTGACCAGGACAGTGATATTTTGAAATTTACCTATTTTCCAGAACATTCCAGATAGATTCAGTGCTGAGTAAACTTGGAGTAACTTCTAGAACTTTCTAGAACTTTCCAGTAATATAAATAGTAGTATAAATACAGGGGCCTTAAGCCCACCAGTTCAGTTTAGTTCCAGCTGCCTAAGTGGATACATATCTGCATTTTTCTGAGATGGCATCAAGAGGCTGCAAGCATCCGGCAGACGCATTTTGCTATGTCTGCGGCCAATTTATCAAGACAAAAAGTACTCAGTGGAAGCATCTGCTAAGATGTGTGAGGCCTACAAGGCATATTTCAGCATGCCTGTCAGGGATCAAGACAAACCCTGGGCACCTCATTTCACCTGTAGTACTGCAAAAAAAACTCTGGAAGGTAAGATGGACAATTGTTGCTCGGAATTTTATGTTATAAAATTTGTTAAAATTTTTAAAATTGTAAAAGTTTTTAATTTTAAAATGTTTTACAATTTTCAATGTTATTGAAAAAATATATCATATATGAAAAATGTTGCGAGAATCTCTTACATATTAGTCATGGGTGAAATAAATGTATTTTTGTAGGAGGTACAGAGGGGAAAAGAGAGCCATGAAGTTCGCTATCCCAAGAATTTGGCGGGAACCCACTGACCACTCAAGCAACTGCTACTTCTGCATGGTGGACCCTTCCAAATGTCGGACTGGCAAGAATGCACCTGCTATCACGTATCCGGACCTTCCTTCATCCATCGCCCCAGTGCCACACTGCCATGAGCTCCCCGTTCCCACTCCTCCGGAGAGAGAGCAGCCGTCTTTAGAAGAGAGCAGCAAGTCAGAGAGCGAGGAAGATGTTGTAGATCCAGATGACAATTTCAGAGGTGGAGCTGAGGAGAGAAACCCATACTACCCCAACCAAAAAGACTACTCACTTCTAAATCTTTTGTAGTCATTTTTGTATTACTTTAGTATAAATACATGTTAATTTGGATTCATATGTTGTTTTTTTCTGACTTTATGTGAACGAAAAGACACAAATTTGCCCGTTTTCTCATTGGAAATAGGTAAATTTCAAAATATCACTGTCCTGGTCACAAAAGCAAAGTTTGTGGGGAATAATAGCCATTTTCTATACTTTTGAGGCATAAGCAATTAGGAAATAACACTTACTACCCAGGAACCAAAATTGTGTTACATAGTGTTATTGCTTATTCTACAAAGATATTCTAAAATGGCCTGGACACATTTGTTGGTACCCCTTAGAAAAGGTAATAAATAATTGGATTATAGTGATATTTCAAACTAATTAGTTTCTTTAATTAGTATCACACATGTCTCCAATCTTGTAATCAGTCATTCAGCCTATTTAAATGGAGAAAAGTAGTCACTGTCCTGTTTGGTATCATTGTGTGCACCACACTGAACATGGACCAGAGAAAGCAAAGGAGAGAGTTGTCTGAGGAGATCAGAAAGAAAATAATAGACAAGCATGGTAAAGGTAAAGGCTACAAGACCATCTCCAAGCAGCTTGATGTTCCTGTGACAACAGTTGCAAATATTATTAAGAAGTTTAAGGTCCATGGAACTGTAGCCAACCTCCCTGCATGCCGCGCAAGAGGAAAATCGACCCCAGAGTGAACAGAAGGATAGTGCGAATGGTAGAAAAAGAACCAAGGATAACTGCCAAAGAGATACAAGCTGAACTCCAAGGTGAAGGTACGTCAGTTTCTGATCGCACCATCCGTCGCTTTTGAGCGAAAGTGGGCTCCATGGAAGAAGACCCAGGAGGACTCCACTTTTGAAAGAAAAACATAAAAAAAGCCAGACTGGAATATGCTAAAATGCATATTGACAAGCCACAATCCTTCTGGGAGAATGTCCTTTGGACAGATGAGTCAAAACTGGAGCTTTTTTGGCAAGTCACATCAGCTCTATGTTCACAGATGAAAAAATGAAGCTTTCAAAGAAAAGAACACCATACCTACAGTGAAACATGGAGGAGGCTCGGTTATGTTTTGGGGCTGCTTTGCTTTATGCCTGGCACAGGGTGCCTTGAATCTGTGCAGGGGCACAATGAAATCTCAAGACTATCAAGGCATTCTGAGCGAAACGTACTGCCCAGTGTCAGAAAGCTCTGTCTCAGTTGCAGGTCATGGGTCCTCCAACAGGATAATGACCCAAAACACACAGCTAAAAGCACCCAAGAACGGATAAGAACAAAACATTGGACTATTCTGAAGTGGCCTTCTATGAGTCCTGATCTGAATCCTATCGAACATCTATGGAAAGAGCTGAAACTTGCAGTCTGGAGAAGGCACCCATCAAACCTGAGACAGCTGGAGCAGTTTGCTCAGGAGGAGTGGGCCAAACTACCTGTTAACAGGTGCAGAAGTCTCATTGAGAGTTACAGAAAGCGTTTGATTGCAGTGATTGCCTCTAAAGGTTGTGCAACAAAATATTAGGTTAGCGGTCCCATCATTTTTGTCCATGCCATTTTCATTTGTTTTCTTATTTACAATATTATGTTGAATAAAAAATCAAAAGCAAAGTCTGATTTCTATTAAATATGGAATAAACAATGGTGGATGCCAATTACTTTTGTCAGTTTCAAGTTATTTCAGAGAAAATTGTGCATTCTTTGTTTTTTGTGGAGGGGTACCAACAAATTTGAGCACGTCTGTATATATACAGTACTGTGCAAAAGTTTTAGGCAGGTGTGAAAAAATGCTGTAAAGTAAGAATGCTTTCAAAAATAGACATGTTAATAGATTAGGGAGGAGCGGAGCACGCAGCACAAACACAACAAACAAAAGGCAGGCAGTCTTCCTAGCGACAGCGTGTGGAAGCGACATCGTGGGAGAAGTACAGTCGTGGACAAGTACAGCGCAGTTAGAAGCAGAAAGGAGGAATTACATCTTTAAATCTGGAGTTGCTTTAATCAGAAAACATTGCAGCTTAAAGCCTTGCAGCTGCGTGTATTTTTCTGATAAGCTGAAACTTCGGAGCAGCTGATTCAAATCCCGGCGTTCTGGGACACGGGGAGGAGGAGCACACGAGCACAAACACAACAAACAAAAGGCAGGCAGTCTTCCTAGCGACAGCGTGTGGAAGCGACATCGTGGGAGAAGTACAGTCGTGGACAAGTACAGCGCAGTTAGAAGCAGAAAGGAGGAATTACATCTTTAAATCTGGAGTTGCTTTAATCAGAAAACATTGCAGCTTAAAGCCTTGCAGCTGCGTGTATTTTTCTGATAAGCTGAAACTTCGGAGCAGCTGATTCAAATCCCGCGGCGTTCTGGGACACGGGGAGGAGCGCAAGCACGCAGCACAAACACAAACAAACAAAAGGCAGGCAGTCTTCCTAGCGACAGCGTGTGGAAGCGACATCGTGGGAGAAGTACAGTCGTGGACAAGTACAGCGCAGTTAGAAGCAGTTTGAAAGCAGGTTGACAGCTGCAGAAGCTACACTAAACAAAAAAATGGTCTTCAAGCCAGTAATCTGTGACAACTGCATGATGTGGGAACCGAAAAAACCCAACAGAGCTCAACCAAGTCTGTGTAAAGTGCCGCACCATCCAGGACTTGCTTCAGCGATTAAGCCTGCTAGAAAAGGAGATGGAGGAAATGAGACAGCAACAGGAGCTTGAGGAGCTGACACCCCCAATTCATGGAAGTCTGCACCCCTAGCAGACTGAAAGCCACCAGGGAGATGGAAGAGAGTCGAAACAGCTGGGTTCAAATAGGCAGAAGCAGGAAAAAAAGAAACTTCGTCAAACACAACCACCAGAAATCCAGACATCCAACACATTTGAGCCACTTCAACATTTAGATGACCAAAACCAACATCAAGAGAATGAAAGAAACAACACCCAGGACCCTATAAACAGTGCTGACCAGCCAGCAAAAAGAAGGAGGTCATGATTGTTGGGGACTCCATACTGAGAAACACAGCAAGTTCAGTTCGCAGTTTGGACCCCTTACTACAACAGTGTGCTGCCTTCCAGGAGCCTCTGTCAAGCACATCACGGAGAACGTGGACAGGCTCCTAGAACGAACTGGAGATGACCGGTAGTAGTGGCCCACATTGGTACAAACAACATTGGAAGAGACAGGCCAAGATCCCTGCAGAACAAATTCAGAGAGAGCTAGGAAGGAAATTAAAAGACAAGACCAAAACTGTGGTATTTTCTGGGATACTGCGGCGCCTTTGCAAAGGACCATATGGACAGCTGGAAATACAAAATCAAAATGCATGGCTGAAATCATGGTGCACACAGGAAGGCTTCACCTTTCTTGAACATTGGAGCACTTTCTACAACAAGGACTATCTATACAGGTGGGACGGACTGCACTTAAACAGAAAGGGAACCAATCTACTGGAGAAAGGATCCTTCAGGCGGTACAGAAGCATTTAAACTAGAAAGGAAGGGGGGAAAACAAAAAAAAGAAGGGAGACTACATCAAAACAAGGGCAACAACTCAGGTAAGACCACTATTAGATGTATTTATCTTAATGCTAGAAGTCTCAGAAACAAAATGTTAGAACTTGAAGCTACTGCACTAACAAGTAACTACGATGTGATAGGTGTTACAGAAACTTGGTTGTCTGAGAGTGATGGAGACGAATATAATATCAGTGGGTACACACTGTATAGGAAAAGACAGGCAGGACAGAAGAGGCGGAGGGTAGCTATACATAAGAAATAGCCTTGAAGCCCAGGTGTTAAATCAGGACAAAGAAAACAATGCAGAATCAATATGGGTCAGAATAATGGACACAAATTCAAAGGGCATAATAATAGGAGCATGCTATAGACCGCCAAATTCAGACGCTGAGCAAAATAATCTGTTGTACAATGACATTCGAAATGCGTGTAGAAAAAGGAGAAGCCATACTAATGGGGGATTTCAACTTCCCTGTATAAAATGGGAAAACCCGATGGGGGGCAATGACGGACGAAATTGAAATGGTGGAAATGACAAATGACTGCTTCCTAACGCAATTTGTCAAGGCACCGACTTAGAGGGGAGGCATGCCTTGATTTAGTCTTTTCAAATAATGAAGACAGAATAACTAAAACAGAGGTCAGAGAGCCATTGGCAAACTCAGACCACAACATGGTCTCATTTGAAATATTTTTAAAACCCCAAAAGTAATGACTAAAGCTAAGGTTTACAATTTTAGAAAAGCAAACTATGAAGGTATGAAACAGAGACTAACAGAAGTAGATTGAGTAAAATAGAAAACATCCACAGAAAAAGGGTGGCTGTCTTTTAAAAATGTAGTACTAGAGGCACAAAACAATTACATCCCAAAAGTAGACAAATCTAAATCTAAAACAAAATGGCCAAAATGGTTTAATAGATCAATTAAAAAAAATATTCAGCGAAAAAAGGCACTTTACAGAGCGTTTAAAAGGGACCAAAAACAAAGCACACAGAAAGAGTACTTGGAACTGCAAACACAAGTCAAAAGGAAGTTAGAAAGGCCAAGAGAGATAGAAATCAATATTGCTAAGGGGGCTAAAACCAATTCCAAAATGTTTTTCCAATATTATAACAGCAAGAGAACATTCAAAGAGGAGGTTAAATGTCTAAGAGACACAAATGGCAAAATCATAGATGAAAAAAAAAAAATAGCAAATATATTAAATGATTACTTTTCACAGATTTTTTTACAAAGGAGGACACGGACAACATGCCCCACATGTCGACCTGTTCCTATCCAGTTTTAAATAACTTTAGCATAACAGAGGCAGAAGTGTTAAAGGGACTAGGAGCTCTTAAAATAAACAAATCCCCTGGGCGGATGAGATCCTCCCAATAGTACTCAAAGAAATGAAAGAAGTTCTTTACAAGCCACTAACCAAGATCATGCAACAGTCTCTTGACACAGGGGTTGTACCGATGGACTGGAAAATAGCAAACGTAATACCGATCCACAAAAAAGGGAGACAAAACTGAACCAGGTAACTACAGACCAATAAGCCTGACTTCTATTATATGTAAACTTATGGAAACTATAATAAGATCCAAAATGGAAAATTACCTATATGGTAACAATATCCTGGGTGACAGCCAGCATGGTTTTAGGAAAGGGAGATCATGTCTAACTAACCTACTTGACTTTTTCGAGGATGCAACATTGAAAATGGACAACTGCAAAGCATACGACATGGTCTATTTAGATTTCCAGAAAGCTTTTGACAAAGTCCCGCATAAAAGATTAATTCTCAAACTGAACGTAGTAGGGATTCAAGGAATTGCATGCACATGGATTAGGGGAGTGGTTAACAGGTAGAAAACAGAAAGTACTGATTAGAGGAGAAACCTCGAAATGGAGTGAGGTAACCAGTGGTGTACCACAGGGATCAGTATTAGGTCCTCTGCTATTCCTAATCTACATTAATGATTTAGACTCTGATATAGTAAGCAAACTCGTTAAATTTGCAGGCGACACAAAAAATAGGAGGAGTGGCAGACACTGTTGAAGCAGCAAAGGTCATTCAAAATGATCTAGACCGCATTCAAAATTGGGCAGACACATGGCAAATGAAATTTAATAGAGAAAAGTGTAAAGTATTGCACATCGGCAATAAAAATGTTCATTATAAATATCATATGGGAGAGAGTGAAATTGAAGAAGGAACTATGAAAAAGACCTAGGAGTTTATGTTGACTCAGAAATGTCTTCATCTAGACAATGTGGGGGAAGCTATAAAAAAGGCTAACAAGATGCTTGGATATATTGTGAGAAGTGTTGAATTTAAATCAAGGGAAGTAATGTTAAAAGTCTACAATGCATTAGTAAGACCTCACCTAGAATATTGTGTTCAGTTCTGGTCACCTCGTTAAAAAAAGGATATTGCTGCTCTAGAAAGAGTGCAAAGAAGAGCAACCAGAATTATCCCGGGTTTAAAAAGGCATGTCGTATGCAGACAGGCTAAAAGAATTGAATCTATTCAGTCTTGAACAAAGAAGACTACGCGATATGATCTGATTCAAACATTCAAAATCCTAAAAGGTATAGACAATGTCAACCCGGGGACTTCTTTGACTTGAAAAAAAAAAAAAAAGGACCAGGGGTCATAAATGGAGATTAGATAAAGGGGCATTCAGAACAGAAAATAGGAGGCACTTTTTTACACAGAGAATTGTGAGGGTCTGGAACCAACTCCCCAGTAATGTTGTTGAAGCTGACACCCTGGGATCCTTCAAGAAGCTGCTTGATGAGATTCTGGGATCAATGTTACTAACAACCAAAACGAGCAAGATGGGCTGAATGGCCTCCTCTGGATTTTTGTAAACTTTCTTATGTTCTTATGTTCTTATTATATTTATCAATTAACTAAATGCAAAGTGAGTGAACAGAAGAAAAATCTACATCAAATCAGTATTTGGTGTGACCACCCTTTGCCTTCAAAACAGCATCAATTCTTCTAGGTACACTTGCACACAGTTTTTGAAGGAACTCGGCAGGTAGGTTGGCCCAAACATCTTGGAGAACTAACCACAGTTCTTCTGTGGATTTAGGCAGCCTCAGTTGCTTCTCTCTCTTCATGTAATCCCAGACAGACTCGATGATGTTGAGATCAGGGCTCTGTGGGGGCCATACCATCACTTCCAGGACTCCTTGTTCTTCTTTACGCTGAAGATAGTTCTTAATGACTTTCGCTGTATGTTTGGGGTCGTTGTCATGCTGCAGAATAAATTTGGGGCCAATCAGATGCCTCCCTGATGGTATTGCATGATGGATAAGTATCTGCCTGTACTTCTCAGCATTGAGGAGACCATTAATTCTGATCAAATCCCCAACTCCATTTGCAGAAATGCAGCCCCAAACTTGCAAGGAATCTCCACCATGCTTCACTGTTGCCTGCAGACACTCATTCGTGTACCGCTCTCCAGCCCTTCGGCGAACAAACTGCCTTCTGCTACAGCCAAATATTTCAAATTTTGACTCATCAGTCCAGAGCACCTGCCATTTTTCTGCACCCCAGTTCCTGTGTTTTCGTGCATAGTTGAGTCGCTGGCCTTGTTTCCACGTCGGAGGTATGGCTTTTTTTGGCAAGTCTTCTCGGACAGTAGATGGGTGTACCAGGGTCCCACTGTTTTCTGCCAATTCTGAGCTGATGGCACTGCTGGACATCTTCCGATTGCGAAGGGAAGTAAGCATGATGTGTCTCATCTGCTGCAGTAAGTTTCCTTGGCCGACCACTGCGTCTTCCACGGTCCTCAACGTTGCCCGTTTCTTTGTGCTTCTTCAAAAGAGCTTGGACAGCACATCTGGAAACCCCTGTCTGCCTTGAAATTTCTGCCTGGGAGAGACCTTGCTGATGCAGTATAACTACGTTGTGTCTTGTTGCTGTGCTCAGTCTTGCCATGGTGTATGACTTTTGACAGTAAACTGTCTTCAGCAACCTCACCTTTGTTAGCTGAGTTTGGCTGTTCCTCACCCAGTTTTATTCCTCCTACACAGCTGTTTCTGTTTCAGTTAATGATTGTGTTTTCAACCTACATATTGAATTGATGATCAATAGCACCTGTTTGGTATAATTGTTTAATCATACACCTGACTATATGCCTACAAAATCCCTGACTTTGTGCAAGTGTACCTAGAAGAATTGATGCTGTTTTGAAGGCAAGGGTGGTCACACCAAATACTGATTTGATGTAGATTTTTCTTCTGTTCACTCACTTTGCATTTAGTTAATTGATAAATATAATCTATTAACATGTCTATTTTTGAAAGCATTCTTACTTTACAGCATTTTTTCACACCTGCCTAAAACTTTTGCACAGTACTGTATATATACTGTATCCATACTGTATACTGTATATATATATATATATATATATATATATATATATATATATATATATATATATATATAGATACACTTCAAAATACAGGTACATTAACTACAATGTAGTTACACTGTAATTACAGTATTTAATACATGTAATTCCTCATAAATCCTATAAGTGGACCAGTAACTACATTATGGAATTCCATATATTAACAACATGTAGTTCTATTTAGTTACATATGTAACTAAGTTAAAACATAGTCTGACCTTAATTACAGTATTACTGATTGTGAAATGACCCCTTGTTACCTGGTGATAACAGGACATGGTAAATGTAACAACATTATGAATCATGGTAATTATAAAACAAACATAATTAAATGTAATTCCTTTGGCAGTGTATTGTATTTTGAAGTGACTCCTTGTTACCTTGTTAATAAAAGAAATAATGAATTTAATTGCATTGTGAATCATGATAATTGCAATAAAACAAATATAATTCAATGTGATTCCTTTGGCAGTGTACTGTATTTTGAAGTGACTCTTTGTTACCATGTAATAAAGAAAATACTGAATGTAATTACATTGTGAATCATGGCAAGTACACTGATAGGTAACCCTGTGCGATTTCTTTGGAAATGTTTTGTGTTTTTAGGTAACACTGCTTCACTTGCCAGTAACATCCAGTTATAGTAATATAGTAGTGTACATTTAAAGTGAAAGGGGCTGGATGTGACATTACTGTTAAAACGTTAAGTGATAGGTGGAAAATAAAATACACGTTATATTCAGTTTTATTTTTCTGTATGCATACATTCCAAACAGACACACATTTGAATCTATAATACATTAAACATACACGGTCACCTCACACTTTTAAGACAAAAAAGAATAGTTAGGAGTACCCAAATATGTAGGTGAGGATTTGCAAAGCATTTTACTCCAAAGAAAAAACCCTATTAATGTTACAAAATTTAAAATGAAAATAAATAAATAAATAAATAGATAAAATGCTTAAACTCATTTCTTGAGTAATGCTTTTTTCGTTATATTTTGTTGGTAAACACTCTATAGAACTTTAATGTCAGTCACTAACTATACTAATATTGAATTTTTTTCACTGTTCATTCCAGCAGGTCCTGGAATGAATGGCCTCCTCTCGTTTGTAAACTTTCTTATGTTCTTATGTAAAGTTTTTAACATTACTTCCTTGATTTAAATTCAACACTTCTCACAATATATCCGAGCATCTTGTTGGCCTTTTTATAGCTTCCCCACATTGTCTAGATGAAGACATTTCTGAGTCAACATAAACTCCTAGGTCTTTTCATAGTTCCTTCTTCAATTTCAGTACCTTCCATATGATATTTATAATGTACATTTTTATTGCCTGCATGCAGTACTTTACACTTTTCTCTATTAAATTTCATTTGCCATGTGTCTGCCCAGTTCTGAATGCTCGCTAAACGACACCTGGCACCTTCCCAGTGCACGCACGTCCTCCAGCGACCCTGCACGGTCCCAGCGGCTCGTAAACAACACCTGGCACCTTCCCAGCGCGCAAGGGCCCCAGCGACCAAGCACGGTCCCAGCGCCTCGCCAAACGACACCTGGCACCTTCCAAGCGCGTGCCCCAGTGACCCTGCACGGTCCCAGCGGCTTGCCAAACGACACCTGGCTCCTTCCCAGCGCCGCACAAAGGGCCCTAGCGACCCCATGCGGTACCAGCGCCTCGCCAAACGACACCTGGCACCTTCCAAACGCTGCGTGCCCCAGCGACCCTGCACGGTCCCAGCGGCTAAATAAGCGATACCTGGCACTTTCCCAAGCGCACACGGGCCCCTTTAGACCCGGGCGCGGGTCCCAGCGCTTGCCAAATGACACCTGACACCTTGTCCAGAGTGCGCACAGCCCCAGGCGACCCGTGCGCGGGGTCCCAGCGACTTATAAACGACACCTGGTACCTTCAAAGCGCGCACACGGGCCCCAGCGACCACAGCGGTGTGTCAACAGCTTTTCAAATGGCACCTGGCGGCTTCCCAGCGAGCGGACGCGCCACAGAGACCCTGCGCGCCAGTGGTCCCAGCGGGGCTCGCCAAACGAGACCTGCCACCTTTCCAGCGCCAACCACGGGCCCCAGAGACCTCGCGCGGCGTCAGCTGACTTGCCAAGCGACCTTGGCACCTTTCAGCGGCATGGGCCCCCATAGACAGCGGGCGGGGCTCAGTGGCTCGCCAAGCAACACCTAGCAACTTCCCAGGCGTGCGCCACGTGCCCCAGTGACCCGCTCGGTCCAAGCGGCTCGCCAAGCGACACTTGGCACCTTCCCAGCGACGCACATGCCCCAGCGACCCCACACAGGTTCCCAGCGTCTCGCCAAACGACACCTGCAACCTTCCTAGGGCGTTCACGGGCCCCATTGACCTAGCGCGGGGTGCCAGCTGCTCGCCAAGCAACACCTGGAACCTTCCCAGCGCACGCACGGGCCCCAGAGACCCCGCGCGGGGTCCCAGCGGCTCGCCAAACGACACCTGGCAGCTTGTCAGTGCCGCAGGGGCCTCAGCGACCACACGCGGGACCCCAGCGACTCGCCCTAAGGACACCTGGCACCTTCCCAGCGGTGCACGGACCCCAGCGCTCGCCAAACGACATCTGCCACCTTCCTAGGGCGTTCACAGGCCCCATCGACCTAGCGTGCGGTGCCAGCTGCTCGCCAAGCAACACCTGGAACCTTCCCAGCGCACGTACTGGCCCCAGAGACCCCGCGGGGTCCCAGCGGCTCGCCAAACAACACCTGGCAGCTTGTCAGTGCGCGCAGGGGCCTCAGCGACCACGCGCGGGACCCCAGCGACTCGCCTAAGGACACCTGGCACCTTCCCAGCGGGTGCACGGACCCCAGCGGCTCGCCAAACGACATCTGCCACCTTCCTAGATGCGTTTCACAGGCCCCATCGACCTAGCCAGCGAGGTGCCAGCTGCTCACCAAGTACACTGATAGGTAACCCTGTGCGATTTCTTTGGAAATGTTTTGTGTTTTTAGGTAACACTGCTTCACTTGCCAGTAACATCCAGTTATAGTAATATAGTAGTGTACATTTAAAGTGAAAGGGGCTGGATGTGACATTACTGTTAAAACGTTAAGTGATAGGTGGAAAATAAAATACACGTTATATTCAGTTTTATTTTTCTGTATGCATACATTCCAAACAGACACACATTTGAATCTATAATACATTAAACATACACGGTCACCTCACACTTTTAAGACAAAAAAGAATAGTTAGGAGTACCCAAATATGTAGGTGAGGATTTGCAAAGCATTTTACTCCAAAGAAAAAACCCTATTAATGTTACAAAATTTAAAATGAAAATAAATAAATAAATAAATAGATAAAATGCTTAAACTCATTTCTTGAGTAATGCTTTTTTTGTTATATTTTGTTGGTAAACACTCTATAGAACTTTAATGTCAGTCACTTAACTATACTAATATTGAATTTTTCACTGTTCATTCCAGCAGGTCCTGGAATGAATGGCCTCCTCTCGTTTGTAAACTTTCTTATGTTCTTATGTAAAGTTTTAACATTACTTCCCTTGATTTAAATTCAACACTTCTCACAATATATCCGAGCATCTTGTTGGCCTTTTTTATAGCTTCCCCACATTGTCTAGATGAAGACATTTCTGAGTCAACATAAACTCCTAGGTCTTTTTCATAGTTCCCTTCTTCAATTTCAGTACCTTCCATATGATATTTATAATGTACATTTTTATTGCCTGCATGCAGTACTTTACACTTTTCTCTATTAAATTTCATTTGCCATGTGTCTGCCCAGTTCTGAATGCTCGCCAAACGACACCTGGCACCTTCCCAGTGCACGCACGTCCTCC
The DNA here is from genome assembly GCA_036884735.1 of Huso huso. Classification (NCBI taxonomy): domain Eukaryota; kingdom Metazoa; phylum Chordata; class Actinopteri; order Acipenseriformes; family Acipenseridae; genus Huso; species Huso huso. The sequence goes on from CM072682.1 coordinate 21,485,453, forward strand.
AGCGACCCTGCACGGTCCCAGCGGCTCGCCAAACAACACCTGGCACCTTCCCAGCGCGCGCAAGGGCCCCAGCGACCCCGCACGGTCCCAGCGCCTCGCCAAACGACACCTGGCACCTTCCAAGCGCGTGCCCCAGTGACCCTGCACGGTCCCAGCGGCTTGCCAAACGACACCTGGCTCCTTCCCAGCGCGCACAAAGGGCCCCAGCGACCCAAGACGGTACCAGCGCCCGCCAAGCGACACCTGGCACCTTCAAACGCTGCGTGCCCCAGCGACCCTGCACGGTCCCAGCGGCTCGCCAAACGATACCTGGCACTTTCCCCGCACACGGGCCCCTTAGACCGGGCGCGGGGTCCCAGCTTGCCAAATGACACCTGACACCTGTCAGAGTCGCAGCCCCAGCGACCCCTGCGGCGGGTCCCAGCGGCTTGCCAAACGACACCTGGTACCTTCAAAGCGGTGACACGGGCCCCAGCGACCACGCGGTGTCCCAGCAGCTTTTCAAATGGCACCTGGCAGCTTCCCAGCGACGGATGGCGCCACAGAGACCCTGCGCAGTGGTCCCAGCGGCTCGTAAACGAGACCTGCCACCTTTCCAGCGCAAGCACGGGCCCCAGAGACCTCGGCATGGCGCCCCAGCGGCTTGCCAAGCGACACTTGGCACCTTTCCAGCGCGCGCATGGGCCCCATAGACACCGCGCGGGGCTCAGTGGCTCGCCAAGCAACACCTAGCAACTTCCCAGCGTCATGACGTGCCCCAGTGACCCCGCTCGGTCAAGCGGTGACGCCAAACGACACCAGCACCTTCCCAGCGCACGCACATGCCCCAGCGACCCCACAGGTTCCCAGCGTCGCCAAACGACACCTGCAACCTTCCTAGGGTTTCACGGGCCCCATTGACCTAAGCGGGGGTGCCAGCTTTTCGCCAAGCAACACCTGGAACCTTCCCAGCGCACGCCACGGGCCCCAGAGACCCAGCGCGGGGTCCCAGCGGCTCGCCAAACGACACCTGGCAGCTTGTCAGTGCGCGCAGGGGCCTCAGCGACCACACGCGGGACCCCAGCGACTCGCCTAAGGACACCTGGCACCTTCCCAGCGGGTGCACGGACCCCAGCGGCTCGCCAAACGACATCTGCCACCTTCCTAGGGCGTTCACAGGCCCCATCGACCTAGCGTGCGGTGCCAGCTGCTCGCCAAGCAACACCTGGAACCTTCCCAGCGCACGTACGGGCCCCAGAGACCCCATGGGGGGGTCCCAGCGGCTCGCCAAACAACACCTGGCAGCTTGTCAGTGCGGCGCAGGGGCCTCAGCGACCACGCGGGACCCCAGCGACTCGCCTAAGGACACCTGGCACCTTCCCAGCGGGTGCACGGACCCCAGCGGCTCGCCAAACGACATCTGCCACCTTCCTAGGGCGTTCACAGGCCCCATCGACCTAGCGCGAGGTGCCAGCTGCTCACCAAGCAACATCTGGCACCTTCCCGGCGTACGCACGTGCTCCAGCGACCCCGCATGGTCCCAGCGACTTGCCAAACGACACCTGGCACCTTCCCAGCGCGCGCACGGGTCCCAGCGACTCGCCAAACGACACCTGCCACCTTCCCAGCGTGCGCACGTGCCCCAGCGACCCCGCACGATCCCAGCGGCACGCCAAACGATACCTGGCACTTTCCCAGCGCGCGCACGGTCCTCTTAGACCCGGAGCGGCGTCCCAGCGGCTCGCCAAATGACACCTGACACCTTGTCAGAGTGCGCACAGGCCCCAGCGACCCCGCGCGGGGTCCCATCGGCTCGCCAAACGACACCTGGTACCTTCAAAGCGTGCACACGGGCCCTAGCGACCACGCGCGGTGTCCCAGCAGCTTTTCAAACGGCACCTGGCACCTTCCCAGCAACCGGACCCGCCACAGAGACCCTGCGGGTGGTCCCAGCGGCTCGCCAAACGAGACCAGCAACCTTCCCAGCGCGCGGGGTCCCAGCGGCTTGCCAAACGACACCTGGCACCTTCCCAGCGTGCGCACGGGCCCCAGCAACGCCACACAGGGTCCCAGCGGCTCGCCAAACGACACCTGGCACCTTCCCAGTGCACGCACATCCTCCAGCGACCCCGCACGGTCCCAGCGGCTTGCCAAACGACACCTGGCTATTTCCCAGCGCGCGCAAGGGCCCCAGCGACCCCGCATGGTCCCAGCGGCTCGCCAAACGACACCTGGCACATTCCCAGCGGTTGCACATGCCCTAGCGACCCCGCGCGGGGTCCCAGCGGCTCGCCAAACGACACCTGGCACCTTGTCAGCACGCGCATGGGCCCCAGCGGCTCGCCAAATGACACCTGGCACCTTCCCAGCGCAAGCACGGGGCCCCAGCGACCACGCACGGTGTCCCATCAGCTCTCCAAACGGAACCTGGCACCTTCCCAGTGCACGGACAGGCCCCAGAGACCCTGCGCGGGGTCCCAGCGGCTCGCCAAACGACATCTGGCACCTTCCCAGCGTGCACACGGGCCCCAGCGACGCCACACAGGGTCCCAGCGGCTTGCCAAACGACACCTGCCACCTTCCCAGGGCGTTCACGGGCCCCATCAACCTAGCGGGGTGCCAGCTGTTCGCCAAGCAACACCTGGCACCTTCCCAGTGCACGCACGTGCTCCAGCAACCCCGCACGGTCCCAGCGGCTTGCTAAACGACACCTGGCTCCTTCCCAGCAGTCGCACAGCTCCCAGCGACTCGCCAAACAACACCTGCCACCTTCCCAGCGCGCGCAAGGGCCCCAGCAACCCGCACGGTCCCAGCGGCTCGCCAAACGACACCTGGCACCTTCCCAGCGCGCGCACGGGCCCCAGCGACCCCGCGCGGGGTCCCATCGGCTCGCCAAACAACACCTGCCACCTTCCCAGCACTCGCCACGGGCCCCAGCGACCCAAGACGTTCAGGCGGCTCGCCAAACGACACCTGGCAACTTGTCGGCGTGCACACGGGCCCTAGTGACCACGCGCGGTGTCCAGGCAGCTTTTCAAACGGCACCTGGCACCTTCCCAGCGACCGGACCAGCCACAGAGACCCGCGCGGCGTGGTCCCAGCGCTCGCCAAACGAGACCTGCAACCTTTCCAGCGCAAGCCGCGGGCCCCAGAGACCACGCACGGTGTCCCATCGACTCTCCAAACGGAACCTGGCACCTTCCCAGTGCGGACAGGCCCAGGCCCCAGCGGGGTCCCCTATTTCGCCAAAGCGACATCTGGCACCTTGTCCCAGCACAGGCGCACAGGCCCCAGCGGCTCGCCAAACGACACCTGGCACCTTCCCCAGCGTCGCGCGACGGCTAACAGGCCACCAGGGTCCCAGCGCTCAAACGACATCTGGCACCTTCCCAGTGCCGCACCGTCATCCAGCGACCCGCACGGTCCCAATGACTTACCAATCACAAACACAAACAAACAAAGGGGCAGACTTCCCCGACAGCGTGTGGAAGCGACATCACGATCGTGGGAGAAGTACAGTCGTGGACGCCAGTTAAAGCAGAAAGGAGGAATGGCATCTTTTAAATCTGGGTTGCTTTAATCAGAAAACATTGCATCCAGCGTGTATTTTCTGATAAGCTGAAACCCGAACAGCTGATTCAAATGGCCAGCGGCGTTCTGGGACGTGGGGAGGGCGCACGCAGCACAAACACAAACAAACAAAAGGCAGGCAGACTTCCCAGCGACAGCGTGTGGAAGCGACATCGTGGGAGAAGTACAGTCGTGGACAAGTACAACGCAGTTAGAAGCAGAAAGGAGGAATTACATCTTTAAATCTGAGTTGCTTTAATCAGAAAACATTGCAGCTTAAAGCCTTGCAGCTGGCGTGTATTTTTCTGATAAGCTGAAACTCGAGCAGCTGATTCAAATCCGGCGTTCTGGGACACGGGGAGGAGCGCAGCACGCAGCACAAACACAAACAAACAAAAGGCAGGCAGACTTCCCAGCGACAGCGTGGAAGCGACATCGTGGGAGAAGTACAGTCGTGGACAAGTACAACGCAGTTAGAAGCAGAAAGGAGGAATTACATCTTTAAATCTGAGTTGCTTTAATCAGAAAACATTGCAGCTTAAAGCCTTGCAGCTGCGTGTATTTTTCTGATAAGCTGAAACTTCGGAGCAGCTGATTCAAATCCCCGGCGTTCTGGGACACGGGGAGGAGCGCAGCACGCAGCACAAACACAAACAAACAAAAGGCAGGCAGACTTCCCAGCGACAGCGTGTGGAAGCGACATCGTGGGGAGAAGTACAGTCGTGGACAAGTACAACGCAGTTAGAAGCAGAAAGGAGGAATTACATCTTTAAATCTGGAGTTGCTTTAATCAGAAAACATTGCAGCTTAAAGCCTTGCAGCTGCGTGTATTTTCTGATAAGCTGAAACTTCGAGCAGCTGATTCAAATCCCGGCGTTCTGGGACACGGGGAGGAGCGCAAGCACGCAGCACAAACACAAACAAACAAAAGGCAGGCAGACTTCCCAGCGACAGCGTGTGGAAGCGACATCGTGGGAGAAGTACAGTCGTGGACAAGTACAACGCAGTTAGAAGCAGAAAGGAGGAATTACATCTTTAAATCTGAGTTGCTTTAATCAGAAAACATTGCAGCTTAAAGCCTTGCAGCTGCGTGTATTTTTCTGATAAGCTGAAACTCGAGCAGCTGATTCAAATCCCGCGGCGTTCTGGGACACGGGGGAGGGCGCAGCACGCAGCACAAACACAAACAAACAAAAGGCAGGCAGACTTCCAGCGACAGCGTGTGGAAGCGACATCGTGGGAGAAGTACAGTCGTGGACAAGTACAACGCAGTTAGAAGCAGAAAGGAGAATTACATCTTTAAATCTGAGTTGCTTTAATCAGAAAACATTGCAGCTTAAAGCCTTGCAGCTGCGTGTATTTTTCTGATAAGCTGAAACTTCAGGAGCAGCTGATTCAAATCCCGCGGCGTTCTGGGACACAGGGGGGAGGGCGCAGCACGCAGCACAAACACAAACAAACAAAAGGCAGGCAGACTTCCCAGCGACAGCGTGTGGAAAGCGACATCGTGGGAGAAGTACAGTCGTGGACAAGTACAACGCAGTTAGAAGCAGAAAGGAGGAATTACATCTTTAAATCTGGAGTTGCTTTAATCAGAAAACATTGCAGCTTAAAGCCTTGCAGCTGCGTGTATTTTTCTGATAAGCTGAAACTTCGGAGCAGCTGATTCAAATCCCGCGGCGTTCTGGGACACGGGGAGGAGGCAGCACGCAGCAGCACAAACACAAACAAACAAAAGGCAGGCAGACTTCCCAGCGACAGCGTGTGGAAGCGACATCGTGGGAGAAGTACAGTCGTGGACAAGTACAACGCAGTTAGAAGCAGAAAGGAGGAATTACATCTTTAAATCTGGAGTTGCTTTAATCAGAAAACATTGCAGCTTAAAGCCTTGCAGCTGCGTGTATTTTTCTGATAAGCTGAAACTTCGAGCAGCTGATTCAAACCATGGGCGTTCTGGGACACGGGGAGGAGCGAGCACGCAGCACAAACACAAACAAACAAAAGGCAGGCAGACTTCCCAGCGACAGCGTGTGGAAGCGACATCGTGGGGAGAAGTACAGTCGTGGACAAGTACAACGCAGTTAGAAGCAGAAAGGAGGAATTACATCTTTAAATCTGAGTTGCTTTAATCAGAAAAACATTGCAGCTTAAAGCCTTGCAGCTGCGTGTATTTTTCTGATAAGCTGAAACTCGGAGCAGCTGATTCAAATCGCGGCGTTCTGGGACACGGGGAGGGGCGCAGCACGCAGCACAAACACAAACAAACAAAGGCAGGCAGACTTCCCAGCGACAGCGTGTGGAACAGTTTATCGATGGGGAGAAGTACAGTCGTGGACAAGTACAACGCAGTTAGAAGCAGAAAGGAGGAATTACATCTTTAAATCTGAGTTGCTTTAATCAGAAAACATTGCAGCTTAAAGCCTTGCAGCTGCGTGTATTTTTCTGATAAGCTGAAACTTCGGAGCAGCTGATTCAAATCCCGCGGCGTTCTGGGACACGGGGAGGGCGCAGCACGCAGCACAAACACAAACAAACAAAAAGGCAGGCAGACTTCCAGCGACAGCGTGTGGAAGCGACATCGTGGGAGAAATACAGTCGTGGACAAGTACAACGCAGTTAGAAGCAGTTTGAAAGCAGGTTGACAGCTGCAGAAGCTACGCTAAACAAAAAAAAAAAAAAAAAAAAAATGGTCTTCAAGCCAGTAATCTGTGACAACTGCATGATGTGGAAATCCGAGAAAACCCAACAGAGCTCAACCAAGTTTGTGTAAAGTGCCGCACCATCCAGGACTTGCTTCAGCGATTAAGCCTGCTAGAAAAAGAGCTGGAGGAAATGAGACAGCAACAGGAGCTTGAGGAGCTGACACACCCACAATTCATGGAAGTCTGCACCCCTAGCAGACTGAAAGCCACCAGGGAGATGGAAGAGAGTCGAAACAGCTGGGTTCAGATAGGCAGAAGCAGGAAAAAAAAAAGAAACTTCGTCAAACACAACCACCAGAAATCCAGACAGCCAACACATTTGAGCCACTTCAACATTTAGATGACCAAAACCAACATCAAGAGATGAAAGAAACAACACCCAGGACCCTATAAACAGTGCTGACCAGGCAGCAAAAGAAAGGGAGGTCATGATTGTTGGGGACTCCATACTGAGAAACACAGCAAGTTCAGTTCGCAGTTTGGACCCCTTACTACAACAGTGTGCTGCCTTCCAGGAGCCTCAGTCAAGCACATCACTGAGAATGTGGACAGGCTCCTAGAACGAACAGGAGATGACCCGGTAGTAGTCGTCCACATTGGTACAAACAACATTGGAAGAGACAGGCCAAGATCCCTGCAAAACAAATTCAGAGAGCTAGGAAGGAAATTAAAAGACAAGACCAAAACTGTGGTATTTTCTGGGATACTGCGGCGCCTTGCAAAGGACCATATGGACAGCTGGAAATACAAAATCAAAATGCATGGCTGAAATCGTGGTGCACACAGGAAGGCTTCACCTTTCTTGAACATTGGAGCACTTTCTACAACAAGGACTATCTATACAGGTGGGACGGACTGCACTTAAACAGAAAGGGAACCAATCTACTGGAGAAAGGATCCTTCAGGCGGTACAGAAGCATTTAAACTAGAAAGGAAGGGGGGAAAACAAAAAACAGAAGGAGACTACATCAAAACAAGGGCAACAACTCAGGTAAGACCACTATTAAATGTATTTATCTTAATGCTAGAAGTCTCAGAAACAAAATGTTAGAACTTGAAGCTACTGCACTAACAAGTAACTACGATGTGATAGGTGTTACAGAAACTTGGTTGTCTGAGAGTGATGGAGATGAATATAATATTAGTGGGTACACACTGTATAGGAAAGACAGGCAGGACAGAAGAGGCGGAGGGTAGCGCTATACATAAGAAATAGCCTTGAAGCCCAGGTGTTAAATCAGGACAAAGAAAACAATGCAGAATCAATATGGGTCAGAATAATGGACACAAATTCAAAGGGCATAATAATAGGAGCATGCTATAGACCGCCAAATTCAGACGCTGAGCAAAATAATCTGTTGTACAATGACATTGAAATGCGTGTAGAAAAGGAGAAACCATACTAATGGGGATTTCAACTTCCCCTGTATAAAATGGGAAAACCCAATGGGGGGCACGACGGACGAAATTGAAATGGTGGAAATGACAAATGACTGCTTCCTAATGCAATTTGTCAAGGCACCGACTAGAGGGGAGGCATGCCTTGATTTAGTCTTTTCAAATAATGAAGACAGAATAACTAAAACAGAGGTCAGAGAGCCATTGGCAAACTCAGACCACAACATGGTCTCATTTGAAATATTTTTTTAAAACCCCAAAAGTAATGACTAAAGCTAAGGTTTACAATTTTAGAAAAGCAAACTACGAAGGTATGAAACAGAGACTAATAGAAGTAGATTGGAGTAAAATAGAGAAAACATCCACAGAAAAAAAGGGTGGCTGTTTTTTAAAAATGTAGTACTAGAGGCACAAAACAATTACATCCCAAAAGTAGACAAATCTAAATCTAAAACAAAATGGCCAAAATGGTTTAATAGACAAATTTAAAAAAATATTCAGCGAAAAAAGGCACTTTACAGAGCGTTTAAAAGGACCAAAACAAAGCACACAGAAAGAGTACTTGGAACTGCAAACACAAGTCAAAAAGGAAGTTAGAAAGGCCAGAGAGAGATAGAAATCAATATTGCTAAGGGGGCTAAAACCAATTCCAAAATGTTTTTCCAATATTATAACAGCAAGAGAACATTCAAAGAGGAGGTTAAATGTCTAAGAGACACAAATGGCAAAATCATAGATGAAGAAAAAAAAAATAGCAAATATATTAAATGATTACTTTTCACAGGTTTTACAAAGGAGGACACGGACAACATGCCCCACATGTCGACCTGTTCCTATCCAATTTTAAATAACTTTAGCATAACAGAGGCAGAAGTGTTAAAGGGACTAGGAGCTCTTAAAATAAACAAATCCCCTGGGCCAGATGAGATCCTCCCAATAGTACTCAAAGAAATGAAAGAAGTTATTTACAAACCGCTAACCAAGATCATGCAACAGTCTCTTGACACAGGGGTTGTACCAACAGACTGGAAAATAGCAAACGTAATACCAATCCACAAAAAGGGAGACAAAACCGAACCAGGTAACTACAGACCAATAAGCCTGACTTCTATTATATGTAAACTTATGGAAACTATAATAAGATCCAAATGGAAAATTACCTATATGGTAACAATATCCTGGGAGACAGCCAGCATGGTTTTAGGAAAGGGAGATCATGTCTAACTAACCTACTTGACTTTTTTTTGAGGATGCAACATTGAAAATGGATAACTGCAAAGCATACGACATGGTTTATTTAGATTTCCAGAAAGCTTTTGACAAAGTCCCGCATAAAAGATTAATTCTCAAACTGAAGCAGTAGGGATTCAAGGAAATGCATGCACATGGATTAGGGAGTGGTTAACAGGTAGAAAACAGAAAGTACTGATTAGAGGAGAAACCTCGAAATGGAGTGAGATAACCAGTGGTGTACCACAGGATCAGTATTAGGTCCTCTGCTATTCCTAATCTACATTAATGATTTAGACTCTGATATAGTAAGCAAACTCGTTAAATTTGCAGGCGACACAAAAATAGGAGGAGTGGCAGACACTGTTGAAGCAGCAAAGGTCATTCAAAATGATCTAGACACCATTCAAAATTGGGCAGACACATGGCAAAATGAAATTTAATAGAGAAAAGTGTAAAGTATTGCATGTGGGCAATAAAAAATGTGCATTATAAATATCATATGGGAGACAGTGAAATTGAAGAAGGGAACTATGAAAAAGACCTAGGAGTTTATGTTGACTCAGAAATGTCTTCATCTAGACAATGTGGGGAAGCTATAAAAAAGGCCAACAAGATGCTTGGATATATTGTGAGAAGTGTTGAATTTAAATCAAGGGAAGTAATGTTAAAACTCTACAATGCATTAGTAAGACCTCACCTAGAATATTGTGTTCAGTTCTGGTCACCTCGTTACAAAAGGATATTGCTGCTCTAGAAAGAGTGCAAAGAAGAGCGACCAGAATTATCCCGGTTTAAAAGGCATGTCGTATGCAGACAGGCTAAAAAGAATTGAATCTATTTAGTCTTGAACAAAGAAGACTACGCGGCGATCTGATTCAAACATTCAAAATCCTAAAAGGTATAGACAATGTCAACCTGGGGACTTCTTTGACTTGAAAAAGAAAAAAGGACCAGGGGTCATAAATGGAGATTAGATAAAGGGGCATTCAGAACAGAAAATAGGAGGCACTTTTTTACACAGAGAATTGTGAGGGTCTGGAACCAACTCCCCAGTAATGTTGTTGAAGCTGACACCCTGGGATCCTTCAAGAAGCTGCTTGATGAGATTCTGGGATCAATAAGCTACTAACAACCAAACGAGCAAGATGGGCTGAATGGCCTCCTCTCGTTTGTAAACTTTCTTATGTTCTTCTTATGTTCTTTCAAATGACACCTGGCTCCTTCCCAGTGCGCGCAAGGGCCCCAGCGACCCCGCACGGTCCCAGCGGCTGAAAAACGACACCTGGCACATTCCCAGCGCGCGCACGGGCCCCAGCGCCTCGCCAAACGACACCTGGCACCTTCCAAGCGCGTGCCCCAGCGACCCTGCACGGTCCCAGCGGCTCACCAAACAACTCCTGATACCTTCCCAGCGCGCACAAGGGCCGCAGCGACCCCGCACGGGGTCCCTGCAGCTCGCCAAACGACACCTGGCTCCTTCTCAGCACGCAGCGACAGTGTCCCTTTAGACCCGGGCGCGGGGTCCCAGCGGCTCGCCAAATGACACCTGACACCTTGTCAGAGCAGACAGACCACAGCGACCCCTGCGGGTCCCAGCGGCTCGCCAAACGACACCTGGCACCTTCCCAGCGCGCGCACGGGCCCCAGCGACGCCACACAGGGTCCCAGCGGTTCGCCAAACGACACCTGCCACCTTCCCAGGGAGTTCACAGGCCCCAGCTATCTAGTGCGGGGTACCAGCGGCTCGCCAAACGACACCTGGCACCTTCCCAGCGCACGCACGGGCCCCAGCGACCCCGTGCGTGGTCCCAGCTGCTCGCCAAAGGACACCTGCCACCTTCCCAGCACGCGCACGGACCCCAGCGACCCCGCGCGTGGTCCCAGCGGCTCGCCAAACAACACCTGCCACCTTCCCAGCATGCGCACGGACCCCAGCGACCCCACGCAAGATCCGAGCGGCTCGCCAAACGAGACCTGGCACCTTCCCAGCACTCGCACGGGCCCCAGCGACCCCGCACGTTCCAGGCGGCTCGCCAAACGACACCTGGCAACTTGTCGGCGTGCACACGGGCCCTAGTGACCACGCGCGGTGTCCAGGCAGCTTTTCAAACGGCACCTGGCACCTTCCCAGCGACCGGACCAGCCACAGAGACCCTGCGCGTGGTCCCAGCGCTCGCCAAACGAGACCTGCAACCTTTCCAGCGCAAGCACGGGCCCCAGAGACCACGCACGGTGTCCCATCGACTCTCCAAACGGAACCTGGCACCTTCCCAGTGCGCGGACAGGCCCCAGAGACCCTGCGCGGGGTCCCAGCGGCTCGCCAAACGACATCTGGCACCTTGTCAGCGTGCGCACAGGCCCCAGCGGCTCGCCAAACGACACCTGGCACCTTCCCAGCGTGCGCACGGGCCCCAGCAACGCCACACAGGGTCCCAGCGGCTCGCCAAACGACATCTGGCACCTTCCCAGTGCACGCACGTCATCCAGCGACCCCGCACGGTCCCAGCGGCTTACCAAACGACACCTGGCTCCTTCCCAGTGCGCGCAAGGGCCCCAGCGACCCCGCACGGTCCCAGCGGCTGAAAAACGACACCTGGCACATTCCAGCGCAGACGGGCCCCAGCGCCGCCAAACGACACCTGGCACCTTCCGTTGGCGTGCCCCAGCGACCCTGCACGGTCCCAGCGCTCACCAAACAACTCCTGATACCTTCCCAACGCGCAAGACAGGGCTACAGCGACCAAGACGGGGTCCCTGCAGCTCGCCAAACGACACCTGGCTCCTTCTCAGCACGCGCACAGGCCCCTTAGACCCAAGCGGGGTCCCAGCGGCTCGCCAAATGACACCTGACACCTTGTCAGAGTGCGCACAGACCACAGCGACCCCGCGCGGGGTCCCAGCGGCTCGCCAAACGACACCTGGCACCTTCCCAGCGCGCACGGGCCCCAGCGACGCCACACAGGGTCCCAGCGGTTCGCCAAACGACACCTGCCACCTTCCCAGGGAGTTCACAGGCCCCAGCTATCTAGTGCGGGGTACCAGCGGCTCGCCAAACGACACCTGGCACCTTCCCAGCGCACGCACGGGCCCCAGCGACCCGTCGGGTCCCAGCTGCTCGCCAAAGGACACCTGCCACCTTCCCAGCACGCGCACGGACCCCAGCGACCCCGCGTGTGGTCCCAGCGGCTCGCCAAACAACACCTGCCACCTTCCCAGCACGCGCACGGACCCCAGCGACCCCACGCAAGATCCGAGCGGCTCGCCAAACGAGACCTGGCACCTTCCCAGCGCGCACACGGGCCCCAGCGACCACGCATGGTGTTCCATCGGCTCTCCAAATGGCAACTGGCACCTTCCCAGCGTGCGGACGGGCCCCAGAGACCATGCTCGGGGTCCCAGCGGCTCGCCAAATTAGACCTGCCACCTTCCCAGCACAAGCATGGGCCCTAGAAACCCCGCACGGGGTCCCAGCGGCTCACCAAACATCACCTGGCACCTTCCCAGCACGCACGGGCCCCAGAGACCCTGCGCGGGGTACCAGCGGCTCGCCAAATGACACCAGAAGCATTCCCAGCGCGCGCACGGGCCCCAGGGACCCCGCGCAGGGTCCCAGCAGCTCGCCAAACGACTCCTGATACCTTCCCAGCGCGCACAAGGGCCACAGCGACCCCGCACGGGGTCCCAGCAGCTCGCCAAACAACTCCTGATACCTTCCCAGCGCACACACGGGCCCCAGCGACCACGCACTTTGTCCCAGCAGCTTTTCAAATGGCACCTGGCAGCTTCCCAGCGAACGGACGCGCCACAGAGACCCTGCGCAGTGGTCCCAATGGCTCGCCAAACGAGACCTGCCACCTTTCCAGCGCAAGCATGGGCCCCAGAGACCTCGCGCGGCGTCCCAGCAGCTTGCCAAACGACACCTTGCACCTTTCCAGCGCGATGGGCCCCAGAGACTCCGCGCGGGGCTCAGTGGCTCGCCAAGCAACCCCTAGCAACTTCCCAGCGCGCCTACGTGCCCCAGCGACCCAGCTCGGTCCCAGTGGCTCGCCAAACGACACTTGGCACCTTCCCAGCGCACGCACATGCCCCAGCGACCCCACACAGGTTCCCAGCGGATCGCCAAACGACACCTGCCACCTTTCCAGGGCGTTCATGGGCCTCAGCAACCTAGCGCGGGGTGCCAGCTGCTCGCCAAGCAACACCTGGCACCTTCCCAGCGCGCACGTGCTCTAGCGACCCCGCACACTCCCAGCATCTCGCCAAAAGACACCTGGCACATTCCCAGCGGGCGCACATGCCCCAGCGACCCCGCGCGGGGTCCCAGTGGCTCGCCAAGCAACCCCTAGAAACTTCCCAGCGCACGCACGGGCCCCAGCGACCACACGCGGTGTTCCAGCGGCTCTCCAAACGGAAACTGGCACCTTCCCAGTGCGCGGACGGGCCCCAGAGACCCTACGCGGGGTCCCAGCGACTCGCCAAACAACATCTGGCACCTTGTCAGCGCGCGCACAGGCCCCAGCGGCTCGCCAAACGACACCTGGCACCTTCCCAGCGCGCGCACGGGCCCCAGCGACGCCACACAGGGTCCCAGCGGTTCGCCAAACGACACCTGCCACCTTCCCAGGGAGTTCACAGGCCCCAGCTATCTAGTCGCGGGTACCAGCGGCTCGCCAAAACGACACCTGGCACCTTCCCAGCGCACGACGGGCCCCAGCGACTGACCCGTCGTGGTCCCAGCTGCTCGCCAAACGACACCTGCCACCTTCCCAGCACGCGCACATGGACCCCAGCGACCCCGCGCGTGGTCCCAGCGGCTCGCCAAACAACACCTGCCACCTTCCCAGCATGTGCTCGGCCCCCAGCGACCCCGCGCAAGATCCGAGCGGCTCGCCAAACGAGACCTGGCACCTTCCCAGCGCGCACACGGGCCCCAGCGACCACGCATGGTGTCCCATCGGCTCTCCAAACGGCAACTGGCACCTTCCCAGCGTGCGGACGGGCCCCAGAGTCCATGCTCGGGGTCCCAGCGGCTCGCCAAATGAGACCTGCCACCTTCCCAGCGCAAGCATGGGCCCTAGAAACCCCGCACGGGGTCCCAGTGGCTCACCAAACATCACCTGGCACCTTCCCAGCCAAGACGGGCCCCAGAGACCCCTGCGGCGGGGTCCCAGCGCTTCGCCAAATGACACCAGAACATTCCCAGGGGCACGGGCCCCAGGGATCCCAGCGCGGGGTCCCAGCAGCTTCGCCAAACGACTCCTGGATACCTTCCCAGTCCAGCAACAAGGGCCACAGCGACCCCGCACGGGGTCCCAGCGGCTTGCCAAACGACACCTGCCACCTTCCCAGCGGCAAGACGGGCCCTCTCAGACCCCGCGCGGGGTCCCCTCAGCTCACCAAGCGACACCTGGCATCTTTCCAGCGCGCGCACGTGCCCCAGCGACCCCGCACGATCCCAGCGGCATGCCAAACGATACCTGGCACTTTCCCAGTGCGCGCACGGTCCCCTTAGACCCGAGCGGCGGCCCCAGCTGCTCGCCAAATGACACCTGACACCTTGTCAGAGCGCGACAAGCCCCAGCGACCACGCGCGGGGTCCCATCGGCTCGCCAAACGACACCTGGCACCTTCAAAGCGTGCACACGGGCCCTAGCAACCACGCGCGGTGTCCCAGCAGCTTTTCAAACGGCACCTGGCACCTTCCCAGCGACCGGACCCGCCACAGAGACCCTGCGGGTGGTCCCTGCAGCTCGCCAAACGACACCTGGCTCCTTCTCAGCACGCGCACAGGCCCCAGTGGCTCACCAAACGACACCTGGCACCTTCCCAGCGCACACACGGGCCCCAGCGACCACGCGCGGTGTCCCAGCGGCTCTCCAGACGGAACCTGGCACCTTCCTAGTCGCGCGGACGGGCCCCAGAGAACCTGCGCGGGGTCCCAGCGGCTCACCGAATGACATCTGGCACCTTGTCAGCGCGTGCACAGGCCCCAGCGGCTCACCAAACAACACCTGGCACATTCCCAGCGCGGCACGGGCCCCAGCGACCTAGCGCAGGGTGCCAGCTAATCGCCAAGCAACACCTGGCACCTTCCCAGGGCATTCACGGGACCCAGCGACCTAGCGCGGGGTGCCAGCTAATCGCCAAGCAACACCTGGCACCTTCCCAGCACGCGCACGTGCCCCAGCGACCCCGCATGGTCCCAGCGGCTCGCCAAACGGCACCTGGCACCTTCCCAGCGCAAGCACGGGCCTTAGACACCCCGCACGGGGTCCAAGCAGCTCGCCGAACATCACCTGGCACTTTCCCAGCGCGCACGGGCCCCAGAGACCCTGTGCGGGGTCCCAGCGGCTCGCCAAATGACACCTGAAGCATTCCCAGCGCACGCACGGGCCCCAGCGACCCCGCGTTGGGTCCCAGCGGCTTCCCAAATGACCCATGGCACCTTCCCAGCGCACGCACGGGCCCCAGCAACTACGCGCGGTGTCCCAGCGGCTCTCCAAACGGAAACTGGCACCTTCCCAGTGCGCGGACGGGCCCCAGAGACCCTGCGCGGAGTCCAAGCGGCTCGCCAAACGACACCTAGCTTCTTCTCAGCGCGCGCACAGGCCCCAGCGGCTCGCCAAACGACACCTGGCACCTTCCCAGCGCGTGCACGTGCCCCAGCGACCCCGCATGGTACCAGCGGCTCGCCAAACGAGACCTGGCACCTACCCAGCGCGCGCACGGGCCCCAGCGACCACGCATGGTGTCCCATCGCCTCTCCAAACGGCACCTGGCACCTTCCCAGCGTGCGGACGGGCCCCAGAGACCATGCTCGGGGTCCCAGCGGCTCACCAAATGAGACCTGCCACCTTCCCAGCGCAAGCACGGGCCCTAGACACCCCGCACGCGGTCCCAGCAGCTCGCCAAACATCACCTGGCACCTTCCCAGAGCGCACGGGCCCCAGAGACCCTGCGCGGGGTCCCAGCGGCTCGTCAAACAACAACTGACACCTTCCCAGCGCGCGCACGGTCCACAGCGACCCCGTGCGGACTCTCAGCGGCTCGCCAAACGACACCTGCCACCTTCCCAGTGCGCGCACGTGCCCCAGCGGCTCGCAAAACGAGACCTGCCACCTTCCCAGCATGTGCTCGGCCCCCAGCGACCCGGTGGAGTCCCAGCGACTCCCCAAGAGGTCCATGGCACCTCCCCAGCACGCGCACGGGGCAGCGACTTCGCCCAGCGACCCCGCTTGAGGTCCAAGCTGCTCACCAAATGGTCCTTGGCCCCTCACCAGTGCGTGAACAGGGCCCAACTACCCAGTGCAGGGCCCAAGCGGCTCGCCAAATGCTCCCTGACACTTCCAAGAAAGGGCCAAGACGGCCCCAGAGTCCCCGCAGGGTCCGGAGGGCTCGCAAAATGGTTCCTAGCACCTCCCTAGCGCGTGCACGGGGCCCAGGGACACCACGCGGCGTCCGAACGACTCGCCAAATGGTCCCTGGCCCAGGCCCAGCGCGCGCATGGGGCCCAGCGACCCCACGCGGGGTCCCAGCGACTCGCCAAATGGTCCCTGGCACCTCCCCAGCGCGCGCACGGACACCAGCGACCGCGCTCGTGGTCCCAGCGGCTGGCCAAATGGTCCCTGACACCTTCCCAGCGCACGTATGGGCCCCAGTGACCTCGTGCAGGGTCCGAATGGCTCGCTAAATGATCCCTGGCCTCTCCCCAGCACGCGCACCGGGCCCAACAACCCCGCGCTGCGTCCGAGCGACTCGCCAAATGGTCCCTGGCCCAGCCCCAGCGTGCGAACGGGGCCCAGCGACCCTGTGCGGGGTCCCAGCGGATCGCCAAACGGTCCCTGGCACCTCCCCAGCACACGCACGGGGCCCATCGACCCCACATGGAGTCACAGCGGCTCGCCAAAACGTCCCTGGCACCTCCCAGCGCGCGCACAGGGCCCAGCGACCCCGCATGGAGTCACAGCGGCTCGCCAAACGACACCTGCCACCTTCCCAGTCGCGGCGGAGTCCCCAGCTGCTCGCAAAAACGAGACCTGCCACCTTCCCAGCATGTGCTCGGCCCCCAGCGACCCCGCGTGGAGTCCCAAGCGACTCCCCAAGAGGTCCATGGCACCTCCCCAGCACGCCGCGACGGGCAGCGACTCTCGCTTTCAGCGACCCTTTTGGGTCCAAGCTGCTCACCAAATGGTCCCTGGCCCCTCACCAGTGCGTGAACAGGGCCCAACAACCCAGTGCAGGGCCAAGCGGCTCGCCAAATGCTCCCTGACACTTCCCCAGCACCAAGACGGGCCCCAGAGTCCCCCGCTGGGGTCCGGCGGCTCGCAAAAATGGTTCCTAGCACCTCCCTAGTGCGTGCACGGGGCCCAGGGATTCGAGCGACTGACCAAATGGTCCCTGGCCCAGGCCCCAGCAGCGCGCATGGGGCCCAGCGACCCCCGCCGGGGGTCCCAGCGACGGCCAAATGGTCCCTGGCACCTCCCAGCAGCGACGGACACCAGCGACCGCGCTGGGGTCCCAACTGGCCAAATGGTCCCTGACACCTTCCCAGCGCACGTAGGGGCCCCAGTGACCTCGTGCAGGGTCCGAATGGCTCGCCCCTAAATGATCCCTGGCCTCTCCCCAGCACGCGACTGGCCACAACCCAGCTGCGTCCGGCGACTTCGCCAAATGGTCCCTGGCCCAGCCCCAGCGTGCGAGCGGGCCCAGCGACCCTGTCGCGGGTCCCAGCGGATCGTAAACGGTCCCTGGCACCTCCCCAGCACACACATCGGGCCCATCGACCCCACATGGAGTCACAGCGGCTCGCCAAAAACGCCCCTGGCACCTCCCAGCCGCACAAGACAGGGCCCAGCGACCCCGATGGAGTCACAGCTGGCCCGCCAAAGGTCCCTGGCACCTCCCCAGCCAGCGCCGCGGGCCCAGCGCCCCAGCGCAGGGTCCCAGCGGCTCGCCAAATGGTCCCTGGCACCTCACCAGCATGCACACGGGCACCAGCGATCCGCACAGCGGTGTCCCAGCGGCTCGCCAAACGATCATTGGCACCTCCCAGCACGCGCACAGGGCCTAGCGACTTCGCGTGGGGTCCCAGCGGCTCGCCAAACAGTCCCTGACACCTCCCAAGCACGCGCACGGGCCCCAGCGACCCCGTGCATGGTCCAAGCGGCTCGCCAAATTGTCCCTTGCACCTCCCCAGCACGTGCACGGGCCCCAGCTACCCCACGTGGGGTCCCAACGGCTCGCCAAACGGTCCCTGGCACCTCCCCAGCACACGCACGGGGCCAGCAACCAGGCGTGGAGTCCCAGCGGCTCGCCAAATGGTCCCTGGCACCTCCCAGCATGCGTACTGGGCCCATCGACCCCGGATGGAGTCACAGCGGCTCGCCAAAAGGTCCCTGGCACCTCCCCAGCACGCGCATGGGCCCCAGCGACTTCGACTGGGGCCCCAGCTGCTCGCCAAATGATACCTGGCCCTTCCCAGCGCGCAGGATTCCCCACCGGGGGGGTCCCAGCGGCTCGCCAAACGGTCCCTGGCACCTCACCAGCATGCACACTCGGCCTAGCGACACCACGCGGGTTCCCAGCGGCACGCCAAATGTTCCCTGGCACCTCCCCAGCACGCGCACGGGGCCCAGGGACCCCGGGAGGATCCCCAGCGGCTCGCCAAACGGTCCCTGGCACCTCCCCAGCACGCAAGACGGGCCCAGCCCCCTCCGTGGGGTCCCAGAGGCTCGCCAAATGGTCCCTGGCGCCTCCCCAGCACGCGCACAGGCCCCAGTGACCCCGCACGAGGTCCCAGCTGCTCGCCAAATGGTCCCTGGCACCTCACCGCACGCCACAGCACCACCAGCGCCCCCGCACGGTGTCCCTGCAGCTCGCCAAACGGTCCCTGGCACCTCCCCAGCACGGGATGGGACCAGCGACCCCGCGGGGGGGTCCCAGCGGCTCGCCAAACGGTCCCTGGCACCTCACCAGCATGCGCACTGGGCCCAGGACCCCGCCGCTGGTTCCCAGCGACGCAAATGGGTCCCTGGCACCTCCCAGCACCCGCAAGACGGGTCCCCAACGACCCCGCGCGGGTCCAAGCGGATCGCCAAATGGTCCCTGGCACCTCCCCAGTGCACGCGCTGGGCCCAGCGACCGCAGCGGGTCCCAATGGATCGCCAAATGGTCCCTGGCATCTCCCCAGCACGCACTGGGTCCAGCGACCCAGACGGGGTCCAAGCGGCACTTCAAACGGTCCCTGGCACCTCCCCAGCACGCCAGACAGGGCCCAGACCCCCGCCACGAGGTCCCAGGATCTCGCCAAATGGTCCCTGGCACCTCCCAGCACATGCACAGTGCCCAGGGACCCCAGGCGGTGTCTCAGCCGCCACCAAACGGTCCCTGTCACCTCCCCAGCACGCAGCCCGGGTCCCAGCGAGTTCAAGGCAGGGTCCCCAGCGGCTCGCCAAATGATACCTGGCCCCTCCCCAGCACGCGCGTGGGCCCCAGCGACCCCGCACGAGGTCCCAGCATCTCGCCAAATGGTCCCTGGCACCTCCCCAGCACATGCACAGTGCCCAGCAACCCCACGCGGGTTCCCAGCAGCACGCCAAACGGTCCCTGGCACCTCCCCAGCACGCGCACT
Source organism: Huso huso (assembly GCA_036884735.1). Classification (NCBI taxonomy): domain Eukaryota; kingdom Metazoa; phylum Chordata; class Actinopteri; order Acipenseriformes; family Acipenseridae; genus Huso; species Huso huso. Next base: position 21,504,965 of record CM072682.1, read on the forward strand.
GGACCCAGCGACCCCTCTCGGCGGCGTCCCAGCTGCTCGCCAAATGATCCCTGGCACCTCCCAGCACGCACACGGGCCCAGCGACCCCGCGCAGGGTCCCAGCGCTCGCCAAAACGGTCCCTGGCTCCCTCCAGCGCCGCGTGCACCAGCTACCCCACGCGGGGTCCTAAAGGCTCGCCTAACCGTCCGTGGCGCCTCTCCAGCACGCACACAGGCCCCAGTGACCCCGCACGAGGTCCCAGCTGCTTGCCAAATGGTCCCTGGCACCTCACCAGCACGCGCATGGGCAACAGCGAGCCTGCGCGGTGTCCGAGCGGCTCGCCAAACGGTCCCTGGCACCTCCCCAGCTCAGGCACGGGCCCCAGTGACCCCGCGCCGGGTCCCAGCAGCTCGCCAAATGGTCCCTGGCACCTCCCCAGCACACGCACTGGGACCAGCGACCCCGCGCGGTGTCCCAGCTGCTCGCCAAACGGTCCCTGGCACCTGCCCAGCACGAGCACGGGGCCAAGTGACTTCGTGTGGGGTCCCAGCGGCTCGCCAAAGAGTCCCTGGCACATCCCCAGCGCGCACACGGGCCCCACCTACTTCGTACGGGGTTCCAGCGGCTCGCCAAACGATCATTGGTACCTCCCCAGCACGCGACAGGGCCCAGCGACTGGCGTGGGGTCCCATGCTCGCCAAACAGTCCCTGACACCTCCCAAACGCAGCGCCAGACGGGCCCCAGCGACCCGTGCATGGTCCAAGCGGCTTCGCCAAATTGTCCCTTGCACCTCCCCAGCACGGGGCATCGGGCCCCAGCTACCCCGTGGGGTCCCAACGGCTCGCCAAACGGTCCCTGGCACCTCCCCAGCACATGCATGCGGGCCAGCAACCAGGCGTGGAGTCCCAGCGCTTCGCCAAATGGTCCCTGGCACCTCCCAGCATGCGTACTGGGCCCATCGCCCCGATGGAGTCTGTGGCACCGCCAAAAGGTCCCTGGCACCTCCCAGCAGCATGGGCCCCAGCAGACCAGACGGGCCCCAGCGCTCGCCAAATGATACCTGGCCCCTTCCCAGCACAGGCAGGGATTCCAGGAACCGCCGCTGGGGTCCCAGCAGCTCGCCAAATGGTCCCTGGCACCTCACCAGCATGCACTCGGCCTAGCGACACCACGCGGGTTCCCAGCGGCACGCCAAATGTTCCCTGGCACCTCCCCAGCACGCAAGACGGGCCCAGGGACCCCGGAGGATCCCAGCGGCTCGCCAAACGGTCCCTGGCACCTCCCCAGCACGCAGACGGGCCCAGCGAGCTCCCGCGTGGGGTCCCAGAGGTCGCCAAACCGTCCCTGGGCCCCCCAGCACGCCAGACAGGCCCCAGTGACCCCAGACGAGGTCCCAGCTGCTCGCCAAATGGTCCCTGGCACCTCACCAGCGCGCCAAGACGAGCACCAGCGAGCCCCGCACGGTGTCCCTGCAGCTCGCCAAACGGTCCCTGGCACCTCCCCAGCACGCGCAATGGGACCAGCGACCCCGCGGGGTCCCAGCGGCTCGCCAAACGGTCCCTGGCACCTCACCAGCATGCGCACTGGGCCCAGCGACCCCGCGGGTTCCCAGCGGCACGCCAAACGGTCCCTGGCACCTCCCCAGCACCGTGACGGTCCCCAACCCGACCCGCGCGGGGTCCAAGCCGATCGCCAAATGGTCCCTGGCACCTCCCTAGTGCACGCGCTGGGCCCAGCGACCGCACGCGGGGTCCCAATGGATCGCCAAATGGTCCCTGGCATCTCCCCAGCACGCGCACTGGGTCCAGCGACCCCGTACGGGGTCCAAGCGGCACTTCAAACGGTCCCTGGCACCTCCCCAGCACGCGCACAGGGCCCAGCGACCCCGCACGAGGTCCCAGCATCTCGCCAAATGGTCCCTGGCACCTCCCCAGCACATGCACAGTGCCCAGGGACCCCAGGCGGTGTCTCAGCCGCTCACCAAACGGTCCCTGTCACCTCCCCAGCACGCGCACGGGTCCCAGCGAGTTCGCGCAGGGTCCCAGCGGCTCGCCAAATGATACCTGGCCCCTCCAGGGCACGCAAGATGGGCCCCAGCGACCAGGCACGAGGTCCCAGCATCTCGCCAAATGGTCCCTGGCACCTCCCCAGCACATGCACAGTGCCCAGCAACCCCACGCTGGTTCCCAGCAGCCGCCAAACGGTCCCTGGCACCTCCCCAGCATGCGCACTGGACCCAGCGACCCCGTGCGGCGTCCCAGCTGCTCGCCAAATGATCCCTGGCACCTCCCAGCACGGACAGCGGGCCCAGGGACCCCAGCGGGGTCCCGCCAAACGGTCCCTGGCACCTCCCAGCACGCCGCATGCACCAGCTACCTGTAACGCAGGGGTCCTAAAGGCTCGCCTAAATGGTCCGTGGCACCTCCCCAGCACGCCAAGATGGGCAACAGCGAGCCCGCATGCGGTGTCCCTGAGGTGCCGTAAACGGTTCTCCTGGCACCTCCCCAGCTCAGGCACCGGCCCCAGTGACCCTGCACGGGGTCCCAGCAGCTCGCCAAATGGTCCCTGGCACCTCCCCAGCCTGCGCACTGGGACCAGCGACCCAGCAGCGGTGTCCCAGCTGCTCGCCAAACGGTCCCTGGCACCTCCCTAGCACGAGCACGGGCCAAGTGACTATCGGGGTCCCAGCTGCTCGCCAAAGAGTCCCTGGCACATCCCCAGCACCATCGGCCCCACCTACCTACGTGCGGGGTTCCAGCGGCTCGCCAAATGATACCTGGCCCCTCCCCAGCGCGCGCACGGTTTCCAGCAACCCCACGCGGGTTCCCAGCAGCACGCCAAACGGTCCCTGGCACCTCCCCAGCATGCGCACTGGACCCAGCGACCCCGTGCGGCGTCCCAGCTGCTCGCCAAATGATCCCTGGCACCTCCCGTGCACGCGCATGGGCCCCAGCGACCCCGTGCGGGTTCCAAGCAGTTCGCCAAATGGTCCCTGGAATCTACACAGCGTGCCTTCGGGGCCGGGGTCCCAGCTGCTCGCCAAAGAGTCTCTGGCACCTCACCAGCATGCGCACGGGCCCCAACGACCCCGCGTGGGGTTCCAGCAGCTCGCCAAACTGTCCCTGGGACCTCCCGAGCAAGGGCACGGGCCCAAGCGACCCCGCGCGGGGTCCCAGCGGCTCCAAACGGTCCCTGGCACCTCACCAGCATGTGCACTGGGCCTAGCGACCCCGCACGGGTTCCCAGCGGCACGCCAAACTGTCCCTGGCACCTCCCCAGCACGAGCACGGGACCCAGCGACCCGGTACGGCGTCCCAGCTACTCGCCAAATGATCCCTGGCACCTCCCGAGCACGCCGCGGGCCCCAGCGACCCCATGCGGGGTCCAAGCGGCTCGCCAAATGGTCCCTGGCACATACACAGCGCGCTCACAGGGCCCAGCAACCCCGCGCAGGGTCCCAGCGGCTCGCCAAATGATACCTGGCCCCTCCCCAGCGCGGGCAGGGATTCCAGCAACCCCGCGCGGGATCCCAGCGGCTTGCCAAACGGTCCCTGGCACCTCACCAGCATGCGCACTAGGCCTAGCGACCCATGCTGGTTCCCAGCTGGGACGTAAACGGTCCCTGGCACCTCCCCAGCACCCGCAGACGGGCACCAACCACCCGATGGGGTCCAAGCGGTTCGCCAAATGGTCCCTGGCATCTACACCTCCGGGGCCCTGTGACACCCGATCCGGGGCACCAGCACGCAGCGATGGGCAACAGCGAGCCTGCGCGGTGTCCGAGCGACTCGCCAAACGGTCCCTGGCACCTCCCCAGCTCAGGCACGGGCCCCAGCGACCCCGCGCCGGGTCCCAGCAGCTCGCCAAATGGTCCCTGGCACCTCCCCAGCACGCGCACTGGGACCAGCGACCCCGCGTGGTGTCCCAGCTGCACGCCAAACGGTCCCTGCCACCTCCCTAGCACGAGCACGCGGGCCAAGTGATTTCGTGTGGGGTCCCAGCGGCTCACCAAAGAGTCCCTGGCACATCCCCAGCACGCACACGGGCCCCACCGACTTCGTACGGGGTTCCAGCGGCTCGCCAAATGATACCTGGCCCCTCCCCAGCGCGCGCACGGTTTCCAGCAACCCCGCGCGGGGTCCCAGCGGCTCGCCAAACGGTCCCTGGCACCTCACCAGCATGCGCACTGGGCCCAGTGACCCGGTGACGGGGGCCCCAGCTGCTCGCCAAATGATCCCTGGCACCTCCCGAGCACGCCAAGACGGGCCCCAGCGACCCCGCGGGGTCCAAGCTGCTTCGCCAAATGGTCCCTGGCACATACACAGCACAGGGCACAGGCCCAGCGACCCCGCGCTGGGTCCCAGCGGCTCGCCAAATGTTCCCTGGCACATCCCTAGCGCACGGGGCCCAGCGGCTCGCCAAATGATACCTGGCCCCTCCCCAGCATGCGCATAGATTCCAGCGACCCCGTGTGGGGTCCCAGCAGCACGCCAGCTGGTCCCTGGCACTTCCCCAGCACGCGCATGGGCCCCAGCGACCCCATGCGGGGTCCCTGAGGCTCGCCAAACGGTCCCTGGCACCTCCCCAGCACGCACACGGGCCCAGCGACCCCGCGCAGGGTCCCAGCGGCTCGCAAAACGGTCCCTGGCACCTCCCCAGCGCGCGCACGTGCACCAGCTACCCCACGCGGGGTCCTAAAGGCTCGCCTAACCGTCCGTGGCGCCTCTCCAGCACGCACACAGGCCCCAGTGACCCCGCACGAGGTCCCAGCTGCTTGCCAAATGGTCCCTGGCACCTCACCAGCACGCGCATGGGCAACAGCGAGCCTGCGCGGTGTCCCGTAGTCACAAACGGTCCCTGGCACCTCCCCAGCTCAGGCACGGGCCCCAGTGACCCCGCGCCGGGTCCCAGCAGCTCGCCAAATGGTCCCTGGCACCTCCCCAGCACGCGCACTGGGACCAGCGACCCCGCGCGGTGTCCCAGCTGCTCGCCAAACGGTCCCTGGCACCTGCCTAGCACGAGATGGGGCCAAGTGAGAGATATGTGGGGTCCCAGCGGCTCGCCAAAGAGTCCCTGGCACATCCCCAGCGCCAAGACACGGGCCCCACCTCCTTCATTGACGGGGTTCCAGCGGCTCGCCAAATGATACCTGGCCCCTCCCCAGCGCGCGCACGGTTTCCAGCAACCCCACGCGGGTTCCCAGCAGCACGCCAAACGGTCCCTGGCACCTCCCCAGCATGCGCACTGGACCCAGCGACCCCGTGCGGGTTCCAAGCAGTTCGCCAAATGGTCCCTGGCATCTCCAAGGGCCAGCGTGATTATGGACCGGGCCCCTGTGACACAAGACGGGTCCCAGCTGCTCGCCAAAGAGTCTCTGGCACCTCACCAGCATGCGCAGACGGGCCCCAACGACCCCTGGGGGTTCCAGCGGCTCGCCAAACTGTCCCTGGGACCTCCCGAGCAAGGGCACGGGCCCAAGCGACCCCGCGCGGGGTCCCAGCGGCTCTCCAAACGGTCCCTGGCACCTCACCAGCATGTGCACTGGGCCTAGCGACCCCGCACGGGTTCCCAGCGGCACGCCAAACTGTCCCTGGCACCTCCCCAGCACGAGCACGGGACCCAGCGACCCGGTACGGCGTCCCAGCTACTTGCCAAATGATCCCTGGCACCTCCCGAGCACGCGCACGGGCCCCAGCGACCCCATGCGGGGTCCAAGCGGCTCGCCAAATGGTCCCTGGCACATACACAGCGCGCTCACAGGGCCCAGCAACCCCGCGCAGGGTCCCAGCGGCTCGCCAAATGATCCCTGGCCCCTCCCCAGCGCGGGCAGGGATTCCAGCAACCCCGCGCGGGATCCCAGCGGCTTGCCAAACGGTCCCTGGCACCTCACCAGCATGCGCGCTAGGCCTAGCGACCCCACGCGGGTTCCCAGCGGGACGCCAAACGGTCCCTGGCACCTCCCCAGCACCCGCACGGGCTCCAACCACCCCGTGCGGGGTCCAAGCGGTTCGCCAAATGGTCCCTGGCACCTCCCTAGTGCACGCGCTGGGCCCAGCGACTCCACCATGGGGTCTCAGAGGGCTTTCGCCAAACGGTCCCTGTCACCTCCTCAGCACGCAAGACGTGGGTCCCAGCAAGTTCGCGCAGGGTCCCAGCGGCTCGCCAAATGGTCCGAGGCCCCTTCCCAGCGCGACGCACGCCCCAGAGACCCAAGGCGGGGTCCCAGCAGCTTGCCAAACGGTCCCTGGCACCTCCCCAGCACATGCACGGGCCACAGAGACTTCGCGTGGGGTCCCAGCGGCTCGCCAAATGTTCCCTGGCACATCCCCAGCGCGCGCACAGGCCCCAGCGACTTCGCACGGGGTCCCAGCGGCTCGCCAAATGATACCTGGCCCCTCCCCAGCACGCGCAGGGATTCCAGCAACCCCGCGCGGGGTCCCAGCAGCACGCCAAACGGTCCCTGGCACCTCACCAGCATGCGCACTGGGCCTAGCGACCCCGTGTGGCGTCCCAGCTGCTCGCCAAATGATCCCTGGCACCTCCAGCACGCGACGGGTTACAGCGACCCGGCAAGGGGGGGTCCCAAGCAGTTAGCCAAATGGTCCCTGGCACCACACAGCATGCTAACAGGGCCCCTGTGACACCGCATGGGTTCCCAGCTGCTCGCCAAATGTCCCTGGCATCTCACCACCATGCGCCACGGGCCCAAACGACCCCGCTTGGGGTCCCAGCGCTCGACAAACGGTCCCTGGCACCTCACCAGCATGTGCACTGGGCCCAGCGACCCAGGGGGTCCCCAGCGGCACCAAACTGTCCCTGGCACCTCCTCAGCACGACACGGGACCCAGCGACCGGTATGGAGGGTCCCAGCTACGCCAAATGATCCCTGGCACCTCCCAGCACGCAGAGGGCACGAGCGACCCCATGTGGGGTCCCAGTGGCTCGCCAAATGGTCCCTGGCACATCCCCAGCGCGCTCACAGGGCCCAGCACCCCCTGGGTCCCAGCAGCTGGTTAAATGTTCCCTGGCACATCCGCTCCGACGGGGCCCAGCGGCTCGCAAAACGGTCCCTGGCACCTCCCAAGCTGCGCGACCACGGACCAGCTACCCCACGTGGGGTCCTAAAGGCTCGCCTAATGGTCCGTGGCGCCTCCAGCACGCACACAGGCCCCAGTGACCCCAAGACGAGGTCCCAGCTGCTTGCCAAATGGTCCCTGGCACCTCACCAGCACGCCAAGATGGGCAACAGCGAGCCTGCGCGGTGTCCGAGCGGCTCGCCAAACGGTCCCTGGCACCTCCCCAGCTCAGGCACGGGCCCCAGTGACCCCGCGCCGGGTCCCAGCTGCTCGCCAAACGGTCCCTGGCACCTGCCTAGCACGAGCACGGGGCCAAGTGACTCCCGTGGGGTCCCAGCGGCTCGCCAAAGAGTCCCTGGCACATCCCCAGCGCGCACACGGGCCCCACCTACTTCGTACGGGGTTCCAGCGGCTCGCCAAATGATACCTGGTCCCTCCCCAGCGCGCGCACGGTTTCCAGCAACCCCACGCGGGTTCCCAGCTGCTCGCCAAATGATCCCTGGCACCTCCCAGCACGCCAGGGCCCCAGCGACCCCACGATGGGTCCCAAGCAGTTCGCCAAATGGTCCTTGAATCTACACAGCGTGCCTTCGGGGCCCTGTGACACCGCAAGACGGGTCCCAGCTGCTCGCCAAAGAGTCTCTGGCACCTCACCAGCATGCAAGGCACGGGGCCCCAACGACCGCTGCGTGGGGTTCCAGCTGCTCGCCAAACTGTCCCTGGGACCACCAGCACGGGGCACGGGCCAGCGACCCCGCGCGGGGTCCCAGCGGCTCTCCAAACGGTCCCTGGCACCTCCCACCAGCATGTGCACTGGGCATAGCGTCCCAGCATCGGTTCCCAGCGCACGCCAAACTGTCCCTGGCACCTCCCCAGCACCAGCACGGGACCCAGCGACCCGGTACGGCGCCCCAGCTACTCGCCAAATGATCCCTGGCACCTCCCGAGCACGCCAAGACGGGCTCCCAGCGACCCCATGCGGGGTCCCAGAGGCTCGCCAAATGGTCCCTGGCACATCCCCAGCGCATGCACAGGGCCCAGCAACCCCCGCGCAGGGTCCCAGCGGCTCGCCAAATGATACCTGGCACCTCCCAGGCGGGCAGGGACCCAGCAACGGATCCCAGCTGCTCGCCAAATGATCCCTGGCACCTCCTGCAGCACGCCATAGATGGGGCCCCAGCGACCAGGGGGGGGGTCCAAGCAGTTCGCCAAATGGTCCCTGGAATCTACACAGCTGTCAAGATGGGGCCCAGTGACACCCGACGTGGGGTCCCAGCTGCTCGCCAAAGAGTCTCTGGCACCTCACCAGCATGCGCACGGGCCCCAACGACCCCGCGTGGGGTTCCAGCGGCTCGCCAAACTGTCCCTGGGACCTCCTCAGCAAGGGCACGGGCCCAAGCGACCCCGCGTGGGGTCCCAGCGTCTCTCCAAACGGACCCTGGCACCTCACCAGCATGTGCACTGGGCATAGCGACCCCAAGACGGGTTCCCAGCGGCACGCCAAACTGTCCCTGGCACCTCCCCAGCACCAGCATCGGGACCCAGCGACCCTGCACGGGGGTCCCAGCTACTCGCCAAATGATCCCTGGCACCTCCCCAGCACGCCAAGGGCCCCAGCGACCCATGCGGGTCCCAGCTGCTCGCCAAATGGTCCCTGGCACATACCCAGCGTACCACAGGGCCCAGCAACCCCGCTGAGGGGTCCCAGCGGCTCGCCAAATGATCCCTGGCACCTCCCCAGCGGGCAGGGATTCCAGCACCCCGCTGGATCCCAGCGGCTTGCCAAACGGTCCCTGGCACCTCACCAGCATATAGACACGGGCCCAGCGACCCCACGCTGGTTCCCAGCGGGACGCCAAATGGTCCCTGGCACCTCCCCCAGCACCACAAGGGCTCCAACCACCCCGCAGGGGTCCCAGCGGTTCGCCAAATGGTCCCTGGCACCTCCCTAGTGCACGGGCAGTCCCAGCGAGACGCCAAGGGGTCTCAGCCGCCGCCAAACGGTCCCTGGCACCTCCTCAGCACGCCATGACGGGTCCCAGCAAGTTCGACGCGAGGGTCCCAGCGCTCGCCAAATGGTCCGAGGCACCCTCCCCAGCACGACGACGGCCCCAGAGACCCAAGGCGGGTCCCAGCAGCTTGCCAAACGGTCCCTGGCACCTCCCCAGCACATGCACGGGCCACAGAGACTTCGGGCGGGGTCCCAGCGGCTCGCCAAATGTTCCCTGGCACATCCCCAGCACGCCAAGACGGGCCCCAGCGACCAAGATCGGGTCCCAGCGGCTCGCCAAATGATACCTGGCCCCTCCCCAGCACGCGCAGGATTCCAGCAACCCGGGGGTCCCAGCAGCACACCAAACGGTCCCTGGCACTCACCAGCATGCGCAACTGGGCCCAGCGACCTGTGTCGGGCGTCCCAGCTGCTCGCCAAATGATCCCTGGCACCTCCCCACGCGACAGGGCTCCCAGCGACCCGCAAGGGGTCCAAGCAGTTAGCCAAATGGTCCCTGGCACCTACACAGCATGCTAACAGGGCCCTGTGACACCGCACGGGGTCCCAGCTGCTCGCCAAAGTGTCCCTGGCATCTCACCACCATGCGCACGGGCCCAAACGACTCCGCTTTGGGGGGTCCCAGCGGCTCGACAAACGGTCCCTGGCACCTCACCAGCATGTGCACTGGGCCTAGCGACCCCGCGCGGGTTCCCAGCGGCACGCCAAACTGTCCCTGGCACCTCCTCAGCAGGAGCACGGGACCCAGCGACCCGGTATGGCGTCCCAGCTACTCGCCAAATGATCCCTGGCACCTCCCGAAAGCACGCCAAGATAAGCCCCAGCGACCCCTGTGGGGGTCCAAGCGGCTCGCCAAATGGTCCCTGGCACATACTCAGCGCCCAAAGGGCCCAGCAACCCCGCCTGGGTCCAAGCTGCTCGCCAAATGTTCCCTGGCACATCCCTAGCAAAGACGGGCCCAGCTGCTCGCCAAATGATACCTGGCCCCTCCCCAGCACGCAGGTGATAGATTCCAGCTACCCCCTGAGGGTCCCAGCAGCTCGCAAAATGGTCCCTGGCACCTCCAGCACGCCAAGACTGGCACCAGCTACCCACGCGGGGTCCCTGAGGCTCGCCAAACGGTCCCTGGCACCTCCCCAGCACGCACACGGCCCAGCGACCCCGACGAGGGTCCCAGCGGCTCGCCAGATGGTCCCTGGCACCTCCCAGATCGCAAGACTGCCCCAGTAACCCAAGACGGGTCCCAGCGGCTCGCCAAATGGTCCCTGGCACCTCACCAGCACGCCAAGACAGTCACCAGCGACCCCGCGGTTTCCCATGGATCGCCAAATGGTCCCTGGCACCTCACCTGCACGCCAAGACGGTCCCCAGCGACCCAGCGGGGTCTCAGCGGCTCGCCAAACTGTCCCTGGCACTTCCCCAGCACGCAAGGGCCCCAACGACCAAGCGCGGGTCCCAGCAACTCGCCAAATGGTCCCTGGCATATCCCCAGCACGCACAGGGCCCAGGGACCCGAGCAGGGTCCCAGAGGCTCACCAAATGGTCCGTGGCCCGCCCCAGCGCATGCATCGGCCCCAGAGACCTCCGTGGGGTCCCAGCGGCTCGCCAAATGATACCTGGCCCCTCCCCAGCGCGGTCAGGGATTCCAGCAACCCCGCGCGGGATCCCAGCGGCTTGCCAAACGGTCCCTGGCACCTCACCAGCATGCGCACTAGGCCTAGCGACCCCACGTGGGTTCCCAGCGGGACGCCAAACGGTCCCTGGCACCTCCCAGCAAAGACGGTCCCAACCACCCGATGCGGGGTCCAGTTGTTCGCCAAATGGTCCCTGGCACCTCCCTAGTGCACGCGCTGGGCCCAGCGACCGAACGCAGGGTCTCAGCCGCTCGCCAAACAATCCCTGTCACCTCCTCAGCACGCCAAGACGGGTCCCAGCAACCCCACGAGGTCCCAGCAGCACGCCAAATGGTCCCGAGGCACCTCCCCAGCACGCACACACGGGCCCAGAGACCCAAGCGGGTCCCAGCAGCTCGCCAAACGGTCCCTGGCACCTCCCCAGCACATGCACGGGTCCCAGAGATTCGCAAGGGGTCCCAGCGGCTCGCCAAATGGTCCGAGGCCCTCCCAGCGCACGACACTCCCAGAGACCCAAGGCGGGTCCCAGCAGCTCGCCAAATGGTCCCTGGCCCTCCCCAGCACATGCACGGATTCCAGAGAGACCAATGCGGGGTCCCTAAGGCCGCCAAACGTCCCTGGCACATCCCCAGCACGACGGGCCCCAGCGACTCAAGACGGGTCCCAGCAGCTCGCCAAATGGTCCCTGGCCGCCCCCAGCACGCAGAGACTGGATTCCAGCAACCCCTGGGGTCCCAGCAGCACGCCAAATGGTCCCTGGCACCCCAGCACGCACTGGGGCCTAGCGACCCCCGGGTCCCAGCTGCTCCAAATGATCCCTGGCACCTCCAGCACACGCAGGGGGCCCCAGCGACCCCATGCGGGGTCCCAACAGCCAAAATGGTCCCTGGCACATCACACAGCATGCTAACGGGCCCCAGCGACACCCGCACGGGGTCCCAGCTGCTCGCCAAATGGTCCCTGGCATCTCACCAGCACGCACGGGCCCAAGCGACCCCGCTGTGGGGTCCCAGCGGCTCGACAAACGGTCCTGGCACCTCACCAGCATGTGCACTGGGCCTAGCGACACGCTGCGGGTTCCCAGTTGCACGCCAAACTGTCCCTGGCACCTCCTCAGCAGGAGCCCAGCGACCCGGTATGGCGTCCCAGCTACTCGCCAAATGATCCCTGGCACCTCCCGAGCACGCGCATGGGCACCAGCGACCCCATGTGGGGTCCAAGCGGCTCGCCTAATGGTCCCTGGCACATACATAGCGCTGCTCAGGGGGCCAGCCGACCCGCTGGGTCCCAGCGGCTCGCCAAATGTTCCCTGGCACATCCCTAGCACGGGGCCCAGCGGCTCGCCAAATGATACCTGGCCCCTCCCCAGCACACCAGCATAGATAGGGCCCAGCGACCCGTGTGGGGGTCCCAGCAGCACGCCAACTGGTCCCTGGCACCTCCCCAGCGCGCATGGGCCCCACCCGACCCTACGCGGGTCCCTGAGGCTCGCCAAACCGTCCCTGGCACCTCCCAGCACGCACACGGGCCCAGCGACCGCCCCGGGGTCCCAGCGGCTCGCCAAACGGTCCCTGGCACCTCCCCAGCGCGATGGGCACCAGCTACCCCATGGGTCCCTGAGGCTCGCCAAACGGTCCCTGGGCACCTCCCCAGCACGCACACGGGCCCAGTGACCCAAGACGAGGTCCCAGCTGCTCAGCCAAATGGTCCCTGGCACCTCCCCAGCTGCGGCCCCAGTAACCCCAAGACGGGTCCCAGCTGCTCGCCAAATGGTCCCTGGCACCTCACCAGCACGCACACAGTCACCAGCGACCCAAGAGGGTCCCAGCTGCTCGCCAAATGGTCCCTGGCACCTCCCCAGCATCGCCAAGAGGGTCCCCAGCAACTCGCGCTGTGTCCCAGCGGCTCGCCAAACTGTCCCTGGCACCTCCCAGCCCAGGCATCGGGCCCCTGAGGACCCCGCACGCTGGGTCCCAGCAACTGCCAAATGGTCCCTGGCATATCCCCAGAACGCACACTGGGCCCCAGCGACCCCGCAGGCGGGGCCCAAGAGGCTCGCCAAATGGTCCCTGGCACCTCCCCATAGCATGCCGTTGGGCCCCAGAGACCGTGGGGGTCCCAGCGGCTCGCCAAACGGTCCCTGTCACCTCCTCAGCACGGCAGACGGGTCCCAGCAACCCCGGCGCAGGGTCCCAGAGGCTCACCAAATGGTCCTGGCCCTCCCCAGCGCACCAGCATGGGCCCCAGAGACCACGCGTGGGGTCCCAGCAGCTCGCCAAACGGTCCCTGGCACCTCCCCAGCGCGCAAGACGTGCACCAGTCTACCCGAGTCCCTGGGGTCCCTGAGGCTCGCCAAATGGGTCCCTGGCACCTCCCCAGCACGCTGGCGGCCCCAGACCCCACACAGGTCCCAGCTGCACGCCAAATGGTCCCTGGCACCTCCCCAGCACGCGCACTGCCCCAGTAACCCCAAGATCGGGTCCCAGCGGCTCGCCAAATGGTCCCTGGCACCTCACCAGCGTGCAAGACAGTCACCAGCGACCCCCACGGTCCCCAGCGGACCGCCAAATGGTCCCTCAGCAAGTTAACTCCCAGCAAACTGTCCCAGGGCTCGCCAAACTGTCCCTGGGCCTCACCAGCATGCGCACGGGCCCCGGACCCCATGCGGGTCCAAGCTCGCCAAATGGTCCCTGGCATATCCCCAGCACGCACACTGGGCCCAGCGACCCGAGCAGGGTCCCAGAGGCTCACCAAATGGTCCGTGGCACCTCCCCAGCACGAATGCATGGACCCCAGAGACCTGCGCTGGTTTGAGCTGCTCGCCAAACGGTCCCTGGCACCTCCCCCCAGCGGGGCGCACGGACCCCAGCGACCCCTGCACGGGTCCCAGCAGCTCGCCAAATGGTCCCTGGCACCTCCCCAGCACGCCACTGGGGACCAGCGACCCCAGTGGTGTCCCAGCTGCACTCAAACGGTCCCTGGCACCTCCCTAGCACGAGCACGGGCCAGGACCCGCGTGGGGTCCCAGCGGCTCGCCAAAGAGTCCCTGGCACATCCCCAGCACGCACACGGGCCCCACCGACTTCGTACGGGGTTCCAGCAGCTCGCCAAATGATACCTGGCCCCTCCCCCAGCGGCGCACAGTTTCCAGCAACCCAGCAGGGTCCCAGCGGCTCGCCAAACGGGTCCCTGGCACCATCAGCATGTGCACTGGGCCTATCGACCCCGTGCGGCGTCCCAGCTGCTCGCCAAATGATCCCTGGCACCTCCCGTGCACGCACATGGGCCCCAGCGACCCCGTGCGGGGTCCAAGCAGTTCGCCAAATGGTCCCTGGCACCTACACAGCGTGCTAACAGGGCCCTGTGACACCGCACGGGGTCCCAGCTGCTCGCCAAAGTGTCCCTGGCATCTCACCACCATGCGCACGGGCCCAAACGACCCCGCGTGGGGTCCCAGCGGCTCGACAAACGGTCCCTGGCACCTCACCAGCATGTGCACTGGGCCTAGCGACCCCGCGCGGGTTCCCAGCGGCACGCCAAACTGTCCCTGGCACCTCCCCAGCACGCACACGGGCCCAGCGACCCGGCACGAGGTCCCAGCTACCGCCAAATGGTCCTGGCACTGTCCCAGCACGCGTGCAAGACGATTCCAGCGACCCCGCTGGAGTCCCAAAGGCTCGCCAAACCGCCCCTGGCACTTCCCCAGCACGCGGCACGGGGCCCAGCGACCCCACGGGTCCCAGCAGGCTCGCCAAACAGTCCCTGGCACCTCCCCAGCACGCACACGGTCCCCAACGACCCGCGCGGGTCCCAGCGGATCGCCAAATGGTCCCTGGCACCTCCCTAGTGCACGCCATGGGCCCAGCGGGCCACGTGGGGTCCCAGGGTCGCCAAACTGTCCCTGGCACGCCCCCAGCACGCCACATCGGCCACAGCTACCCCACGCTGGGTCCCAAGGATCGCCAAATGGTCCCTGGCATCTCCCCAGCACGCGATGGGTTCCAGCGATCCCGCACGGGGTCCAAGGCACTTCAAACGGTCCCTGGCACCTCCCCAGCACGCCAAGAGGGCCCAGCGACTCAAGACGGGGTCCCAGCGCTCGCCAAATGGTCCCTGGCACCTCCCCCAGCACATGCACAGTGCCCAGGGACCCCAGGCGGTGTCTCAGCCGCCACCAAACGGTCCCTGTCACCTCCCAGCACGCAAACGGGTCCCAGCGAAGTTCGCCAAAGGTCCCAGCGGCTCGCCAAATGATACCTGGCCCCTCCCCAGCGCGGGCAGGGATTCCAGCAACCAAATGGTCCGGGGATCCCAGCGGCTTGCCAAACGGTCCCTGGCACCTCACCAGCATGCGACTAGGGCCCAGCGACTTTTATCGCGGGTTCCCAGGGGACGCCAAACGGTCCCTGGCACCTCCCAGCACCCGCATCGGCTCCAACCACCCCTGCATGGGTCCCAGTTGCTCGCCAAATGGTCCCTGGCACCTCCCCTAGTGCACGGGCTGGGCCCAGCGACCGCACGGGCGGGTCTCAGCCGCCGCCAAACGGTCCCTGTCACCTCCTCAGCACGCGCACGGGTCCCAGCAACCCAGCGTGGGGTCCCAGCAGCACGCCAAACGGTCCCTGGCACCTCCCAGCACGCGCACGGGTCCCAGCAAAGGGTCCCAGCGGCTCGCCAAATGGTCGAGGCCCTCCCCAGCGCACCCGTGCCCCAGAGACAAGCAAGGGGTCCCAGCAGCTCGCCAAATGGTCCCTGGCACCTCCCCAGCACAACGGGCCCAGAGACCTGCTGTGGGGTCCCAGCGGGCTCGCCAAATGTTCCCTGGCACATCCCTAGCCCGATTGGCCCCAGCGACAGCGGGGTCCCAGCGGCTCGCCAAATGATACCTGGCCCCTCCCCAGCACGCCGCAGGGATTCCAGCAACCCCGGTGGGTCCCAGCAGCACGCCAACTGGTCCCTGGCACCTCACCAGCATGCGCGCACGGGCCCCAGCGACCCCATGTGGGCCCCAGCTGCTCGCCAAATGATCCCTGGCACCTCCCGTGCACGCACATGGGCCCCAGCGACCCCGTGCGGGGTCCAAGCAGTTAGCCAAATGGTCCCTGGCACCTACACAGCATGCTAACAGGGCCCTGTGACACCGCACGGGGTCCCAGCTGCTCGCCAAAGTGTCCCTGGCATCTCACCACCAGCGACACGGGCCCAAACGACCCGCGAGGGGGTCCCAGAACTCGACAAATGGTCCCTGGCACCTCACCAGCATGCAGTGGGCCCTAGCGAAAGGTTCCAAGCGCACGCCAAACTGTCCCTGGCACCTCCTCTGCAGGAGCCCAGCGACCAGCGGTATGGGGTCCCAGCTACTGCCAAATGATCCCTGGCACCTCCCGAGCACGCACATCGGGCACCAGCGACCCATGTGGGGGTCCAAGCGGCTCGCCAAATGGTCCCTGGCACATACATAGAGCGCTCACAGGGCCCAGCGACCCCGCGCTGGGTCCAAGCGGCTCGCCAAATGTCCCTGGCACATCCCCTAGCGACGGGGCCCAGTTTGGGGTCACTCGCCAAATGATCCTGGCCCCTCCCCAGCACGCAGCATAGATTTCAGCGACCCGTGTGGGGTCCCAGCAGCACGCCAACTGGTCCCTGGCACTTCCGCAAAGACGCCAAGAGGGGCCCCAGCGACCCCATCGCGGGGTCCCTGAGGCTCGCCAAACGGCCCCTGGCACCTCCCCAGCACGTGCACGGGCCCAGCGACCCCGCGCAGGGTCCCAGCGGCTCGCCAAACGGTCCCTGGCACCTCCCCAGACGGGTCCCCAGCTACCCATGCGCTGGGGTCCCTGAGGCTCGCCAAACTGTCCCTGGCACCTCCCCAAACGACACGGGCCCAGCGACCCTCGCCAGGTCCCAGCAACAGCCAGATGGTCCCTGGTACCTCCCCAGATCGCGCACTGGCCCCAGTAACCCAAGCGGGGTCCCAGCTGCTCGCCAAATGGTCCCTGGCACCTCACCAGCACGCACACAGTCACCAGCGACCCCGCGCGGTTTCCCAGCGGCTCGCCAAATGGTCCCTGGCACCACCAGCACGCAAGACGGGTCCCCAGCGACCCCAGTATGGGTTTCCAAGCGGCTCGCCAAACTGTCCCTGGCACTTCACCAGCATGTGCCGCGGGCCCACGAACCCAGCGCGGGCCCCAGCAACTCGCCAAATGGTCCCTGGCATCCCCAAACGCACACTGGGCCCAGCGACCCCGAGCAGGGCCCAAGAGGCTCACCAAATGGTCCCCCCTCCCCAGCGCGCACACGGGCCCCAGAGACCTGCGTGGGGTTCGAGCGGCTCGCCAAACGGTCCCTGTCACCTCCTCAGCACGCGCACGGGTCCCAGCAACCCCGCGCAGGGTCCCAGCAGCACGCCAAACGGTCCCTGGCACCTCCCCAGCACAGGCACGGGCCCCAGCGACCCGTGCGGGTCCCAGCAGCTCGCCAAACTGTCCCTGGCAACGTCCCCAGCACGCGCACGGCCACAGCGACCCCGCGCGGTTTCTCAGCGGCTCGCCAAACTGTCCCTGGCACTTCCCCAGCGCGCGCACGGGCCCCAACGACCCCGCGCCGGGCCCCAGCAACTCCCCAAATGGTCCCTGGCATATCCCCAGCACGCACACTGGGCCCAGCGACCCCGAGCAGGGTCCCAGAGGCTCACCAAATGGTCCGTGGCCCCTCCCCAGCGCATGCACGGGCCCCAGAGACCTGCGCGGGGTTCGAGCGGCTCGCCAAACAGTCCTTGGCACATCCCCAGCTCAAGACGGGGCCCCAGCGACTTCAAACGCAGTCCAAGAAGCTCGCCAAATGCCCCTGGCACATCCCCAGCACTCGCACGGGCCCCAGCGACTTCGTGCGGAGTCCAAGCAGCTCGCCAAATGCTCCCTGGCACCTCCCCAGCGTGCACACGGGCCCAGCGACTTTGTGCGTGGTCTAAGCGCCTTGCCAAACTGTCCCTGGCACCGACCCAGCGCTCGCACAGTGCCCAGCAACCACACGAGGGGTCCCAGCAGCTCGCCAAATGGTCCCTGGCACGTGCACCAGCGACCACAAGCAGGGTCCCAACGGCTCACCAACCCGTCCCTGGCGCCTCCGCAGCACGCACACGGGTCCCAGCAACCCCTCGCGGTGTCCCAGCGGCTTGCCAAACTGTCCCTGGCACTTCCCCAACGCGCAGGGTCCCAGAGGCTCACCAAATGGTCCGTGGCCCCTCCCCAGCACATGCACGGGCCCCAGCTACTTCGCGTTGGGTCCCAGCGGCTCGCCAAACGGTCCCTGGTAGCTCCCCAGTGCGCGCACTGGGCCCAGCGACCCCGCACGGAGTACCAGCGGCTCACCAAACAGTCACTGGCACCTCCCCAGCACAGGCACGGGCCCCAGCGACCCCGTGCCGGGTCCCAGCAGCTCGCCAAACTGTCCCTGGCACGCCCCCAGCACGCCGACTGGCCACAGCGACCCCGCGGTTTCTCAGCGGCTCGCCAAACTGTCCCTGGCACTTCCCAATAGCACGTGGGCCCCAACGACCCCGCGCCGGGCCCCAGCAACTCGCCAAATGGTCCCTGGCATATCCCCAGCACGCACACTGGGCCCAGCGACCCCGAGCAGGGTCCCAGAGGTCACCAAATGGTCCGTGGCCGCTCCCCAGCGCATGCATGGGGCCCAGAGACCTGCGTGGGGTTCGAGCGGCTCGCCAAACGGTCCCTGGCACCTCCCAGCGTGCGCAGCACCAGCTACCCCACGCGGGGTCCCTGAGGCTCGCCAAACGGTCCCTGGCACCTCCCCAGCACGCACACGGGCCCAGCGACCCCGCACGAGGTCCCAGCAGCTAGCCAGATGGTCCCTGGCACCTCCCCAGATCGCGCACCGGCCCCAGTAACCCCGCACGGGGTCCCAGCTGCTCGCCAAATGGTCCCTGGCACCTCACCAGCACGCGCACAGTCACCAGCGACCCCGCGCGGTTTCCCAGCGGCTCGCCAAATGGTCCCTGGCACCTCACCCGCACGCGCACGGTCCCCAGCGACCCCGCGGTTTTCAGCTGACTCGCCAAACTGTCCCTGGCACTTCCCCCACAAGACGGGCCCCAACGACCCCGCGCCGGGCCCCAGCAACTCGCCAAATGGTCCCTGGCATATCCCCAGCACGCACACTGGGCCCAGCGACCCCGAGCAGGGTCCCAGAGGCTCACCAAATGTCTCCGGGCCCTCCCAGCGAATGCATGGACCCCAGAGACCGCGCTGGGTTCGAGCGGCTCGCCAAACGGTCCTTGGCACATCCCCAGCGCTTACCGGACCCCAGCGACTTCAGAGGGGGTCCCAGTGTCGCCAAACGGTCCCTGGCACCTCCCCAGCACAGGCACGGGCCCCAGTGACCCCGCGCGGGTCCCAGCAGCTCGCCAAACTGTGTCGGCACGCCCCCAGCACGCGCACGGCCACAGCTTCCCCACCGCTGGGTCCCAGTGGATCGCCAAATGGTCCCTTGGCATCTCCCCAGCACTTGATTGGGCCCAGCGACCAGACGGGTCCAGCGCACTTCAAACGGTCCCTGGCACCTCCCCAAGACAGGGCCCAGCGCGACCAAGACGGGTCCCAGCGCCCGCCAAATGGTCCCTGGCACCTCCCCAGCACATGCACAGTGCCCAGGGACCCCAGGTGGTGTCTCAGCTGCCACCAAACGGTCCCTGTAACCCCCCAGCACGCCAAGACGGGTCCCAGCAGCTCGCGCAAGGTCCCATGGCTCGCCAAACGATACCTGGTTCCCTCCCCAGCGCCGGGCAGGGATTCCACCAACCCCGTGCGATCCCAGCGGCCGCCAAACGGTCCCTGGCACCCTCACCAGCATGCGTGACTAGGCCCAGCGACCCCATCGCTGGTTCCCAGCGGACGCCAGAATGGTCCCTGGCACCTCCCCAGCACCAAGATCGGCTCCAACCACCCCGTGCGGGGTCCAAGCGGTTCGCCAAATGGTCCCTGGCACCTCCCTAGTGCACGCTGGGCCCAGAAGTTCTGTGAGGGTCCCATGCTCGCCAAATGGTCCAAGGCCCTCCCCAGCGCACGAGAGACGCCCCAGAGACCCAAGCATGGGTCCCAGCAGCTCACCAAACGGTCCCTGGCACCTCCCCAGCACATGCATCGGGCCACAGAGATTTCTGTGGGGTCCCAGCGGCTCGCCAAATGTTCCCTGGCACATCCCTTGAAGGCTACAGACGGGCCCCAGCGACTTCAAGACGGGGTCCCAGCGCTCGCCAAATGATACCTGGCCCCTCCCCAGCACGCCGCAGGGATTCCAGCAACCCCCCGGGGTCCCAGCAGCACGCCAAACAGTGGCACTTCCCCAGCATGCGCGGCACCTCCCAGCAGCACATGCAGGCCACAGGGCAGTGGGGTCCCAGTGACTCGCCAAATGTTCCTGGCACATCCCTAAGCGGCGTCT